>OZ020525.1:15595424-15638875 GCA_963971425.1 Bryoerythrophyllum caledonicum | reverse complement strand
CGGACTCTTTGTTTCAAAAGGGGTACATGGCAACTTTGCCTTAATCCCTAAACATCAAGAGCTACCACTATAATGCGACAAGCACAATTTCTTACATACACAATACAATATTCAAACCTGATAAAATTCAAAGTTGGAATTTACCTCCAATAAAAGATGCTAGTTTAAGAAATTTCAATAATAAGGTGTAAATCTTGTTAAGTTATAATACAATTTTTGCATTATATAAAGTGAAATACGGTCATGTGTATACGGTTCCCTTGTGACGTTCAAGGATTTACTATGTCATTACTATGATTGTGTCTATAATTGTTACTTAAATCAACTTGTTTCGAAAATAAAGTTTGAAAATAAAAGATTTAAATCTTCTAAGTATGGAGAATCTGTATCGGATTGATGGGAGGACGAATGGTAATCTTTTATTAAAATAATTAAATGTTGGATTGGTGTTAATGTGGTTAGGCTAATCTATGGTCTTCGACAATTGTATACTTGATGATTCATTTTTTTCATATTTCTAGAATATATATGCATGTAATAGTATAGTATAATATTTTTTTTTTGAAAATACAAAAATTTAAAGTGTTTAATTATTCATTCATATATATATATATATATATATATATATATATATATATATACATCTCCACGTAATTATAGTTATTGTAAAGTATTTTAGTTTAATCTAATTTTTATATATATATACTCAAATTCGTGTTTAAATCAATGTCGTCTTATTAGTTCAAAGAAAAAATCATAGGAAAATATTATTTATTACAAAGTGGAGTAGAAAAAATGGTAAAATAGGGTATAGGAGTTTTAATTATATAATAAAAATATACATATGCTCACAATAAAAAAATGAAATAATACTGCCCAAAGAAAATAAAATGGTATTCGATGACCGGTTCAAAAGGGTAGCATAAAGCCCGGATCTTGGCACCAGCGCCGCAAAGACTGCCACGACATCTTTCAAGTTGACTTTGAGCGATACAAACTATACCTATAGTACAAATTGTACCAAAGACAAATTTTTCTTGGCAGTACATGGGACGTTTCTGGCAATACATGGGATGTTTCTGGCAATACATGCGACACAATATAGGTGATAAAATCAATATATGCAAGCTTCGGCAGTTAAGTAAACAGAAAGTTCATGAATTATGAAACACTATGTCCCCATCTACACAACAGATGTGACAAACAACACAAAGTATTCCACTTCGTACCATCTAAACTCCATGCACCACAAAAAGTATCCTATCCACGCCGATTCTTCTTAGATCTTTTGTTTTTCTTCTTAGCTTCCTCTGCCTCCTTAGCTTCAGCGGCAATCTCACTTCTAGTTTTTCGTTTTGGTGGATATTTAGCATCATTCAGAGGTAGAAGAGGTGGGGGTGGCACCTTCATCACTGCCTTGGACAACTCTATTTGTTTTGATGCCTCAGTTTTGAATTCCAACTCAACAACTTTTTCTGTCAATTTTTTGAGGCGCTCTAATACCGCAGCTTCTTGCCTCAACTTCCGAAATCTTTCAAACTCCGCAGCTTCTTCTCTTAACTTCAGTATACGTTCTTCAAGCTCCATTTCTACATTACAATTCATGGATGATTCCTCAGGGTCAACCTCAGTAGCCTCTACGACAGTAGTTGGTATCCCATCATTGCCAACACCCGCATTTGTCTTGAACATGCCAACATCCAGGTCTGTTTTGTTGCCAACATCCACCTCTGTTTTGTTGCCAACATCCACTTTTGTCCTTTCGCAAAGATCCTCCTTTAATTTGTCAGGGGAGTCTACTTCGTCTATAGATGGAAGACCCAAATGTGATTGTGTTCGCAATGGGTGCCTTGAAACTTGAACCTTGGGTTCCTGACTCCCAACATCGCTATTATTTCCTAAGCTCTGTGTTCCACGGCTCCCACTACAACTAATCTCAAAACCAACATTGTCCATAATAGCTGTTTCATTTGCGCTTTGAGTCCATGTGCATACTGTGGATTGGGCCATTTGATCTTGATAAATCTTTTCAGGATCTGCACTAACGTAAGACAAGACAATTAGTTCTCTATGCCTCAAAAAAAGACAATTGCATATAAATATATACAATATATACATCACAGTAGACTCATTTTAATTCTTTTGTATAAACGATGTACACGGAACATACGTTAAATACCATATTAGTACAATTTGTACTCTTTATATAAATCGTGTAAAGAAAACATGTGTAAACATTCAACTATCTCAAACAAGTAAAGAGCAGTAGGATAAAGAACATAACGATGTCTGGATGTGAGTTCAATATACTCAATGTCAAGCTGGCTAGGAGACTGTGTTGTTCCTTCTCCAAATCTAAAGTTTCTGCAAGTTGTTGAAGAGGTGTAGGCAGTTGTCCAAATCCGAAACTACGAAACTAAGACGGATGCACTGATGTGCCACAACTTACATCTGCACATGTGCTAGCCATCCTAAACGAAACAGCTGCGCACCAGGGATGATATAAATGCCCACAAGTACTAACTACAATGTCGTTTAAAGGGAAATGGTTGAAGCAAAGTGCACAAGGCTGCATCAATATTGAGTTAGACTTTGATGTTGCCTTCAAATCAAATACGGAGCAATGGGGAGTAGGTCTCATTGCAATACCATCTTCTCCTCTCTTCGTATGAGTAAGTTGGAGCAACAAAGCATCAAATTGCCTCCTCAAACAAGTTTGTCTAGCTAGAAGCTCTTCGTACCGTACATTACATCCCTTCAGCTCTAACACAGCACCTTCGTAATCCATCCTGGCATCATTGAGCATCTCTTGGTACGCCTCTTCCTTCTTAGATAGGTTTTGTTCATCTGCTCCATTTTGTACATCATGCACACCATGTACATTGCATCCACAATGAATCTTTTGCATCCTGACAATTTTTTCCTCAGTTCGGCAGAGGACCCCTTCTTCATGGGACACAATATTCAACAAATCAGCTTTCTTTTTGTTGATAGAGATGTAGTCCATCGTCACAACGTGAAGTTGCAATCCCACGAACTTGATCAACTTCAACAGGTCTTGTAAATTCTTATCAGTTTCTGGGCTACACTATTGAACAGAAACCTCCTCTTCCTTCACTACGTTCAAAACTTTTGGAACTACAAAAGCCCTAACAGTAGGATCATGAAACAACTCATCAATCCCTTCATGCAGAAAGAGTTCATCCTCCGTTTTGCCTGTGAGTTGTCCTAGAACCCTCAAAGATATCTTCACCTTCTTTAACCATTTGCTTCTTTGGTTTTTGTTAGAGGCCGCAGCAAACTCCGCCCAACTCACAAGTTTCTTCTTTTTCACCTCCATGACAATCCCCCTAGCAAATTGTTTAGCTATAACCTTGGACTTAGGCAGATCTCTCAAATAAACCAAGGGAAAAACCTCATTAATGCGGGTTAAGACTTTTTGGTCCTTACAATCTCCGTAACTATAACCAGCTCTCCCCTTCCTTCCCTTAGGTGGCCCAAAAACATCAATTACCTCTTTGTCCTGGATGTCAACTAGAGGTCGCAACTTGTGTGGATTTTTTCCTTTGTTGGGGAGCCCGTATTTTGTCTCAAAATCTTCTTTGGTGACGGCGCATGGAGGAAGATGGGTCTTTAGAGACGTCAACTTCTCAACTTCCTTTTCCAAAGCACTCTTCTTCACCTTGTGATTAGCAAGGTCTTCTTCGTGTGATCTAGCAAGCGGAGATCCAGGGAGATCGTCATCGTAGTCATAGTCACTTACAGGCTCATCTTCTCTAGAGAAGAAATTGGAAGGGTCATCTTCTCTAGAGAAAGTCCTTGCAGGGTCATCTTCTCTGGAGAAGGTCCTGCTCTGAATCAACCAATCGTCTGCTTCAAATTCGGACCCATACGCAAAATCCATGGTTGAGGCTGCAATACAATGACAAAAAATTATGGATAATAAGGGATGATGGGTACTTTAGCACATCGCAGATAGTACACTTTGTATTGGACAGTACTTTTTGTACTAGACTTTATTTTGTCGAGTACAATTAGCAATCTAGGTTTATTAAACTCTATCTACCTAAACCCTAAATTTCAATAAGTTTGAAATAAAACAGTATGCTTGGTCAAGTAAACATACACAAAAAACATCCAAAAACCACATAAAAGAAACATACAATATACCCTAAATCCAACTCACCTGCGAAGGTTGTATTGACACTCCAAATTAAAGCTCCAAATGCACGAAGTTTGCTTCAAAATTAGAAAAGATGGGCAATTCTGCACGTCGCAAATTTATCAGGGACTTTGCAAATAGTACAGTTTGTCTTGAATACTACGTTCTGTACTAGACTTTGGTACGTCATGTACAACTAGCAAAGGGTTTTAAAAGACTCTAGCTACCTAAACCTAAACCTCTATAAGTTAGAAACAGAATCATGTGCTTTGTCAAGTAAATATACATGGACACATATAAAGAACTGTTCAAAGAGAATACAACAAAACCCTAAATCCAACTCACTTGCAAAGGTTGTTGTGACACGCCCAATTCAAGCTCCAAAGCGGAGCAACTCCAAGAAGGTTGCTTCAAAATTTCGAGAAGGTACTCAGAGAAGGATGACATCGTCATTGTGTGTGGATAACTTGCAAGCGACAAAAGAATTTTGCCGCCTTTCAAATTTTGGTAATTCAAGAGAGATTCCTGCTGAAAAGGCAACAGCTGACAACGTGGAGATGTCAGATAAATCCAAAATTGGAAGACAAAAGGGGCTCCCCTGATTGGTCCATATAGTACAACAAGTACGCACTGTACAAACTGAGTACAAAGCGTTATAGAGAGGAATATATGAGAATTCTAGAAAAACTAAGGCAATATGGAGACCTACATCTCCGATACAGAAAATGAAGAGGAAGATTTTTTTATTTTCAAAATTTGTTTGATGGCCGCCCTAGAAATATAGTCCCTAAACGCCAATTTAAAAAAAAATGGAAAAAAAAGACTTTAAACTCATGTTTTGGATCCCCAAAAAAAAAGCCACATTTGTTACATTTATTATTTATTGGCTATCATTTTATCTATACAAATAGCAAGGCGTGATAGCCAAAGAATAGGGGATCATACATAGCTATTTAAAATGTAAAAATGATAACTAAAAACCACCATAATGAGTACAAACATGTGAAACCTGAAACCGTGACAATACCAACGTTTTATGTTTGTACTCATTTTAAGGGTTTAATTTTATGCAATGACTATTTTGATTTCTATTCTTCAATGTATGCAAGACGTAGAACTATGCCTACTAAATTTTTTCTCCAAAATATAAAAAAATCTAGCCTAAAATTGAGTCCAAACTTGTACCTGGCCCTGAAATTGTGCCGTGACTACAAATTCGTACAACCATAGTGTGCGTTCACCCACAACATCAAGCTCTATATTATACCAAATTTCTTGGATCTTCTCTCATAAGTCACTTTTACTAGTGGATTTCCTCTTAGACCTTCTTAGACAACGATCTACTTCATTCCAAAGATGTTCTATTGGATTGAGGTCGGATGATTGTGGAGGGTGTCTTATAAGCTGAAATTTTTTAGCACACAACCAATCTACAACATAATGTGCAATATGCTTTTAATCATTGTCGTGTTGGAAAATAACCTCATCCTCTTCTAAACCTTGCGTCTGTATAGTGCCCATAATTTCCGTCTTTAAAATATCGCGATATACATATTTATCCATCTTCCCTTCAATCAGATGAAGCTTGTCAACTCCTTCCCAATTCATACAACCCCAAACCATTATGTTTCCTCCTCCATGTTTGATTGTAGATTGCACATGCTGATCTAAAAGACGTTCTCCACTCTTTCTCCAACAATACTGACGTCCATCTGAGCCAAAAAGATTGAATTTAGACTCATCAGAAAAATGACATGAGCCCAAAACTCCCAATTTGCATGCTTGCACTTCTTTACCCACTGCAAATGATCTGCTTGATGTTTCTTTGTCAAAAGTGGCTTCTTGGTCTTCACACATGTTCTCAACCCTTGCCTCCAAAGACTCCTTTGATTGTATTATCACTCAATTGCAAGCCCTCAGATCGTAACACTCTTCCTATAGCTGCCGTTGTACTAGTATTTGGATCATTTAACCTCCTCACAATGTTACGGTCATCTTGTTCATCAAGAATTCTAGGTCTACCGGGTGAAGTTTTGTATGATAGGCTCTCTCTCTCACAAAACCTTTGCACTATGTGAAAAGAAGTGCTTCAAGGAATGCCCAAAACTACTGAAATCTCACCATATGAGTTGTCTTGCTCAAACATCTCAAGAACTGCTCTATGTTGATTCTCAGACTTTCTAGGAGCCATAGCAAATCATCGAAGGCCTCTCTAAATCTTACAAAAAAAAATCTAAAACAAAAAGCCTCACAAGTGCACTTGTAATGAAAAGATAGTGGTGTCAACAAGTGATGTGCATATTAAGTTGTACACACCCCTTCATGATTTTTGCATGTATAATCTCCACAAGTGGCGAATTTTGAGGGAGTCAATGTTGATTATGTGCCATGTGGTGTACTAATTAAAAGTGGCCCAAAAAATTTCTTACTTATCCACCAACTAAGCTACAATCAACACCTGTGCTTTGCAATTGATGTTGCCTCTGCTATCATGGACTTCTCCAAGAAAATGGTCGATGATGGTGTTGTTGATAGCCCTCTAGAGCGTAGGGCACGGATAACGCTTGTGGCATCACCATCTCTTTTCAAGCAGATGTGCTCTTCTGTAGAGCCTAAAGAAGATTGTGCTCCCCAACGGCAACTTTATGTTGATGAAGCAATTAGTCTAAATCAGGTGAAGGAAGTTGAGCTTATTTCTTCTGATCTTGTTGTGTCTGCTTGTTCGCCCCTCCAGCCTTCGTGTCCCCCAATTAAGCAACGGCGGCTTCAGTGTACTTGATCTCATTTGCTTTTGGGGTTAGAAAACCTCCTATTCATTTACGCGAGTTGGAAGCTCAATCACTATATGTAAAGCCAAGACGTCTGAGTTCTATATGTGCACAATATTGTCGGAAGTCTCTATCCTCTCAAGTAGGTGATGGTATTGGGCCTGATAGTTATGAATGTCAGCCATTACCTCTTCTAGAAAAGATGAAGGATATCGAACCTGATGCTTATTTTAAACCTTACTCTTGAAGGAAAGAAATCATGATAGGATATGCAAAAGTGAAAACGCAAGAGGCATAGCTTATGAATCACGAGGAATTTGATCAAATTTGTTTGAGTCTTAATAATAGTGATACTGCAATTTTAGATTTGTTATTGAAGCTATTGTTGTACTTCTTCCCTTAGTTATAGACACAATAGTATAATTTTGACTATTATAAATAGATAGTGACTTGTCCTTGTATGTTTGGTGAACAGTACCTTCAAATATATTTTGATTATTATGGTTTTGTACCACATTCAGTCCTCTTGGACTAATATATCATTCCAGTTTGTATTCTCATTTATTAATAGCATATAAGTGTAATGCTACTGTGGAGTGTTGCATTAATCATGTTGTTCATATGAAGGGTTTGAGATGTTTTCTCTTCTGTTCTATGTTGTATGTCTCAGTTTGCAATTACTTTTCATAAGTTTTTATTCCAAAATAATTTGTCTCAAATTTCACATTTTGTCTCATTTTAATGAATATGGTGTTTGGTAAATAAGATGCGTGTAGTCCACAATAGTCCTTTCACTCTCTAAGCACTCAATGTTAGATGCTTCTTGCAAGATGCACCATGTATTAATAAAATGGTGCAAGCATGTATTGGGTACTCCTCCTTCCCAATGCTCTACAAAGAGAGGGCGCAAAAATCAACTCCATCGAATGCTTGTGACCCCCAAATTCCTCAACCAAGATTGTGCAAAGGCGTCCCAAGAGGCAAACCTTGAATACTCAATCCAAAAGGGGAGGAGTGGAAGTGATCAAAAAATGCGCCAATCAGACGTTTTGAAAGCCGGTCCGCATGGTGGTTCCAAGGTTGGGCCACTGTTAGCAACCGGGCCGGTCGCCCTTTGGGAGGAATTGCCCTCCCGAGGTTGCCGGGGTGCGATTCTTCCTAGGGAGTGACTGGGCCGGTCGTCCCCCGGGCGCCCTTTGGGAGGGACTGCCTTTCCACGATCGCTTAGGGACAACCCTTCCCAAAGGGCGACTAGCCTCGTCGACCCCTGGGAGGGATCGCCAATGGGGATGCCAAATTCAAGTTAACATGTAACAAACTCACAAAATTTCTTAAACTTTGATTGCATGGATTGAAAAATTATTGTGTTTAAAATCAAACAAATGGTTCATTTCCATCCCTACGCTGAGTGGATCACCAGAATTTGACTTCACTTGGTGTCATTTCTTTTGCACTACATGAGATCGAAATCCAGTACCATCGTGTTGAGCATGATGTTAGTTCTTTATACACCCAATTTTAGAGGTAGAGGAGGGGTGTAACATATTCAGAACAACTGTACAAGGAGTAGGGGTTCAGAAATTGCCAATTTGCATTTTAATTTTTTAAAAGATTAATTTATCTTAGATTGATTATCCAAATGGTCAATAAGAAGATTTACACTACATATTGTTTCAGAAGAAAAAAAGTAAAAGATAAGATCTCTAAGTTTTATGTGGAAAAGAAGTAGTTATTTTGGTTCTTTGGCACTTGCTTGACAATGTGTGACAATGTGTGAAAATGTTTGACTTGGGTTAATATGCTATTTTTCACTAAAGGCGAGAATTTTCTTCTCATAATATGAAGGGAAAAAATAATACTTGCTAGTAGTGAAAATCTCACATTCAGTGAAAAATTTATCACATGTGCCATCCAAATTTTATTCAACGTTCATATATATACTTCCTTTGTTTTTGTATAATATATATAGAGTCTTGATATTTTTATTTTAAATCGTTTATATCACCTATGGATCTATGATCTCAAATTTGTATGATTAAATGCCATTTTTGTTTCAATTATTGTAATACTCCTTAAAACTAATTTGATTATAATTTTTGAATCCAAGAAACTAACATGTGAAGGTCATATACACCAAGTTATTGTAAGAGTAGCCTCTATCAATTGTAACCTACTTTATAACATAAAAGAAATTTAGTGTTTGAGGAATGTTATGTTTTTGTCATGAATATAGAGTTTTTAGTAATAATAAGACTAAATGTTAATTTCTTTTACATAAAACAACAATTGTTTTAATCAATTTTACATCACATAATGAAACTTTAGCTATATTATAATTCATAATATTAGATAAATATTAAAAAGGAGGTGACTTATGAAATTAATTTCATCTTTTGAATTTTGGATTACTTCAAATTGAATGTTGAATAATTAAATGTGTAATATTATATGACGTTCAATTATTATTCATGAAACTAAATATTCATGTGAATCATGATAATTAATTAATGTGAATAGAAATGAATGAGTAAAGTTAGCTTCAATTATAATTCATTATTTATAATTAGCATGCTTTTTTATCAATGATTTTAAAGGTTCATTATTTGACATGGAAATTAATCCAAAAAAATTTCACCAAGAGGTAAATGTTGATTTATAATACATGAAATGTAATATGGAATAATTCAATTTTATATTTAGGTGAAATTAAATCAATGATGTTATAACCCGTAAGAGCCCAAGGCATTTTTCCACGTGTAAGACTCCAAAATTGCCACTTTGAATAAATGGCAAAAATATATAATTCTTTGGTCTAATTTTGGACCTATAAACGTAATATCTTTCAATATAATTCTATTTAAACTTACCATAGTTTTAAACTTTTTGGGCTGCAATCCATCGCATAGATTAAAAATTTATAGTGTTTGAAGTCAAGAAAATGGTTCATTTGATTCTATGTGTGGAGTGGATTAGCTAACTCTGACTTCAATTGGTATCGACTTTTTGCACTACAGAAACCCTTTACCTTTTACCTTTGTGAAGCATAACATTGGTTGCCTATATACAAATTTTTAGCAATAGAAAAGGGATGTAG
Source organism: Bryoerythrophyllum caledonicum (assembly GCA_963971425.1). Lineage (NCBI taxonomy): Eukaryota > Viridiplantae > Streptophyta > Bryopsida > Pottiales > Pottiaceae > Bryoerythrophyllum > Bryoerythrophyllum caledonicum. The sequence goes on along the minus strand of OZ020525.1, from coordinate 15,628,851 downwards.
CATGTTCAACACAATTGTACAATAGGGTGACATTCAAATTGGCCGTTTAGTAGTTCCAGGGATAGTGTCCTACACTGCTGCCAACTTTGACACCCTCCCCAAAGCTGAGAAATTGTTATTTTACCATGAAAATTTGGGGACAACATCATCTTTATGTTGAAAACATGCATACCAAATTTCAAGTCCAGGAGACTTATACAAAAAAACTTATGCAAGATCTACCAACATGGGATAGTTGTGAGAAAAGTGTCACAGCTGCCAACTTTGACACCCTCCCAAGAATTGAGGAAATTTTTTTTTCCCATGAAATTTTTGGAGCAAAAACATTTTTATGTTGTTTGCATGTGTGGAAAATTTCAAGTCCAAAAGACCCATACAAAAAATAATATTCCAAATCTACCAACATGTGTAGTTTTGAGAAACAAAGGGGAAAACCATTTTACTACTTCCAACTTTGACGCCCTCCTTAGGATTGAGTTTTTGTTGATACATAGTGAAATTTTTGGCACAAGATCATCTCTATGCTGGTAACATGTGGGGTATATTTCAAAGCCAAAAGACATACATAAAAAAAGTTATTCCATATCTATCAACATGTGTAACTATGATAAACAATTTGAAGGTCATATTGAAAATGTCAAAATATCTTTGACACCTCATGCTTTTTCATTGAACTCAATCATGTGAGTAAGCCACCAAACATAAATTCTTCTCAAAAAGATCAATAACATCTAAATGAAGAAGTGAAGAGGTGTTCCATGCAGAAGAATCCACTTGACCATAAAGTGTGCATTAGACACATGACAAGTTTTTTCTTCTAAATATCTATTGAACACTATGTAAAGGAAATGGTGTGTGTGATTTGTGATAGACTGAATGTTGAGACAATCCTCAAAACAGAGAGTGTTGTATTGTGGGATGCATGAGTGTTGATTCACATTGGGCATACATGATGAGTGATTAAGAGCAAAACGATTTTTCATGTGTTTTGGCGACCCTTCTCTCTCCTCTCTGCTCCAGCGCCTTGGCTCCTTTCTCTCCCCCTTGCTCTGCTCCAGCCCAGTTCTCCTTCCTCTGCCAATTGTCACGTGTCAATCCTGCAACCTCCTTTGCTCTGCTCTAGCCCCTTGGCCCCCTTCTCTCCCCCTTGCTCTGCTCTAACCCCTACTCTACTGCTGTAGCTAGCATCACGCACTCTATAAGTTTATGATGGCAATTTCAGGTGAAATTCGTGCTCCCATCATAGGTTTGAGTGAGGGAGGATTTACAGGAGTTCAAATTGCAGCTACTATTGGAGTTCCTATTAGAACAGTTACAAGGTTAGTAAAAACATTTAGAGAAGATGGAACCTACAAGCACAAACCTTGCGGTGGAAGTCACGCTAAAAAGCTTAGTGATAGAGATGTTCGTAGTATTGTGCATTACTCAAAAATTCATTGTTGCTCTTCACTCTCAGAGATTACCAATGCATGTCCTACTCAAGTGTGTAGACGTACTATTCAAAGGGTCTTACATAAAAATGGCATTTTTAGTCGAATTGCAGTCAAAAAACCTTTTTTGACACCTCGTCACATGTCTCAACGATTAGCTTTTGCTCAGAAGTACCGTGGATGGAGTGCAAAAGAGTGGGAGCGTGTTGTTTGGACAGATGAATCTACTTTTGAAATTGGAAAAAATTCTCGGCAAATTCATGTTTGGAGAAGTGCATACGAGCGCTATTCATCAAGTTGTCTAGCTCCTACTTTTAAAAATGGAAGGACTTCTTTAATGATTTGGGGCGCATTTGCCGGAGGACAAAAATCGGAACTTGCCTTTATGCCTAAAGGTCAACGTTCTGCTAAGGATTTTATAGAAGTGGTTTACGATGCCAAATTGGTTCATTTCATGGGTCAAATTCCTCAAGGAGTGCTTATGGAAGATGGGGCACCCATCCATAGGAGCAAAATATGTGAAGAATGGAGACAAAGCCACCTTCTCGAAAAACTCAACTGGCCTGCAAACTCTCCCGATCTCAATCCAATCGAGAACGTTTGGAGGATGTTAAAAGATGTTGTGCAACATGGCAAACAATGCCCTAGAAGCTTAGATGTGTTGAAGGTAGTTCTTGAAAGAGAGTGGAAGTTAGTCAATGGTACAAAGCTCCTTCAACTATGTCATTCTATGCCCTCTAGGTTACTAGCAGTGATTGACGCTAATGGAGGACATACACGTTGGTAGATATGGAATAACTTTTTTGTGTACATCTTTTGGCTTTGAAATTTATCTCACATGTTACCAGCGTAGAGATGATCTTGTGCCAAAAATTTCACTACGTATCAACAAAAACTCAATCCTAAAGAGGGCGTCAAAGTTGGAAGTAGTAAAATGGTTTTCCCCTTTGTTTCTCAAAACTACACATGTTGGTAGATTTGGAATATTATTTTTTGTATGGGTCTTTTGGACTTGAAATTTTCCACACATGCAAACAACATAAAAATGTTTTTGCTCCAAAAATTTCATGGGAAAAAAAAATTTCCTCAATTCTTGGGAGGGTGTCAAAGTTGGCAGCTGTGACACTTTTCTCACAGCTATCCCATGTTGGTAGATCTTGCATAAGTTTTTTTGTATAAGTCTCCTGGACTTGAAATTTGGTATGCATGTTTTCAACATAAAGATGATGCTGTCCCCAAATTTTCATGGTAAAATAACAATTTCTCAGCTTTGGGGAGGGTGTCAAAGTTGGCAGCAGTGTAGGACACTATCCCTGGAACTACTAAACGGCCAATTTGAATGTCACCCTATTGTACAAGGTGTGGATGTTCAAAATTGGCCACTTCAAGTCTTCTTTTTCTATGAACACAATGTGCTTTAGAATGATTATCCGAGCACTTGAAATTTGATAAGAAGGTATTAACCATATATTGTTGTCAAATAAAATGTCCAAATAAAAATATGAAGTTGGCTAGGTTTTATGTAGAAAAGATCTTTGGTTTTTTTACCCCCTTCCCCAAAATGTGTGAAAATGTTTGACTTGGATTAAAATGTGTTTTTACACTAAATACGAGAATTGTCTTCTGACATCTTCAAGGAAAACAATATTTTCTATATATATGAAATATCTCAATGTCAATTTAAACTTTAAGGAAAACTTTTGGAGCTGCCCTAAGTCCCCATTTTTTACTTGAAAGTTCAATGGTATTATGGTTCTCACTTTCAAACCATGAATCCAAATAAAATAAATTATATATCTCCACTAAGCTCTTAACAGGGACCCTAGACAATGTAGTTAAAAAAATTCTAAGAAAAAAGTTTCACTTCAAATTTTAGGTACATACCCATAATTAAAAACGTCCCTCTCAGGTTTAATAATGGGCTCTTAAAGGTAAAGATCATTGCCCAATGAGTTTTGTTTGTCTGTGTTCATCCGGATTCTCTACAAATAGAACAATGTTAAGTTGTAAGTTGGGAGTATGGTTTATTTTTGCAATTAACGGATTAATTTACTCTCATGTCAAGCATAATACTAGCTCCTTGTACACTAATATTTGAAGGTTTAAAAATGGCTTAGCGTATTCAAAAAAAAATTCATAACATGGTATTTCATAGCAGGAAATGATATCAATAAATATCATGTTATTTAGTTGCAGATAAAATGTTGTATGGAGCAAAAAATACTAGTCATATACATGTGAAGATGCAAGGCAAAATGCCAAAATGTATTAATACAAAAATCAACGGAAGAGCCAATGAGTCAACCGTGGTAAAGTTGAGAGTGAAAAATGAGGGCGGTGGAAGAGACACTTATAGGTGTCCCCTTAATTGGCTAGGGCGACTCCCGGTCCTTCGATGCGACCCCCAAGTCGCCCGATTGGTTGCCCTGGGCGACACGCGCGGTCGCCGAGGGCGATTGGGGGGTCGCTATATAAAGAGGGGTCGGCCATTATTTCTTTCACTCCTCTCTTCTTGCCTTTGAATTGATGCATTTGAGTTTGCCATTTTGGGAAGCTCAAGTGCCAATTCTATGAGGAGAGTAGGAGTCGTGCTATTTTCATACCAAGGGCTTGCAAATATTTTATCTAAAAGGTAATAACTATAAATTATTCCATTTGAAATCATTAAAAAAATATTTTTCAAGGAATTCGTTAAAGAATAATAGTAGTAACATTTCAAGAACACATATTAGACTTTCTTACTAGGGCACTAACATTTCCATGAGGAATTTAATGTACACAGAGTCACAACAAAATTTTCCACATTATTGGCAATGGGCATATGCGGCGTGAAGGGCATGTGAGTGCCACTCGACAATTCAATTCTGAACGATCGAGATAACCACGCCCTCGATGGATGGATGGACAAGCTAGGCCCGGATGGCAATGGGTTTTGGACCAACAAAACCTCCAACGACTACATCACTTCGACGCATTTTGTTCGGTTCATGGAAGAGAGACCTCAGACGTGGAACGTGCGCAACGAATTCCCTTTCAGCAAATGCGAGTCGGACAATTTCAAGCAGCGGTACTTGGAGGTCGATTATTGGATAAGGCCGGATGCGACGAGGCCACCAAAGTTTGGCACCTAGGCGCAGATGCAAATGGTGTACACGGAATTGGTGGTCAAGAAGCACGTGGATAGGAAGTAAGTGAGGACGAAGACTAAGAGCTTTGTCCAACGCGAGCAACGAGACATATCAAAAATCGTGGTATCGCTCAAGAACATCCTCGCAGAATCCACACTGCACAAAGACGATGTGCCAACGGAAGTAGTTACACCGACCATCGATGGCGATGACCATACAACTGCAGGAGACGCGGAGCAAATTACAGGCGAATATGTTCAGTCTCCGGCCTCAGGGGATGACATTCTGGGCATGTTTAATGATCTTCTGCCACCTGCTACAAGCGGCAATGAAGAAGAGCCAGAGGCATTTGTACAACGTCACATGCGGACGAGAGCGTAGAAGATGGGCATGGACACAACGCAACAGAATAGCAGGACTTGCGGATGAAGGAGAAGGCTACGTTTCAAGAAGTCCACGACGGCATGGGCGAGAGTTCCACAAAGCGGACGTTGCTTGAGGTAGAGGACCCAAGAATATTGCAATCGATTCATCAACAATCTTGAGGCTCAACTTGAGCAACCGTGCCTTTAGAAGATCATTCATCGCGCGACGTAGGCAAAGTTGGAGGAGGCCAAGAAAGTATTGAAGGCTGCCAACCACAACATCAAGGGCCTTCAGGCGGAGCTCCCAGCTATGGCTTGTACAAATGAGCGGGTGGTGGCTTGGATGAAGTGCCATAAAGGAATCGACCACGATGCATGTGCCAGAGGCGAGTGTGATCCGAGGCGGTTGGAACCAACCGTGTTTGTGTTGGAGGAAAGGCAATGCGAGCCTCTGACTGCGAGCGAGCGTTCGGACCTTGGCATTACCAAGCCATTTCAAACAAGTCACGACTCCACCTGCACCAAACAACGATAACAACGGTAGAGATTCTTTGAGCATGAATCCAAGAGCGGAAGATCAAAAGTGAAATTGTTGTCGCAGAGCGCGCGCATTAGAGTTGTAGGTGTATATATTCACCTTTTGTATATATAGAGTCAGTTGTTGGACAAATGACCACATAGAAGATGATTGCCAAATTTTGTAAATTTTCATTATAGAAATGAAAAAAATTGGTTTACACTTCAATGTAAAGGATTTGGTTTAAATTTGAACCATGTGCGTTAGAGGGTTTCACACTTGGATCAAGCGTTGAGATGCCAAGTGCTCCATAGAAGGTCAAACTATGCCCAGATGCCAAGTTTTGGAGTTGGAAAAAAATACTAAACTTGCAATTTCAGGAGTTTGGGTCCCTGTAGTGTAAAAGCCCAAGTACTGAGTTGAGAGGGTGTGATCCAAACTGTGTGACAAGTCCCAACTTTTAGTTCAGCTTTATTAGTGCCAAAATTTGTATTTAGTGTCCACTACAATAAATGCAATCTTTAGTGTAGTAGTACTCTGCACATCGACGTTTGGTCCGAGTGTGAAATCCCCCTTAATTGTCATGCCAGGAGCAGAAATAGCAGTTAAAGAAGTCTTATTTCCATATGCATATTACAGACTTTGGTTTTTTCCCTCATTTTATTTTTTGTACTTGGAGAAGCCTATTGCATATTTACTTTGTCCGTCTGGATTTGCAAAATGGGTAAAAATTGATATTGAAAGAATTAACCCCTAAAGGCCCAAGGCATTTTCACACCAAAAACACTTCAAAATTGTTTGTTCTAGAGCAATGAGTAAAGAGAGAACAAAGGCTTTTATTTCTACACCTAACCGTAGGATCTTAATTAAAGCTCACTAAGTAACGTCTTCACAAAATTTCATTAACTTTGACCGCACATATTGAAAGATTATAGTGTGTGAAGTACAGAAAATGGTTCTTTTTCTTCCGTGCATTGAATGGATCAGCAAACTTTGACTTCACTTGGTTTGAGATTTTGGCACTACACAAGGTCTAGATTCTTAATCATCTTGTCAAGCATGAAGTGAGTTCCCTAGACATCAATTTTTAGAAGTAGAAGAAGGGTGTAACATATTCAAAACAATTGTGCAAGGAGAGGAGGTTCAAAAATTACCAATTTGCGTTTTATTTTTTTGTAAACTAAAAATGTTTTAGAATGAAAATCCAAACGTTTGATAAGGTGTACAACACATCTTGTAGTAGAAAAAAATAAATTTATAAAATATAAACACCTTTAAATTTTATGAGGAAAAGAAGAAGTTTTTTAGTACCTTCACCGAGAGTTTGTGACAATGTATAAACTTGGGTTAATGTGCTATTTTTCACTAAAGACAAGAATATTTTTTGACAATATGAAAGAAAATGATATTACTTTCTATTATTGAAAATCTCACATTTGAACGAGTATTCTAGCAAAAGTTTTTGAAATTGCCCAATGTGCCCACTCTCCCCATAAAAACTTCAAAATCCTATAACTTTTGCGTTGAATGTCAAATTCAACAAAAGAATGTATGCATACAAAGCTTTTAGTAATGTCCATTTACGATTAAAATTTCAGAAAGAAACGTAATAAACTGACACTATAGGAACTTGCCCAAGTTCTAAGAGTCCCCCGAGGGGATTCTTGGGCTTTTAGGGGTTAAAATGTAAATTTATCAGCTTCAGAAACACCACACCTTTCACATTTTTTTGGAAATTGCTTTACTCCACGTGTACCTCAAGAAATTGTTGTTCAAGGACCTATCCTCATGTACACCATACTAGTATACGATTTAGAACTTTTGTTATGCAAATTTTTTACAATAGTCGGAGTCAAAGTGCACAAATCCATTTAACCCCTAAAGGCCTAAGTGTCTGTGGGGGGACACTTTTGATTTTGGGCACGTTGCTAAGATTAAGATTTTTTTTTTTTAGAAACTCTAATACCAGATTTCCCTGATGAGAGATCCATGGTGATATTTTTATAATTATTTTTGGATTCATGGTTTGTAAGTTAGTATCAACCGAAGTTGGAAATTGGGACTCCGAGCACCTCCAAATATTTGCTAGAAGTCTCTATTGACATTGAGATTTTCCATACATGTAGAGAATATTACCTTCTTTTAAGATGTCAAAAAAAATTCTTGTCTTTAGTGTCAAAAAAGCATTTTAACTCAAGTAAAACATTTTTACACATTTCAGGCAAGCAAGGAAAAACCTTCATCTTTTCTACGTAAAACCTAGAGGTCTTCATGTTTTTCACTTCTTATTTTCTCTACAACAATACGTGGTGTAAACCTTTTTATTGACCGTTTAAGTTATCATTCTAAAACATATTAAATTCTCAGAAAAATAAATCGTGAATTGACATTTTTTGAACCTCCACTCCTTGCACACTTGTTTTGAATATGCTACACCCCTTTTCTACCTCTACAAATTGTTGTATACGGAACTAACATCATGCTCAACACAATGGTAAGAGATTTAGACCTTGTGTAGTGCAAAAATTTAATACCAAGTGAAGTCAAAGTCTGCTAATCCACTCAACGCAGGGGAGAAAGTGAACCATTTTCTTGACTTCAAACACTATAATCTTTCTATCCGTGCAGTCAAAGTGTATGAAATTTTGTAAGTATGTTACTTAATAAGTTTGAACCCTTAAACGTTAGTCGGGAACCAAATTTACAGGGACGTGTTTTACCCTGTAGAATACCAAAAAGGTACTAAGTCTAGCAAGACTTACACCTTTGGTTTGAAAAGGCTTCAATTAACATCATTCATATGGAGGTCATTTCAATATCTCAACTTTATCATGTTCAAATACGACATTTAAATACGTGTAGAATACTATCGCCTCCAACGGCATTTTCTGACGTTTAAGGGTTAATAGAGAATCTCCTACTATCAAAAATATAAATATAAATTTTTTGTTCCTTCTTTACTTATTGTACTAGAATCAACAACTTTGAAGTGTTTTTGGAGTGAAATTGACACCGTCCTTTTGAGATTAAGGCACAAAAGAAAAATCCCTTCTTCGTCACTTCAAACACTATAATCTTGGGGCAACCAAACAGCGATTGGGCAACTACTGGGGGTAAATTGGGCAACTGCCAATTTACCCACTTCTAGACGTCAACTACTGGGGGGTAAATTGGGCAAGTGCCAATTTACCCACCTCTACACGTCGGGACAGATGCATCGAGGACATCCAGCGGCTTGGATTTTGGACGTATGTGACAACCTAGGTAGTTCCCCCACACCTTTTCCATGCCAAGTCATCATGTGCATGTGGTCCTAGTTACTAATATAAGTCCATAAGATCCGGGGTGACTGACTTGTGTATTTTGGTGACTTTCAAAAAAAACTCCATGGTCTTTAGAAGATTGCTGATAAGATACCCTAACAGCTTTCGACTTCTAGACCTTTTCTAAAAATTCTTCTACCATTCAAACACTAAACGTGCACAAGTGTGAAAAATAAATTTGCAATCTTTACTGTAGTTGAAAAATAGTGTAGTAGTTGACATTTAGTGTATTGTTTTGTCACTACACTAATTTCCTAATTTGCAATTAGTGTACAGGTATGTACGTAGTGTCCACTATACTAAATGAGATTTTTAGTGTAGTGTACTAGAGTAAGTGCACTATTCGTACCACTACACTAAATGAGATTTTTAGTGTACCAAGCTAGGTAGAAGCGAGCCCGCTACGGAAATTATAAGGTAAGCCCCCCCATAACCAACAAAAACCCATAGCCAACGCCTATAAAATTAGGGTAAATCCAACCCTCTTCCATCCCATTACCACCAACTCACTTCCAACTGGAGGTTTGCTATTAGTCAAGACCCTTAGTTTTGGGCGTTGGTTATGGGGGTACCTACTGTTGGCCACCCACTAAATATGGCTGCACAGTTTGAAAATTCATAACTAATTCAGTTTTCATCGAAAAAATATAAAATCACTTGGGTTGGAATTGTAGTTCTATTGGCTATCACTGAAAAACAATATTATAATTATCTCCTCTCTTCATATTTGCACATTCCTTAACTTGTCGGTTTTAGGTAGGCTTACCTTAATGGCTTCACTGGCGCGTCCCCAGCTCCCGGTCACTACAGTCAATCCGGGTTCGCGATGTCAGGGCCCGGTTTTAGCCCTGACACCGCGAAGAGCGGCCCTTCTCCCCAAGTGCCTTTTCGCCTTTCTTCCCACGATAACGTCCACTCTCGCCCACATTTTTTTCGCGTTGCCCGTATCCCTTATCGGCATTCTCGTGGATAGCCCCTTCTCCCCCCGCCTTCTTCGGATCACCGAAAGCCCCTTCTCCCCCGCCTCCTTCGGATCACCAAAAGCCCCTTCTCCCCCGCCACGTGTACACCAGAGGTGGGACCCGCCCTTCTCGACGGCTGCAAACTGCCATCCACATCGTTTGTTACGGCGTTGTCTTTGGCACGATCATTGTGCCGTGTAGAATCTTGCCGGAAGGGGAGTGATTGTCTGCGCCTGAATTGAGTTCCTCGATTGAGAACTCCCCATACGAGATAGGTTGAATGGAGATTCTAGCGAGACGGCGCCTCCAAGCGTTGCCGATAACGGGGCAGCAGGGAGGAATTCGAGGCGCCAAGGGAGGAAGAAAGAAGCTGGTGTGCATGAGAAGTGGGTGGAGGACCTTGATGCCGCGTTTAGGGTTGGCCCGCATGCAGACTACCTGAAGAAACACGGTCACAAGGTTCTTTGGATGCGCGATTCGGAGGAACGCAATCCAAGCTTATCGCCTACATTCCCTCAGATTGTAGGTCCAAGCTACTCGATTTAGGCGGCGTAGGCAATAATCATCATCACCATCACCATCAACGTGAAACCCTAAACCAAGCATGGCAAAGTTTTGTGTAGCGGCACCATTTCCAGCACTTTCGAACTATGTTTTTTGCCGTCTAGCGACATATCCAGGAAGTCCAAGCTCAGCGTCAGCGATCGCTGCTTCAAAACCTTGAAATCGTCGAAGGAACTTTTCGGTAAGTTCCCTACATTTCTTGCTTGTTATTTCATTCCATTTCAGTAAGTTCTTTGTCATTCATTCTTTCCATTTCTTTTCGGTGATGCATACGGTCCTTCTTGCATTCCATTTCAAACGTGGGGCGTTGGAAAGTAACCTGTATGAAGATGTAGGATATTTTGCAAAGCGTCCAAGTTTAGGGTTTCAGGGTTTTAGGGTTTCCGATAATCGTTTCTTCCGATAAGGTTTCATGTTCGGCAATGTCCTCTCTCGTAGAACCGTAAAAATGCCGAAGCGGCCGGGGTGTTTCTGCAAGGCACTATTTGATGAGATCCCGGTGGAGAACAGGAAAGGGATTCCGCCCACCTACAACAAGGAAACGGGGAGGATCGAGCAACTATTCGTCATTGAGAACGACCACATTTGGCGCGATAGCTGGGAGGTGATGGAGGCGAGGGCACTTATCCTCGAGCTGCACGGACCGAACTCGCCCATCGTACCCAGTGGACAAACCGGCCCCAAACAGATACTATGCATACATTGCAATACGACGCACCAGAAGCACAAGTTCAACCTCGATCGCAACCATGCATTGTGCGAAGGGAAGGGGAAGGCGGGCGTGAAGATGCCGTCGTATTTCAATTTGGGCGTAAGGGATGTTGCAAACTTTGTAGCACGACTTCGGGATTGCGGATCATTGGAAGATGCAATTCAGGTATTCGGCACCATAGAGCCGATAGCCACGAAGAGGAGGCCTTGGAAGGCTGTCAATAATGACGAGGAACTAATCACTCGACATCCAATTAAGCGCGGCAAGAGGGTGGCACAGGCGGCACATGAGGGCCCTCCGCTTCCGCGTACCACGGCGCCTTCTCGGAAAAGACCTCCGTCCCCGAAAGCTATGTCCGGTGACGATACTTCTTCCTCGGCTGAGTGAGGAGGAGATCACAGCACAGATCAAGAGGCCGATAACGTAGAGACTCTGGCTGTTTACGCCGATAAGGGCGGTCTTCGGTCTGGGGATGATGCCTCTGGAAATTCCGGTGCCGAGAACCCGAAGGTCCGGAAGGCCGCACTCGCACCGGCGCGAAAGAGCGATTCCTCCATCGTCCTCCGGAAGGCGGAGCTTGCCAAACAGGCTGTACCGAAGAAGAAGGTGGCACAAGCTGAAGAGGGCACGAAGAAGGCAAGATTTGAAGAGTCCACGAAGAAGACAAAAGCATTCGGGCCCCCAGCAATGGCGAAAAGGCTTACGGGAATGTCTGTGGAAGAGAGCGCTAGGGCGAGAAGGCAGCGATCCCCACCGGTGCAACAGCGGTTGAGAGAGACGAGTTATGCCGAGAGACCCTCCGACTCTGACGAAGGCACGCCGATAACCTCGCGCGAATCCCCCCTGTCCACAGCCCAGAAGGAATTTCGACAACCGTTGACATTGACCAAGATACTTCGGCCAGGCTCTAATGAAGGTGCAAATCCCGATAAGCGCCTCATTCTGGCGGCGAAAGGTAGCAGGGAGCAAGATTTGGAGTTGGAGAGGGCCGAGATGATACGGCAGGTGCAGAAGGACGCTGAGCGCCTTTTCCCGCTTTGGATGGTGCTCTCTCCCGAAAGGAAGGTACCGACAACGCCGCTGTTTCTACTCCTCAAGCATGGTCTGCTCGATAGTATCACGATGGCAAGTTTAAATTCTAAAGATGAGCTGTTGAAGTACGTCTTGTCCTTGGTGGAGTCTGGAGGCCACCAGGGGAGATTCCACCAGGCTCTCGGTGCCTGCATTTCCGAAGGGGTCGGCTACGCCGATAACAATGTTTCGCTTCCACACTTGACAACCCTTTGCAATCTGGCAAAGAATCCCGATCACAGTACAGCGAAAGAGGTCTGGATAGAGGTAGTGAGAGGAACGTTGTCCTGATGTAAATATCTACAGTGTGTAAAATATTTACTTGTTTATCTTTTTGGAAAGATCTTTGATTAGGAGGACGAAACTTATTGGTGACGCTTCCAGTAGCTTCAAGGTGACGCTTATTGCTCATGGAATTGTTTAAAAGGCGAAAGCCGTAAACAATATTTACCAATTCGAAGTATTCTTTTACGTTCATAGAGTTTGTGTTTGGATTTAAAGTTCGAACTAATATGTTGAACTGGAGGGTTTTTATGGAGTCACAAGAGCTAGAGTCTGAATTGGAGATGGATTTACAGCTTTTCTTGTCTCAGTTGCCAATTCAACCATCCCAACCAGCGGTTTCTACACCATTGCCATTTCATCCGCGAGATGAAGCTGAATCTTCTCGTCCGCTGAAGCAGCGTCGTGTTGAGCAGCGTTGGCATGGTAATCTCCAAAAGGACGCTCGTGTTTTAGTAATCTTACTTCAAATTGAATGTGTTGAACCGGGCACCCGTGAAGTGACATTTGAAGGCAGTTTCGAGGGCCTGAACGAAGACCATTATTTCTCTATACCTAGGCCAATTGAGCTAAGCACTGGCCGCCATCGTTGGTTAGAAGGGCCAGTGAATCCTTCGACAAAGACTCAACGTGCAGATTACATCGCAATTACTATCAAGCGCATCCTCAAATTCTTGCAGATGGAGTAGCACTGTTTTTTTACTTTAGTTTTTACCTCTACTTGATTTTGATTGTAGCTTTGTACTAAATTTAAGTGTTTTGTGTTTCATTTGAATGTTAGAAGTAAAAAGATGGTAGATAGAGGGTAGTTTACCTTCTAGTTAGAACTCTAAAGGTTTGTTGACCTTTAAAGATAAGTAGATACTTATCTTTTGAGTTTTCCTAGGGCCAATGGATGTTTTGAGGCCCATGTGATATGCACATGGGCTGATTTTATCCACCTTAGGCGTCTAGAGGGTAGGTAAGCATCTTCTCTCTCCCTCATAGTCGGGTTTTGGGGGAAAAAGTAGTTAGTGTGCTTTTGGAGTGAAGTGTGTGTGTGTAGAAAGCCGAGAGTTTGATGGGCGATAACTCGGTTTGTAAGATATGCTTTGAAAGGAAATTTTGAGGGTTTTTTCCTCTTTGAGATGCGCTTCCAGAGAGATTATTTTCGGCCACCAAAGTTTGTAGTTTTTGTGTCTTTCTTTGAAAATTTCAGAAGTTGTAGAACTTTTGTTTAGTTTTGCATGAACTTATCATTCAAGTTGATTGGAGTTGAATTGCAAAAGTTATGAAGGCTTGAAATTGTGAAAACCCGAGGCCATCCATTGAGAGGGCAGAGGTTTCAACAAGCCATAACTTTTGGACAGTAGTTTAGAATGATTTGAGATTTGAGTAGTGTGTGCACTATTGTTATAGCTCTTCAAAAAGCTATTAGAATTAAGATTTGGAGTTTTAAAAAAGAAGTTATGAGCAATTGAATTTCTAAAAGGGCAGAACTTTGAACTCACATAACTTTTGGACTGTAGTTTAGAATGATTTGAAATTTGGAGGAGTACTAGTTATTTGTATTATCTTTTTAGAAAAATATTAAATTTAGTAGTTGGAGTTTTGAGTCATCTGTGGCACTTGTTTGAAGGTTACAGCCTTGATGGAAATTTTTCCATTGTGTTTTTGAACACTTCTTTTGAGTTTCTTAGTGTTTTTGAACACTTGAAGACTTGAAGACTTGAAGACAAGAAGATATGAAGATTCGTGTGTTGTGGCATGTGGCTTGTTATTCCTAGCCGGATTTGGAGGCTCGTTGTCTTTATTTTGTTATTCCCAGCCGGATTTAGAGGCTAGTTCCTTTCAATTTTGCTTCGTAAATTTTGTTGGGGCGAAGTGGGGTTGATCACCCACATGGTCGTATTTATGTTGTTTCCACCGGTGAGGCGCGATTGCTGGTCACCGTGGGTTTGAATTTTAGGGGCCAATCTTTCGGATGGTTTCAGCTTGTGGTCTAGCCGTCCCGTTTTACCCGTCTGAGGCCGTGGGTTCTTATCACCTTACCTTTACCCTTAACCCGTTTGGAGCCAACACATGATAGGCCAACGGGGAGCTGTATGAAGAGTCGAAGAGATGAAGATATGAAGATTTGAAGAACAGAAGAATTAAAGATACGACTCGACTCTCCTGCCATCTATTCCAGTTGCAGCGAGATTCCCCGTGAATTCTCAAATCGCTCCCCTCTCTACACGACAACGTGGGCATACATGACGCACGAGAAGGAGTGCATCGAGTTAGGAGCTAGGTTGGTAGCCGAAATGGAGAACATAAAGCGGTATAGGGAGAAGTTAGTCGAGGTCGAGATTAGTAAATTTGATGCCGAAAGGGTGGTGGAGAGAGAGGCTATTCGATGGGACTTCAACAACCTCTTCGGGTATTGCGCGATGAACGAATTTCTTTGACCATTGTTGCACCCACTGCCATGGACGCACAACATTGACGAGGCTCGAGAGGTCGTGCACCGTTTAGTGCAGATCAGAATCGAGAATATCCGGTCCCGGACTCCAGCTATACTGTTGAAGTGTTACTTCGTTTGGAACGGGCTCTCTTGGGTGTAAGTTTTTCCTTCTCGCCACAGACTTGTCCCTTATCATGTATTCTCGTCCCTAATCCTCTCTTCTCGTCCCTTATCGTCTCTTATCGTCCCTTATCGTCCCTTATCGTCCCTTATCGTCCCTTATCGGCTGACTTGACTCCGTTGTTTTTCAGGGGCCAGAATATGTGCAACCCTAGCGTAATCCCCGGGCCTGCCAGCATTGCAATATACGTGGATCTCCGGAGACAAATTGGGATGGGCCGTCTCAAATGTACGAAGTCCTGAGTCCCTTCCTCTTCGGAAGAGACGCATCCGAACTGCACCTCCCGATATCGCAGGCGTTCTCGCGGCTCCGTGATAACAAGCATGGCAGGCGAGATTCTGTGTTAGGCTTCATCGCAATGGTCCATGCTCGCACTATCGTGGACACGACAAGGAGTCATCCAGAGGATTTCGTTCGACAGTGGTGTGCTGCCGATAAGGGTACCTACGAACACTGGGATACCCTGGACGAGAACTGCTTGGCGAGGGAGGATCTGGACTTCATGTATGCCGGCTTCGTTCCACGTAAGATTTATCCGATCACCCCGTCATTCATTTTACTGTTTTCTTCCTCATTCCTCATTCTCCGTTATTTTCCATGTGACTAAACGATAAGCCTTTTGCAGGCACTATAGATCCTACCGGGGCACGCGAAAGGGAACTTGCAGAGGCAGATTGCAAGAACGTTGTGTCGCGTTTGGTGAAAAGAGAGTGGGATCGGCGAGAAGGGCATCCAGTGACTTCACATGACAAAATTTGGCGGGAGACATCTACCCGAATAAGGGACCTCGAGGGTACAACCACCCTTCTTCACATGGACGAAAGAACCTCATATGAATTCCGCGTCCAAAATCGATACCCGAGGAGTAACGACGGCGAAGGATTCTCCGATAAGGGTCCGGACGAAGTTACGGAGGAAGCACAAGAGGTGCCTAGCGATGAAATACGTCAGAGAGTTGTTCCTGATAGCCTCCTGGAAGAGCCCGCTGCTACATCGGTGAAGTCACCGGGCCGTCTTGCCGATAACCCATCTCAGATGGAGTTTTCGTGGAAACAAGTAATGAATGACCCTTCCCTCGGCATTGCGGAGTCTTACAGTCTGCGGTGGGACTATCTCAATTTGAGACCCCTAGTCATCATGTTGTGTTTGGGGGTACGGGGGAGACGGAACCCGACATTAAACCCCACCGTCTATCTTTCCCTCTGTCGAGTCAAGGTAATGAAAACCTGGACTCTACTGACAGTCCCCCGGTTGTTCCTGCGAAGACTTGCGTGGCACCCTTGGAAACTCAGGAAATCCCCGAGAATCCTCCCTCTTCGGAGTCTGATTACGCTTCTCCGTCACGGCCCGATAACCCTCCTAGTCCGCCAGTGCCCAATAACTCTGCTAGCCAACTAGTGCCCGATAACTCTGCTAGCCCGCCAGAGCCCTATAATCATGCGAGTCTGACAGAAGCTGTTAAGCCTGCTCCTCCGCCGAAGGCCGACAACCCTGCTCATACGCTAAAGCCCGATAACCCTGCTCCTCCACCAGATTCCGTTAAGCCTGCTCCTCCGCCAAAGTCCGATAGCCCTGCTTCAAAAGAGATGGACCCCGAGGAGATCAGACTGGCATTGCGCTTTATCAAGGAAGCACAGGAATCTGGGATGACCAGTATTTGGATTTATCCTGGACTCGAAGAGCGTGTTCAGAACGGAAGGGAAGGACGGAAGGCGGCGTATACGTGCATGTTGAAGGAGAATTGCGGAGTATGTACGTCAGACTGTGTGTCATGGGAGAAAGAGCCCTCGCTCTGCTACGAAGCCGACGAGCGTGATGCATCCACGATAGAGAAGAACCTCGGTATTATTGTGGAGCAGGGTTGTCATACTGGACGGACGTTCGGTACGCCCGTCCAGTAGAGCTCTCGCCCATCCAGGTAAGTCAACTGAGGGTTGACTTATCCGCTAGGTAAAAAACAGGCGACGTGGCAGCCACGTATGATCTAAAGTAATGCCACGTAGGATTTAAACTAAAAAAAAGAATAGTTGACTACATAAAATAATATATTGACCACAAGGACGTGTCCGCCTCTAAAAAGTAGGAGCGGGGACATCACCGCCCCTAAATGGTAGGGGCGGAGACGTACCCGCCCCCAAGTGGCAGGGGCGGAGACGCCACCGCTCCTCCCCACCCAATTTTGGAATCAGGATCTTTGAACGGCCATATCTCACTCACAAATAGTCTAAATTAAGCGTGTGATATGTTTTTTGGCATTTGCGCAAAATTTAGATGCCAAATCACACCTCAAACGCTTGATTTGGGCTATTTTTGAGTGAGTTATGCCCATTCAAACATTATGACTCCAAATTTAGGCGGGAAAGGGGCGGGGACGTTAGGGGTGGGGACGTCTCCACTCCAAAATGGTAGGGACGGAGACGTCTCCGCCCCTAAATGGTAGGGGCAGGGACGTCTCCGCCCCTAAATGGCAGGGGCAGAGACGTCACCGCCCCTCCCCGCCCAATTTTGGAATCAGGATCTTTGAGAGGCCATATCTCACTCAAAGATAATCCAAATCAAGCGTGTGATATGTTTTTTGGCATCTACGCAAAATTTAGATGCCAAATCACACCTCAAAAGCTTAATTTGGACTATTTTTGAGTGAGTTATGCCCATTCAAACATTCTAACTCCAAATTTAGGCGGGGAAGGGGCGGGGACGTTAGGGGCGGGGACGTGAGGGTGAGGACTCAACCCTTTGAAGGTTGTAGAGGAACAAAGTTGGGCAAACTCCATTCTCGCCTTGGCAAAGGCCTTCCTCCTTCCCATGCGTTAGAGAAACGATATTTTTAATATAAATTTAGTTTTCCTTCCAACTTCTAGGGAATGACATGATTGCCGTGATGATTGAGGAATGCAAAGATCTTGTCGGAACCAAATATAGCGGCTTTTTCCTCTATTGGACTTGAATTAGGAGAAGAAGAAGAACTACGGTCTTCCAATGGGACCGCCGTGAATGTAGTATTCGTTCATTCTCTTCACTAAGCATATGGCCACGGGACATAGGCTAGTGTGTATAGAACTAACTTCCTCTCTTGAGGGTAAACACTTTTCCACACTAAGTGCTTCCCTACACTAATTGCATTAAAGATAACCGACATGTCATCTCCCCCAAGGACTTTGTGGGTCCCCATGCAACGAGGCCGTGGGATCTTCCATCATAATTGGACGAACTATGGTGGTACTTGAATTAGAATGTTGTATTATGCTACAAACAACAAATTCTTTTTGACATTTTCAAATAAGGTAATATTCTTTGCACAAGTGAAACCTCCTTTATTATCGACGGAAAAATACCATTGAGCAATGTAGTTTTAATGTAAAGATGTGTTCTTAAATGACTCATCTTAAGGTCATATTCAAATTTATGAAGCATAATGTCGAATCGTCCAATGTGTAACAACCCCTTTGGAACAATCCACGAATTACTCTTCATAACCGTAGGGTCGATGGAATATCTATCTTTAAATTGTTGAGGTTATGATTATTTATCGCTTTATTCAATCATAAAGAAAGATGATGCAAATAAAAGCATTCTCTAAAGGCCACAATGTTCCAAAGTCGAAGTGGTTCTCTCACTACACTTCTTACTAAATGGTGTCAATTTAACTTTAAATTGATTAAACCTTGCAAAGGTTAGATGAAACTCCAAAAGGCTTTGCAACTAAAGGTGACACCTCAAAAGGTCACATTAAGCATGTCTATTGTAAAAGCTATGGATGTAGGGGAGAGACATTGGACCAAATATTTTTTAGTATACATATAGATGTACAAAAAATATAAATGTCAATAGAAGCTCTAGTAAAATTTCTAGCAATATAGAACATAACTATTAACTTCTTTCTTTAACTTATGTCTGTATACAATAACGATAGAACTTTGTATGGTTTGCATGAAATTCTTTTCCTAAATAAATATAATTTTGAGGTTGTGATGTACTATACATATGCCGTATTTATAAATTGGGAATGTCAATTTCTATATGTTGAAATGGAAACTATTATATTTCCTCTAACACGTGCAAACTATTTGTATATTCCTTACCTTTTGGTTTATCTTTCCATGCCCCTTCTTAACATTGGATTCAATTGTAGAATACTTATATATAAAACGTATTACCTTCTTCTAAGATTCCAAAAAAAGGTATTTTCTTTGTTGTTAAAATACATTTTAACCCAAGTAGAGCACGTTTACACTTTTTGGGGAAGTTGGAAAAAAAAGTAATCTCGAAGGGGCCACTAGCATAAATTGTAGAAACGACGTACGATAAAGAAATAGGGGCAAATATATTCACTTAGGATAAATTTTAAAAAGAAAGTACATGAAACAAACATTGCTTTAAAAGTGTGAAATATGGTTATAAATAATATATAAATAGATATAATATCAAAGAACTATGTAATTGATACATACAAAATATCATGGAATGAATAGGTACAAAATTTGAATGGTAGATTATACTGATTTGTGTTCTCACTATTTCTCAATGGATGAAAAGGGAGTATTTATTGTGGGGCACTCATGCAACATTTTATTGTTGGGTAAGTTGTACATTTCCTCCGTGGTTAGAAGTTTACATGAGCCCTTATGTTTGGGGATATATATATTTCTCTCTCATTGCATGTTTAAAAAATTCGATTCTAAAGTTAAGTTGAGTAATTCCTTTGTAAAGTAAAGTTGAAGGGTTGTTTCACAAGGGAAATATAGACATTGGATGATTCGATATTATGCTTCATAAATTTGAATATGACCTCAAGATGAGTCAGTTAAGAACACATCTTTACATTTAAACTACATTGCTCAATGGTATTTTTCCGTCGATAATAAAGGAGGTTTCACTTGTGCAAAGAATATTACCTTATTTGAAAATGTCAAAAAGGATTTGTTGTTTATAGCATAACATAACATTCTAATTCAAGTACCACCATAGTCCATCCAATTATGATGGAAGATCTCACGGCCTCATTGTATGGGGACCCACAAAGCCATTGGGGGAGATGACATGTCGGTTATCTTTAATGCAATTAGTGTAGGGAAGCACTTAGTGTGGAAAAGTGTTTACCCTCAAGAGAGGAAGTTAGTTCTATACACACTAGCCTATGTCCCGTGGCCATATGCTTAGTGAAGAGAATGAACGAATACTACATTCACGGCGGTCCCATTGGAAGACCGTAGTTCTTCTTCTTCTCCTAATTCAAGTCCAATAGAGGAAAAAGCCGCTATATTTGGTTCCGACAAGATCTTTGCATTCCTCAATCATCACGGCAATCATGTCATTCCCTAGAAGTTGGAAGGAAAACTAAATTTATATTAAAAATATCGTTTCTCTAACGCATGGGAAGGAGGAAGGCCTTTGCCAAGGCGAGAATGGAGTTTGCCCAACTTTGTTCCTCTACAACCTTCAAAGGGTTGAGTCCTCACCCTCACGTCCCCGCCCCTAACGTCCCCGCCCCTTCCCCGCCTAAATTTGGAGTTAGAATGTTTGAATGGGCATAACTCACTCAAAAATAGTCCAAATTAAGCTTTTGAGGTGTGATTTGGCATCTAAATTTTGCGTAGATGCCAAAAAACATACCACACGCTTAATTTAGACTATTTGTGAGTGAGATATGGCCGTTCAAAGATCCTGATTCCAAAATTGGGCGGGGAGGGGCGGTGACATCTCCGCCCTAGTGCCACGGTGGCGTGTCACGTCCGTATGTGACGTGGAAATCACAGTAAAAATTTCTTACTTGCAAAAAATAATTGGGCGCTCTTCAGGCAATCCGTCCGAACCGTCCGTCCGTGCCGTCCGAACCGCCTGTCCGGTTGTCCCGTCCGATCACCTCAACCCGTCCGTTATGACAACCCTGTTGTGGAGGTCCTAAAACTCAGGTGAGTGTCGTCCTCTATGTTATCGTGTTCTCCGACACTTGCTCTTTATCGGCACGTGTTGTCTAACCTCCGCTTTCTTCTGAATTGCAGGCCTCGTTTTATTCACCCGAAGGACCTGACTGGAGGTATGAGGTTTTTCGGTCCAGACCTTCAGCAAGCCGTGGATGTCTCGCTTGCACTACACGACTGGCATTGCGTGCTAAAGGACAAGCGGGAAATGGAAGGCACATTTCTGGATTTCCTCCTTAGGCATGTCGTCTACAGGGCGAAGGAGCATGTTCGAATCCAGTATCATCACACGCACAACTAGTTATCGGCGACCTTGTAGTGATATCTAGCGGATGAAGGGAAGAACTAGGATGACATCGTGAGCTTTCTCAGCCGCTCGTTCAGTAGCACCACCAAGACGCCGAATATCCTTATCGTCCTTTACCACGATAAGGGTCACTGGAGCGTATTCGTCGTGGAGCAAAAGCGAACGTATCACCTCGACCCAGCGAAAGGCATGCACAAGGGTCGGGAAGTGAACAACTTCATCTTTCTTGTACACATGGGATGTGCAAACGCGAAGGGCGTTAGGATCGGATCTCGAAGTTGGACTGAATGGCAGAGTCGATCGCCGATAAGGTTGCCACTGCCTAATCAGAAAGAAAGCTAGGAGTGTGGTTTCATGGCAGGCTTGGCCTTCTGGCAGTACCTTATCGCTCGTGGTGGGCGCAAAGAGGCGGAGGAGAAAACCGTGACAATGGGGACAAAATATTTGGACTGGGACGGGAAGAAGGCGTACCGATGGTTCATGCAAGCGCTCTACACGGAGATTGTCGCACCGCTTCCGTTCCACGATGTCCTGAATCTATGTGGTCAGGATACGGTGGAGTTCGGAAGCGGAAGTCCGGACGTCGTTTTCGTAGAAGCCGGTACAGAGACGGCGAAGAAGAAGGAAGTCCCAGTTCTTGGTATTTCGGAGACAGTGGGGGATCGTGATCTTCAGGGCTTCAACGTGCTCACAAATCCACCAGTGACTCGAGGAAGGCGGAAGAAGTCAACCGCGCCGAAAAGCCCAAAAAAATCGAGAAAACCAAAGGGCACCACCAAGACAAAGAAGTAGGCGATAAGGGGGGGATGTTGTACACAGGCGATAGACTCTAGGAATTTGTACAGATTAATAGGATGCCGATGTTGTACATTTCATTCATTGTAAATGACAAATTTTTCGATAGCGTACATAAACGGAATTTGAGACCCCCTTGCCGAGGCCTATAACCGGAACTTAAAATCCAGTCTTTGCCAATTATATTGAATGTTGAGTTTTAACTTCATAACTAAAGAAATATAACTTCACTGAAAATTTCAGTCACTGCATGGAACTTAATCTAAGAGCATCTTATCGGCAGTATTCCACCGATAATATTACTAATGGTTATCGGCGCAGATTAGCAGTTAAAATCCTCTGCCCTTTATACTCAACCACATCGGAGCCGATAACCTAAGTCGTTTCTTGAGTTAGTCTTTCCCTAGCTGGAACGGACCTCACCCGAAAACCTTTAGAATCCAGGAAGTCATGCAACCTTCGGAGCCTCATTCCAAGACCGTCTTCATTTGTGGGGAGCGGTGGAGCTATCTCCTGGAGTGGATGAAGCATTCCGGCTTCGATTTCAGCCTCCAACCTTGAGAGGGTGGCGTCGGTGTTGCGCAAAGCTGCATCCAAGTGCCTTGCCAACAACGGTTGCCGATAAGCCTTGTCGAGTAGCTTCAGAACAAGCTGGTGCATACGATCAAAGTCGCATACCCATGTCTCCCCTAATTCTCGAAGGTTGGAAGCCACTGGGATTACATCTCCGGTTTCGGTATCAAAGGGGACACCATTATCGGGGAAGCCCTCGGTATTCGGGTGTCGACCATTATCTTGGCGGAGGAGATTCGTCATTCCACCTTGGATTGTGCCGCGAAGGGAGCCCAGATATCTAGCAATTTTTCCCTCCGCCAGGTCAGGTCTTGTCATTTTCAGGACCTTAACCTGGTGCTTACAGATGTTATCTTTCTGGGAATGAACACATTGGCAGACAGTCCATTCGGTGCATGGATTGTATACCGCATACATAATGTGTCTCCTATTCGAGGATTTAACGTATGCAGGACCTCCCAACTACTCGAGCAAGGTGACCACATTATCGGGAATTGTATTTGCTTGGTTGATTGCATTGACCATGATCTGCCGCTGCCTCTTGTTTTTTATAAAACCGTTCAGCTTACACCAGTGACTGTAATCATACTTCTCGATGACATTTCCTGTGAGCTCATAAATAAGCCAGTCCATCCTTCGGCCAATGAGCTTCCTTTTGGATTGCCGGAGCACTGCTTTCATGTTAGAATGGTATGATTCGATTGTTGCAGTGGTGTCCTGGCCAACTTTGGGGATTTTCCGATCTCCCACAATCCACATTTTGATTTTCGGGAGCCATTCCTTGTTGAAGTACTTCCAGTATGCATCAGCGTCTCGCAAAAGAGCCTTAGCTTCGCCATAGACGTGCTGCACCCACTCTACCAAATTCCACACCTTATCGCCGGGAGCTCTCGTGGAAGGGTCTTGGAAGTCACTTGGTGTCTCTGATACGTACATAAGTGAGCCCACAATTCGCAAGGCTCCGGCCCTCGTCTCCATGTCTTTCAACTTAGCACATGCATTCTTCTGCTACGCTCGACGAACATGCCAGAGAAATAGAAATAGATGCGAGTGCGGCCAAACCTCCCTGCGATAACCCGACAAGCCGATAAGTACAACTCGCTGAAGCCCGTTACTCGATAACGTAAAAATGCTAAATCGCTTACCGAAAAGAGTTGATCTCATTATCGGCGTCGTCAAGTACAAAGGCAGTGGGTCTCCAGTCCGGCCTTATCTCCACCAACTTCTGCTTCAGAGCGCGCATCCAAGGCACAAGATTTGTTTGTTTGGATTTCGTAGTGATCACGAAAGCCACTGGAACCCCGTTTCTCCACTCGTCGAATACCATCATCGTGAAGAGCAGATACTGGACACGCAAACAAGAAAATTAAGCGGTATGGAAATGAGTGCTTCTAATCTCTAGAAGGACCTTACGCGAACCACGGTATAGGTATGTGTTCCTTTTTGTTGTTCGTTGTGAATGTCCCGTCTATAGCAATAATGTTTTTGTGACTGTATTTCAGCATCATGTGCGTCTGAAATGAGGTTTGAATCCCAATGACGAAGGCTACGTTATCGGCATTCAGTACTCCGTCAACCTTGCTGCCCGGATCTTGATAGTAAAAAACCGTACCTCGGTTTTCTCTTACCCTCATTCTAACACTCTCAGCGTCGTTGTCCTGTTTCTTGTATAGTTCCTGCGCACGGACTCCGCAAATGTTGCGGATGTCCTCCATGCTAAGGAAACAATCCCGAGAAGGCGTAAGAGTGCCCTCATCGCGTGCCTTCAGTACCAGCTTCTGGTGCTTCTGTATTTTGGCTGCCATCGGAACTTGCTCCTCAAATTGCCTCAGGACCCAAAGCCTTACTTCCTCCGACATGTACTTTCAAAAGCGGAGCTTTCCCCTCTGCACATTGTCCTTATCGTGGACGATAAAGCCCTGTGTGTCGACATTTTCCGAGCAAAAGTACCCTATCTCGGCGATATATGAGAAGAAATAGTACCTCTTTACGTAGAATCGACATTGGCAACCCACTTTCATAGACCCCCCTTCCTTCGCATCCGTGGCACGAGGGCCTTTCTGACCAGCGCCGGAAGTAAGTTGTTTCCCTTTTG
Organism: Bryoerythrophyllum caledonicum; assembly: GCA_963971425.1. NCBI lineage: Eukaryota > Viridiplantae > Streptophyta > Bryopsida > Pottiales > Pottiaceae > Bryoerythrophyllum > Bryoerythrophyllum caledonicum. Next base: position 15,604,200 of record OZ020525.1, on the reverse strand, counting down.
AATTGTATTTTGATGGCGTTGGTGTCATTTCGGGCGTGATAGCTTGGATCTTGTCCCTGTTGTCTTCGAGACCGTATTGACAACGCCATCTGCTTATCGGGAGTGACCATTAGAGATACGTGTAGTACTGAAGAAATATTACGGCACTGCTGATAAGCAGATAAACCGTGCATATCGTGATATCAAAGGTCCAGATTCACTTACCGCTGGTACTCGATGTGGCATTTCCACCAATAGTGCGTCTTCTCCCCGACGTTTGTGGGGTCGTTCTTGTCGCGGACGAAGGTAGTCTTGACGTCCTTTCGGCCAGACTGCTCACCCTCCACAAAATCCAAGATCCTATCTCAGGGAATGTAGGCGATAAGCTTGGACTGCTTCCTCCTTGATGATTGCGGATCCTCTACAAACCTCGTATCATTCTCGGCCTCCATGTTCCACCTAAGACATTTCCATGTCAAAATTCCTCGAGGAGGGTTCTGTAATGAATCGCGCATCCGAAGAACCTTGTGACCGTGTTTCTTCAGGTAGTCTGCATGCGGGCCTTCCCGAAACGCGGCATCAAGGTCCTCCACCCCCTTCTCACTCACGCCAGCCAGTTTCTTTCTCCCTAGACACCTCCATTTCCTGCCTGCTGCCCCGTTATCGACAACAGTTGGTGGCGCTATCGTGCCAGAATTTCCATTTGCCATGTCCTGGATGGGGAGATTGAGATCGACGAACTCCATTCACGCAGATACAAGCACTCTCCTTCCGGGAGGGTGCTACACGGCACAATAGATGGTGCGAAAGACGGCGCCGATCGCAAACGATGTGGATGACACTTCACGCCGGCAGCCGCCGAGAAGGGCGGGTCATTTTGGAGTACACGTGGCGGGGGAGAAGGGGCTTTCGCTGATCCGAAGAAGGCGGGGGGAGAAGGGGCTATCGGCGAAAATGCCGATAAGGGATACGGGCAGCACGAAAAAAATGTGGGCGAGAGTGGACGTTATCGTGGGAAGAAAGGCGAAAAGGCGCTTTGGGAGAAGGGCCGCTCTTCGCGGTGTCAGGGCTAAAACCGGGCCCTGACACCGCGAACCCGGATTAAGTGCAGTGACCGGGGTCCCCAGCTCACCGCTTATCATCTCTCCCAATCCGAGTTGACTTCACCGTCCTTGGTAAATTGACCATCGCTTTACCCTCCTGCATTTCGAAGAATAGAAACCGAGTTGACTTCACAGTCCACGGTAAGTTAGAAATCGCTAATTCCTGCATGTCAAAAGTCATATTTAATTCATCGGCAGTATGTCTGTCTGCCACCAGTCGACTTGTTTTGCAATTTCCACCATGGTGGAGGTGTTTCTCGTGCCAAGTTTTGCGGTCACGTTCTTGACCGAAATGCAACTGATAATCGATGCTATGACAAGATTCGATTTTTCATACCCGAAGCCACAGAATTCCTCAACGAAAGATTCCGACATGTCACACAAGCTACTCCTTGTTCGATCCACAAGTCACGCTATAGATCTGATCGGCGCCCCATGCGGAAGACTCCAGATATAAACCAACTTGCCTCTCATCACAGACGCCGAAGTTCACCACTCTAGGAACAGATCAAGGAGGTTGACCTCAGAGCATTTGCAGTGAGCATTCTGTCTGCCAGTTATGGCGGGGGGTGGGCTGCTTGTTGTGGTGCTGCTGGTGGCGATGGTGTCGGCCGCGGCTGCTCTGTCGAACACACGTCTTGTGGAGACGTTCCCGGTGGCGGGGCTGAAGTGCAAGCTGAGGAACGTCCCTCTAGGCGGCGGCGAGGGCTTGGTGTGCCCGGAGGGCAACCCGAGCACGGTGACGTTCTGCAACAAAGGCAGCAGGACGGTGCGGATCGTGGGAAACCTCCAGGCCGCAAATTTGGGCGTGTGCAAATCCAGCGTGAACCCGTTCACGCTCCAGGCGGGCACCGTGGTGAAGTACGAGCAGTACGCCGACCACGTCATCCTCCGCATCCCCTTCCGGGTGCCGTCGTCGTTCCGGTGCTTGCTGGTGGAGGGCAAGAAAGTGTTCGTTTCTCTCAGTTCGCGCGCCGGCATCTCGTACGTCACGGATTGCGTCCCCGCCAACTGCTGATCGACCATGGGTAGCTTAGATGTGAGAATTGCAATTAGCAGGTTTTTTTGTTACTAAACTTGATCAGGTGTACCACCCTTTTACTCCGGCCTGCACTTATTATTTTTATTTGATCAGGTGCACTTTGGAGCACTGCCCAAATTTGAACGTCACCAGCACCAGATTCTCTTTGTTTCCGGTTCTGTGTTCACATGCAAGGGCAAGATCGACGCTGTGTTCATTCTTTTCCGTATGTCTTTCTGTGCGCATATGTAGAGCCTGGAAGACGATTTCATCATTTCAGCGTTTCTTGTCACGTGACGTTCTTGTGAGGTTCTGGTCACGGACTTTGTTCTCGTACCTCCCGCATTGCGTCCCCACCGCCTGCTGATCGATCAGTGGGTAGCTTTGATGTGAGTTGCAATTAGCTACTTTATATCTACTGTGTAACTTGATCAGGTGCACTTTGGAGCACTGTCCGGAATTCAACGTCATCAGCACCAGATTTTCTTTGTTTCCGGTTTTGTGTGCACGTGCAAGTTCAAGGTCGATGCTGTGTGCGTTTTCTTTGGTTTGTTTATCAAATTGGTATGGATCTTCAGAATGAAAACGATTCTATACCTAGGGACTCTAAAGCATGTATATGTGAAGATGCAAGGCATATTGTATTAATAGCAAACCGACGGAAGAATCCACGAGGTAACCGTGGTAAGGATGAGACTGAAGAATGGAGGTGGTGGAAGAGACACTTATAGGTGTCTCCTTGCTCGGCGAGGGAAACCCCATTTGTTTAATGCAACCCGGTCGCTCAATAGATTGCCCTAGGTGACCTTTGCGATCGTCGAGGGTGATCGGGGATTCGCTACACAAGGAGGGGTTGGCCATTATTTCTTTCACTCCTCTCTTCTCGCCTTTAAATTGGTGCAATTGAGTTTGCCATTTCGGAAAGCTCAAGTGCCAATTCTGTGAGGAGAGTGGGAGTCGTGCTATTTTCATACCAATGGCTTGCAAATATTTTATATAAAAGGTAATAACTATAAATTATTCCATTTGAAATTTTGAAAATTTATTTTTTAAGGAATTCGTTAAAGAGTAATAAACACGCAATTAAGCAATTATGCACTTGGCCATTTAAAAGTGCACTTGGGTACAACGGCGGCCATTGCGAACAAAAGTGGCAAAATTCCAAAAAAAAAAAAAATCCAAAGAAAAAAAAAAAATTCCAAAGGAAAAAAAATTGAGCTTCTGCAACAATATTATGTACAATCATGGTTGTTAACATTGGAAGCAATTTTTTCGCATTTTCAACTAATTTTTGGTGGCCCCTCGTTAATACTAGATAAATGTGTATTTAATATAGTTTCACAATATTTCAAAGACAGATTTGAAGGATTGTAGTATACAAACATGCATAATTACAAAAAAACATACTTTATACAAGGGTTGGCAGTTGTTTACAAGATATCCTACGTAGTACATATTGCATACAATGGTGGAAATCAAATATAGATTCTTCTACAAATGGACTTGTCACCAATAATAAATACCTTTACTCTATGGGATTAATGACATAACGTCTTACATCACCCTTAGAATATACTACTCCTACACATACACTATATATCAATTACCATACACAATTAGTATACTCTCAAAAAGGCACACTATCTACTCCATAGAATTTAGGGTTGCTTGCAAACGGTCGTCATCGATAGCTTCGGTTTGCATTGCAATATATCGTAGTATGTGAGCCTTTGCCGATTGAAGAATGTAAATCCTGCTTTCAACCTGCACTCCAAATACATTGCGCTTTCTCCACCCGCTGGCCCCAGACATGGTTCTTTTCGATGTGTCTACCTATGAAAAAATGCATGCATCTTTCTCTACCCAACTATGGCTCTCCCCAGATGGCTCCCAGAATGAATCCATGCAATTTGCATACCGGAACATTATGGCTGCACATTAGTCAAAATACATGTACTAATTATTAACCTTCAAAGCACCATTCATCTGTTAAAAGATATGTTTCTAAACACATATTTACTGTTCAAAATATGATAATGATATTGGACCTTTTGATAAAACTGCTTTGAAATGAAAAAATTAAACATGTGTAGTGTGTCAACTCTTGCACAGTGTCATTGAATATGCTACACCCCTTTCCATCCTTGAATATTGTTGTACAAGATACTAATATCATTCTTGACATGATGGTAATGAATCTAGAACATGTCTAATGCAAATTTTTGAAACCAAGAAAATTGAACTCTCGTAATCGACTCTACCTAGAGAAGAAAATGAACCATGGTGTCTATTTCAAAAACTTTAATATTTCAATCCGTACGGTCAAATCTTATGAATGACACAAGTATGTTACTAAATCCTTGAAGGAACAAGGCATTTTCACAACAAAATACTTCACAATTGCTCATTCTAGTGCATTGACTACTGAGGGAAAGGAAATTTTTTGACACATCTAATTATATGACTTCAATTCATACTTATTAGCCACTAAAGGACCAAGTGTCCGGAATTGACAATTTGAAAGATCAGTCAAACTTCTATGGTGTCAATTTCTAACATTTTTTATTAAACATGCACTGTAGATGGGCATTACTAATACCTTAATGGGAGATGAAATTTTTCTCATATCCGATTTTCATGAAAAAGTTCTAGGATTTTCAAATTTATTTGGCAAAAATAGGCATGTCGAGCACCTCAAAAACATTTGCTAGGATATTTTATTGAATGTGAGAATTTTAATACTAGCAAGTAATATTTTTTTCTTTCATATTGTACTAAAATTTATTATCTTTAGTGAAAAATAGTATATTAGCCTATGTCAAACATTCTCACGTATGGTAACACATTGTCGAGCAAGGTCCCAAAAAACTTCTTCCTTTGCTCATAAAACTTAGAGGTCTTAGTGTTCAAAGTACAGAACACGGTTAATTTTCTTTCTTAGGTTGTGTTGATAAGCAAACTTTGACTATAAACACGCAATTAAGCAATTATGCACTTGGCCATTTAAAAGTGCACTTGGGTACAACGGCGGCTTTTGCGAACAAAAGTGGCAAAATTGAAAAAAAAAAAAAAAATCAAAGAAAAAAAATGTTTCCAAAGGAAAAAAAATTGAGCTTCTGCAACAATATTACGTACAATCATGGATGTTCATATTGGAAGCAATTTTTTGGCATTTTCAACTAATTTGTGGTGGCCCCTCGTTAATACTAGATAAATATGTATTTAATATAGTTTCACAATATTTCAAAGATAGATTTGAAGGATTGTAGTATATAAACAGGCGAATTACAAAAAAACATACTTTATGCAAGGGTTGATAGTTGATTAAAATATATTCTACGTAGTACATAATGCATACAATGGTGCAAACTAAATATAGATGCTTCAACAATTGGACTTAGCACCAATACTAAACACAACTTTACTCTAAAGGATTAATGACATAACGTCTTACATCACCCTTAGAATATACTACTCTTACACATACACTATATATCAATTACCATACACAACTAGTATACTCTCAAAAAGGCACACTATCTACTCCATAGAATTTAGGGCTGCTTGCAAACGGTCGTCATCGATAGCTTCGGTTTGCATTGCAATATATTGCAGGATGTGAGCCTTTGCCGATTGAAGAATGCGAATCCCGCTTTCAACCTGCACTCCAAATACATTGCGCTTTCTCCACCCGCCGGCCCCTGACATGGTTCTTTCCGGAGAGTCTGCCCATGAAAAAATGCATGCATCTTTCTCTACCCAACTATGGCTCTCCCCAGATGGCTCCCAGATTGAGTCCATGCAATTAGCATACCGCTGTGCAGAAGACCCATGTCCATCAACAACCCCCCTTTGGATGCTGGGCCAATACCAACAAACCTTAATCTTAAGTCTCCATCGATTTTTTCCTTCCTCAATCACTTTCCCTACATAGAATGGTACACCACCTTCTATTTCTGCTCTATCAACACTCAAGGCTACAAATTGTCCACAACAGATATCAGATTGTGGATTAAATGGTGGAAATGGATCGTGATTACCTTCATACATTGCTCCTTCTTCGGCTCTTTCCTCAACATAGTTGCGCTCTGTTCGTTGTGCCCTGCGTAATGCTTGATTAGAGGGTCTTCCTCTACGAGGACCAAAGTATCCTCGAGCCTCGGCATTTGGAAGCATAGCCACTACCTGCTCTACGACATTTACCTCGCGATTTTCTTCACTTGCACCATCCATTACATCCAAAGATGCACTCCCTATAGGTCCGGTGTTCGAGAACTCTGAAGGCCAAAACGGTGAGGTACGATGCTCATTGCTACGATCTTTGTGTGGAAATTGAGCTAAATAGAGTTTCAATCTTTCAGCCTCTACTTTTGCCTCACGATTCTTGTCTTCATGCTGCAACCTTTGAATGCATCTTTGTTTATATGCAATGAAGTCATCCAACGCCTTCAACTCCCGTTCGTCCGCTGCAAATACTTCCGCAAACGATGGTCGCTCATCCCTATTTGGCAACGACCTCAAAGTTTTCGTCCCTGCCTCCGGTCCCCATGGATCCTTGCAATAATGCTTGTGTTGTACTCGAACCTCACGAGTCCCTTCCCGATTGTCCATGTAGAATCGCATGTGGTGCGGAAATGTTATGCCCACCAATGAATCCTGACCTGTCAGTAAGTGAGGAGTTATGAACAATTTCCAATCCCATACATTCTCTAGCAGCCGGGCGTTAACAAATGCCTCCGTAGGGGATGTTCCTCGTTCTATAAGACTAATCATTTCCTTCAACGAGTCGACGTCCGACCTCTTCAACGTATTTGATATACAACTGAAGCGTTGATCAATATCTTCGTGGGTATGGCCCACTATAAGAAAAGATAGTTCCACCTCCTGGAAAAACCCCAATCCCACCAATGTAGCACATAGAGCAAACATATAAATATTTTTGTTCTCACGCGTGTAGTTGTCGGCCTGAATTCGCAATGTTGGTGGCAAAAAGCCCCTCCTCCGCAGCACATCTCCAATCACGTACAACAATGTACTCACGACTTGATTGCTATCGTGTTTGTGGTGAGCCCCAAACCACACGTCGCAATATAAACCAATCCCATGTACAAGAGCACCACACAGATGGGTCTTCACAAACCGATGTTCAATGTTCTTCACAGTCTGACGCATCCTCGGTACCATGGTCGTGTTTTGGTCCATGCCATCCACTATGATGCACATGTACAACTCAGGGCTAATATAACACGACCTCTTAAATATCCAATAATGCCTACGTTCTTCCATCTGGTTGCGCAGATGCAACATAAACAACTCCTTTATCTTTATCCTTGCATCCGCATTGGTGGTTCCTTCCATGGCACATTTATACTCCCAACAATGATAACACTTTGAGAATCTCGAGAATGGAGGTACCTGAACGTGGGGATACTTCATGCGCCACATCCTCCGGAACGAACTCATAGAAATGGTTTCCCCATTACAAATTCTCTTGACCTCCTCGTTCACGTAATTGAATACATCAAATTTGGCTGTATTCATAGGAAGGAGAGTAAGAGTCACCACTTCGTTGTCACTCTTACGGCGAATACAACGATGAGGTTGAGGACAACCAGCTTCATCGACAAACGATTTAAAGCAAGCCTCTGCTGCAGACATTCTAGTACTCTCTCTTATCGGATCTGAAAGGGTATTGCCGTGAATCGATGTCACTCTTCCATATATTAGACAATCCTTCTTCAATTGCTTAAAGCGCCTTTGTGAATATCCAACCCCAAGAGCGTAGCAAGCATTGCAAACTTCTTTCCCATCTAACTTTGTTACAAACTTGTCTCGACGAGTTCCTTCCGTCCTAGTGTAAAAAGAAACCAGCATCTGTCTCATCCACGTACTTCGAACTGAAAACTCATTACCCCATGCATTATATCGCATGTCCAATAGATACCTTGCTGGAACGTCCCTCAAACAATTGCGTTTGCATCCTCCTTGTGCCATTGCAATTTGCACGCTTCTAAGCGATACCTTAGATGGTGCAGCTTCTGTCAATGATGGCTCCCTTGAATCTCTCCTTCTCCTATTTTGCATAGAATATGGACGACGTGTTGGTCTAACACAAGCAAATCCATCTACATGGGGCAAATCTCGGATATTTGAGGGAGTAGATTGGGAAAATGGCGAATTTTCATCTATGGTGTTTGAAGCATGACTACTACGTCGAGACCTCTGGGTGGATCCTGGTGTGTTGATGAACTCAGGAAAATCAAATTCTGGGGCCATCACTTCTGTAGGCGCTATCTGTGATCCAATGTCACCATGGACACCTGTGATATCAGGTTCTACTGCCATTACACGTAGCAAAGATCGATGCCAACGAATGATCAAGCCCACACACATGCCAAGGCGTTCTCCTACAATCTCTCCGGTCCAATGCAATGTATCATCTACCCTAGTGATACGCACCGCCACCTCGAATGGGAACAACTTCGACCCATTCAATTCCATGCCACTTTCGAATGAATGCTCCCTAGTTGCTAAGCCCACCACATCTCCTCTTTCTGAAAGCAATTCTACTGCCCTTTCCAATTCAGAAGTCATCATCCCAACAGATCTTTGTTGAATTTGCCTTGCACGTGCTGCTCGTACTAATCGGGCCCCCACAGAGCTATTAGAAGGC
>OZ020525.1:15299712-15595224 GCA_963971425.1 Bryoerythrophyllum caledonicum | reverse complement strand
GTCTATATGTATTTATACATATATGTCTATAAGTATTTATATATATATATATATATGTCTATATGTATTTATACATATATGTCTATAAGTATTTATACATATATGTCTATATGTATTTATACATATAAATCTATCAACATTTATACATATATGCCATTCATGTATTTATACATATATGCCTCTATGTAATTATACATATATGCCTCTATGTATTTAAACATATATGCCTCTATGTATTAATACATATATGCCTCTATGTATTTATACATATATGCCTCTATGTTTTTATACATATATGCCTCTATGTATTTATACATATATGCCTCTATGTATTTATACATATATGCCTCTATGTATTTATACATATATGCCTCTATGTATTTATACATATATGCCTCGATGTATTTATACATATATGCCTCTATGTATTTATACATATATGCCTCGATGTATTTATACATATATGCCTCTATGTATTTATACATGTATGCCTCTATGTATTTATACATGTATGCCTATATGTATTTATACATATATGTTTAATATGTCTATATGTATTTATACATATATGTCTATTTGTATAGATACATATATGTCTATTTGTATAGATACATATATGTCTATCTGTATTTATACATATTTGTCTTTGTGTATCTATACATATATGTCTTTGTGTATTTATACATATATCTCTATGTGAATTTATACATTTATGAATATGTGAATTTATACACATATATATATATATGTATATGTATATCATACTTGTATGTATATATATATATATATATATATATATGATATCTATACAATCCAAACTTATATATATAAATATACATATATATACATATATGTATATGTATATGTATATACATGTATGTATGTTATATATCATACTTGTATGCATACATGCATATATATATATACTCTAGAACAGTTATATATACATGTGATATGCTATTGGTGAACTAGGCAATTAGTGTCGTGACAAAAAATTACACTAATAATATGCTAATTGCTATAGTATTTGCATTTTTTGTTAAGATTGTATGAAAAAAAAAACACTCGTGCGCATTTAGCCTGTCAAGAGTAGGTCTAGAATATTGTGAGTAGATTTTGAGTATGAAAAGCGACTAAGATTTCTAGTACATTTAGGAATATCAACCATTTGGAAGAATTTTTTTGGAAAAATGAAGGTGTGGATATGGAATGAAGGTGAAATTGGAAAGTTTGATTAAAAAATCAAATGGAGAAGAAAATATTCAGAAAAAATAGAACTTAGATATGGAAAAAAAATGGAATTGCATTATAAGGTCCAAACACTTGAAAAAGTAAACATTTGAAGAAGCCAACATTAGAAGAAAAGAAGACTTGAAAAAAATAAAAATTAGAAAGATATACATTACAAGAAAAATCAAATGAAAAGAAAATACTTGTAAAATGAACATTTGAAGATAAAAAACAGATGAAAGTTTAATGTATAGAAAAATGAAAATTTGAAGAAGTATATCTTTGAAGAATGAAACTTACGAAGATGTATATATTTGAAAAATAAACAGTTCACTTGGAAAGTAAAGGTAAAGAAAGGAAGGCTTTAGAAAAGTAAGGGTTCCAAAAAGTAAGGGTTAAAAAAAGAAGGATTTGAGAAAGTAAGGATTTCAAAAAGTAAGGGTTCAAAAGTAAGGGATCTAATAAGAATCGGTTTAAAAGAGAGGGATTGTAAAATTATGGGAGTATAAAAAGTAAGGGTACCAAAAAGTAAGGGGTTGAAAAAATAAGGATTCGGAAAGTAAGAGATTGCAAATCTAAAGGTTCAAGAAACTATTGAAAAGTAATGCTTTAGAAAAGTAAAGGTTCCAAAAAATAAGGGTTAAGAAAAGGAAGGATTTGAGGAAGTAAGGTTCCAAAAAGTAAGGGTTCAAAAGTAAGGGATCCAATAAGAAACGGTTTAAAAGTGAGGGATTGAAAATTTATGGGATAATAAAAAGTAAGGGTTCCAAAAAGTAAGGGGTTGAAAAAGTAAGGTTTTGAAAAGTAAGAGATTGCACATGTAAAGGTTCAAGAAACTATTGATTTGAAAAGAAAGGCTTTGAAAAAGTAAGGGTCCAAAAAAAGAAGGGTTTTTAAAAAGTAGGGGTTTGAAAAAAACTAGAAGTCAACAAGACTTCATTATGGCATGGCAACAATTAGGTGGTTTATTGGGGGTATCATTAATGGTGTTGGCGGCAACACTAATCGTCAACTTATTCACGAATAGAGTGCAAAGGTTAGTACACTATTGTGTCACTACACCAAAAGTGATATTTAGTGTACTAGCAAACTCTATTATTAGTATAAATAATTTACAAACTATAGATGAATTATTTTTTAAATGATGTAATTTAAAAACTGCAATAAAATGGTTTGACTAATGCGTTGCTAAGCAAGCGCCATCCGCTATCATAATACTAAAATCAGAAGCAAAGTCATAAAGTCAGAAAATTGATGATGTCTCTAATTCAATATAAAGGCATGTATAAAAAATGTAATCAAGTATTTAAACCTTAACCCCTAAAGGACCAAGTGTAAATAATGGGCATTTAAAAAGTTTGGTCAGGTTCCTATGGTGTCAATTTCCAACATTCCTTTTTCAAAGCTTTCCTACAGAAAGGCATTACAAATATTTTAGTGGGAATTTTTTTTTTTTGCTTAATTGGACATTTGAAGAAAAAGTTATACTAGGGACTAGAATTTCAAATGGGAAGAGCGGGCACCTTGGGCACCTCCAAAAACTTTTGCTAGGACACTATATTGTTCAAATGTGAGATTTTGAGTACTCTATTGAACGCATAGTACAAAATGAACCATTTGCTTGACTTCAAAAACTATAATCTTTCAATCCGTGTGGTCAAAATTTATGAAAATTTGAGAGTATATTACTCAATAAGTCTTAATTGCTCAGATCCTACGGTCTGAACTAAAAATCAAAGTTTTTGTTTCCTTCTTTGTTCATTGCACTAGAAGCCAACAATTTTGAAGTATTTTTGGTGTAAAATTGTCACGGTACTTTAGGGGTTAAATATAGGTGTACAAATTATTGATTAATTGAACACTTAAACTGACCATTCATTTCATCAGTCCATCATATGATTCAGTGAATAAGTACTCCATGACTAATTGATGTATGACCTATTTAATTAAATATTGGACATGCTTGTTTTTACCAATGATATGCCTAGTTCTTGAATGAGCCATTTAATTCGCTTAACTTTTCTTCCTTACATGACATTTCTTCTTCATTACATTGATATAAGACATCATTTCCTAAATAAATTGATTACTACCCATGGCACCGGTTCACAAAACAAAGGATGTCACATTACACAAATGGATGACCGGTGGTACCCCGTTAACATTCAAAAGTGACCAGTGATAGGCTGTGGAAGGGAGATAACCGGTGATGGGAGGTCATGTGACCGGTGATAGGCGGTTGTGGAGACTTCTTCAAAGGGCGGGAAACTGTTTCAGCCGATTGCCATTGTCTCGCACCTTGTGGATGATGAGAAGGTGGCGCCAACCACAGTTTGAGAGGTGTAGGAGGAGCGCATGCTTGTGCGGAAGGGGAGATCTGGAGTGCTAGATCAAGGAGAATTTGGAGGCGACAAGTGTGGTAAGAATTGCAAACAAGATTGTCTCATCCAACATTTTGTTTTTTGTTAGGTAGAAGTGTGGTGCTTTCTAGCATAGTGTGTTAGAAACGTGAGTTGTTTTGAGGTGGAGCGCCGTGTGAGTGAGCACTAGTTTTGGTGCTTTCTAAAGTAGCCCTTCATTTTCAACTAGTTGCTTGTGCATCTAAGTCTGAGAGGGTATTGTTTGTTTGTAGTGCACATGATAGAGAACTGTTGACCCATTTGAAGCAAGTACCCGAACCTAGTGAATCTGATGCTTACTAAATTGTAATGTGAGTGGGATTTTTGGATTTAGGTTTGAAAATTTCTTGTCGATGTTGTGTCGTTCTCTTCTGTGCTCCTAACTTGCACCATTTTAGAAGTATGTGAAGCTGTAATTTGTTGATTACGATCATTTCTGGGTTTGGATGACCGTTTTATTGTATTCGTAATGTGTATTGTTTGTATTAGTTTGTACAATATGTACCATTTGTAGTGATGTAACTGTTTAGTAGTTATTTTGAAATGCTCAACCTTGGCGGACATTGATATTTTGTGGTTCTTGATGTTGTTTGGTATACAATGTTGATCTTGTGTTGTAGTTGCACGAGTCAAAAATCAAGAGGTGGGAAATGGGCTGAAGAGGTGGAAAATGGGTTGAAGAGAAGACGTTGCCAGAGTTTTTGGCTTGATCCAACCACAAACAGGTTTTTTGGCTTGATCCAACCTTCTCCAATTTTGTACTTTGTGTATTGTTTTATATTTTTCTACCATTTTCTACACTAATGTCTTGTAAGGGCGGTTTGTCATTTCCAAGGTTGAAATGGTTCGCTTCAGAGGAAGGGGCTCTAAGATGCTTTCGGGTAGGGGACGTACGTTGGAAGGAAGTGGCAGTGGGAGATTGATTACAACGCGAGGGATCACCCGAAATGTGATAGCTGCAAGGGAGGAATTGCAGCTCTTGGAAAGACTGTGGATACTGAAGATGAGGAGCTGGACGATGAAGACGAGGAGCAAGATGGTGAAGACGAGGAACAAGATGATGAAGACGAGGAGCAAGATGATGAAGACGAGAAGCAAGATGATGAAGACGAGAAGCAAGATGATGAAGACGAGGGGCATGATGATGAAGACGAGGAGCAAGATGAGGCAGACGAGGAGCAAGACGAGGGGCAAGATGATGAAGAGGAGGAGCAAGATGAGGCAGACGAGGAGCAAGACGATGGGCCCGAGGAGCAAGACCATGAAGACGAGGAGGAAGGAGAACCCATGGGGATAGAGGAAGTTGATGTGGAGTTGGGAAGGCTACCAGAACCACCTCCATGTTTCACGACGGACTTCTTCACCAAGCACTATGGATTCAAAGATGAAGGTGCGAATCCTAGTAAGCTAACCAAATGGAAGGGCCAACCATTTGACGATAGCAAGTGCGTAGCTTGGTTTGGTGAGCCGGTTGGAAGAGAAGGACGGAATGGATACAATTGGAAGGCAGTGAAGCAGAGGAAGATTCGGCAGAGACTTGAAGAACTTCTTTCAGCTCTATACCACAGGGCTGTAGTGCCACACCTCCTTCCTCACAAGATGGCCCGAGCAATCGTTTTGGAGGAAGATGGAGAAGCGGTCAACTGGGCGGCGTATGGGGCTGCCACCAACAAGACACAACGGGAGGCGCATAAGAGAAATCTTGTGCGGCTTCAGAAGTTGAAGAAAACTTCGACAACGGTGGCCCGTACAGAGTGGAGAAAGATCCACGTGGATCCAAAGGAGCTCCACTCAGAGGTGTGCGAAGGTGGAGGGAGCTCCTTTGGTGGACGAATTATAGATGGGGAGGAGTGCCACAACAGGTTATCCATTAACTTACCATCTACTTAAGTGTCTAGCCTATTTGTTAAGTGTTGAGCCTCACATGTAGATTTTGATGTTATTTATTTTATTGCATGTTTTAGATTGCACAATGCATACTATGAATGGTAATTTTTATATGGTTGCCCAACTAGCTAGTATTTGAGTTGGGTCATTGTGCAACTGCTAGTTTGTTTTGTTTTTAAATACTTCAAAATGGATTATTGTATTGATCTGAACAAAATTGTGGTACATGTACAGTTTCCTCCATGACTGTACTCATAGGTATGTGGATTGCCACAGGTATGCATACATTGGGAGAGTTCTTGAGATGGAGAAATTGGAGTTGGAGGCTGCGGTGGATCTTGAGCGCCAAGTTGCATCAGCAAAAGACTCACAGAGGACCGAATGTGAGTATGAAACGGGAGTTTTATCTTGCATGAAGTCAAAACAAAAGGATTATGAAAAGAAGGCACAAGAGCTACAGAGTCCTTCAGATGTGGCAGCAAAGAAGAATGCTTTGGAGGAATTAATGGAGGGCACAAGTGTGGCATTGGAACGGTTGCAAAGCGATGGAGTCATCTTACAAAAGGATCTAGAGCATCACAGTGACCAAGTTGCAAGGAAGCGGTTGGAAGTTGGAGCTCTTGAAGTTGAGCATGCCCAACTTGGGCGTGCTCGAAGTGGCTTTCACTTGAGGCCTATGCCCATGGTATACACACCATCAAACGAACCGTGTACTTCACAGGGTTCCCTTGATATTACAGATTGTGTGCTTTGTGGCTTTCTATTCCCCAACTATGAGATTGTGATCTCTAGTTGCAAGCATCTATACCATCCATGGTGTTCGATGGTGAACTTTTCACAGTCGAACAGGTGTTGTGCTCGTGGTTGCTCCATGGTTCAACCGACTGCTTGGACCGCAAGTTTTGGATGGAGGGGTGCGCCGGGTTGGGGGCAAGGACAAAGTGGAGGCAAGGATTTTCTGAGTATGATGTTGGAAATGGCTCCATCTATCGCTACATGTGTAGCATCTCGCAGTGACGCTGCTCGAGCTCCAAAGCTCTATTCACTTACACCAGGTGATGTGCTCTTCCCTATTTGTAGAAATTGCTTGAAGTTGTACTACGTTGAATGTATCTATACATTGTTTTACAACAATTTCTTTCAAGCTGGATTTGTTTGTACTTGTATTCAAGTGGATTTGTATATTATGTATTTGGTTTGGACTTATGGTATTGAGAGGTCTAACCATTTGTATTGTTTTGTGCTTGTTTGTACTTGTATGCTTTTAGATCTTAGTTTTGTAGGACTTACAACTGAAGTTAGACATTGGTTCGATTTGTTTGTACTTATATTCAACTAGATATGTATGTTTGTTATTGGGTTTGGACTTGTGGTACTGACAGCATATATTGTTTTTATATCATCGTTAAAGTTTGTACATGTATACTTATATCGATGTGTTTTTAGGACTTAGAATTTTGATTGTACATAGGTTCGTGTTTAGTTGCACTTTACTGTACTGTTTGGTACTACTAATTATCACTGACTTCACCTTTTTGTATTGGTGTGTACAAATGTGTACTAAGGTGTATTGTTTTGTACTAAGGTGTATTGTTTTGTACTAATGTGTACTGTTTTGTACTAATGTGTACTATTTTGTACAAATTTGTTTGTAGTCTGTAATTGTATTTGTATTGTTAATGTATTTTGGTTTCGACTTATGATACCAGAAGCTCTAACATTGTTGTGCATTATTGTAGTAACCAATATTGGCGAATTGAACATGGGGGTAGAAGAAGAGTCTCAACCTCTACTCAGAACTGCAAATGAAGGTCCCACAATTGGTAATGAAGATCCTACACAAGTCACTATATCAATGTTGTAAGTACATCCGTGCTCCAATAATCATATAGCTTGTTATGTTTTATTTTCTTAGTTCATTCTCATTCATGCATGTTTTGTACATTACCACAAGGTTTATACATTATGTATCGGATTAAACCATTATTTTATATAGGCCTATGCTTGTACAATATATGCTTGTAGAGTCTGAGCATGTGGACCTAGGTAGCAATGTAGACCCCATTTGCCTGAGTGTATTGAGTTAATGAAGTATTACTCATATGATATTGGGTTTAGGTTGCCTTTGGAGCCAGCAATGCCGGTGGAGTCAATGGCTCCGGTGGAGTCGGTGGCGCTTGTGGAGATAGTGGAAGTTGTGGAGCAGGTGCAAAATCAAGGCAATTCAGACACTCCGGCTCGATCAAGTCACCAGAGGAGATCAAAAAGACCAAGGCCAGAGAAAAATATAGAAGCCACTGCAAGTGAAGAAGACCAAGAGAAGAATCATGGGAAGAAAAAGACAAAGAAGAAGACCCATCCACGACCCAAAGTGAGAACTTAATTTTTTTTAATTCACTTTGTGGGATTACAATCGGCAGCTAGTTCAAGTTTGCAATGGCTTTCTATTTCCTTGGAAAAGTCAATGCCACCATTATATATCTTTGAATTGTTAAAGAGACTTTTTTACTAATATAGATTTTTTCTATGGTCTACAAAGCTAACATGTTTATGAGGTTGTATTTCTAATTCATTTTTGTCCATAGGCACAACTATGGTTTGATACAATGGACTTATCCAAGGGACTCGAAGTTGTTCCAGTGTCCGTGTGCCTGGATAGCTTGAAGGTCCATGAATTACAAGAATTTACTTACATTAACCGCTCCAGGATGTCTGATTTTGCATCCCACCTATCTAAAGTCACAGTGGATTCCCCATAGTTTTGCCGTGATTGCCAAAGCAATTGTCTTGGACAAGGCTGCAATTGTGGAGTACGCACAATCAAACAATCACCTTATACTACCCAAGGTCGACTCCGAAGTATCCTTCACCAAACTGTAAGTGTGAAATATATTTTCCGTCTTGTACCTTCTTGTACAATTTGTATTGCGCTCACCACTATGTACAATGTTGGTACATCCTATACGATTTTTTCAATTTCATCATGGTTTTGGCATGAATTGATGGAGGAGGTTTTGTTTTGCGATGGAGAGTGGTGCATGGAGTAAGACGTTGGTGGTTGTCTTGGTCACATGAACAGAATTTTTTTGCAGGAATGCAATGACGCATGCAAGTGTTTGCTCTCTTGTGGAAATCGGGTGGTCCAAAGTGGAGGGCGTATCCCCATACAAGTGTATTGGTCCGGAGTGAAGGGATGGGGACTTAGATCTAAGAAATTTATCAATAAGGGGACTTTTGTGTTTGAGTATGTGGGGGAGATTGTGACTGATGCAGAGTTGCAGCATCGTAGGGCCTTGGGGAGACTTGGGAAGTCAGAGGCGTACACTATGGCGCTCAATGCCACTTGGAAACCGGAGGAGGACTATTCGAACAATGTTGGATTTTGCATTGACGCCACTAATTTCTCCAATGTTACAAGGTTTTTGAATCATAGGTATTTCCTTCCAACATCAAAATGTATGAAGACAATTTTACTTTGAGATTTATTTGGAAAATTGTGATTTGTATTAATCAAAATTGTGTGTGCATGTATTTTTTACAGATGTGAAGATGCAAACCTTATAGATGTTCCAGTGACGATTGACAACAGTGACATACGATTGTTCCACGTAGCCTTTTTTGCACGAGTCAATATTCCGGCTTGGGAGGAATTGACCTAGGATTATGGCTGTTGCTTTGATAGATCACAAGTTAATGAGGTAGATGCAATATTTCCTTTCCATAGTCAATGTGGTAGCACTCGCTGCCGGGACAGTAAAATTGACGATTCAGCCATTCAACTCACACTTGACATTTTTTGATCTTGAGTGAAATGATTCAACATGTTCTATTTTCTACATGTAGAATCATTTCAACCGGAACTCTAAAACATTGAACAACTTCCATAATTATATCACATTCTTATTATGTTATTTTTATATTGTTTTAATTCAAAATCAAGGTATTATATGTATGACATTTGTATCCGGTATAATGCTTGTACCAAATTATAAAAATTACATAGAAGGTAGGATATTTCTAAACTAATGAGTATACTTAAATCGGGATACTCAGAAACCATCAATGTTTCATGACCTTTAGGATGACCACTAAATGCAATCTAAAAAATGAAATAATTAGCAAATAAACATGTGCAAAAAAAATACTTAACTGTTACAGTCTAAACCATCAAAACGTCATGACTGCTGTGGTGACCGCCAACTGCAAAGAAAATAAACTAATCAGCAAAAAAAATGTGTAAAAGATGTATTCACAAGATGTGGTGATGATTACATCTAATGCTTTAAACAATATAGAATTTAGTACCTCTAAGGATTTGAGTTTCTTTAGATGTACTAACCTAGCAACAATTAATCAAAACACTCCCAATAGTTTGAGTATGGCTGTAGACATTCTCTTTAGTCACTAGCAAAATCCAGAAAATGCTCATCCTAAACCCAGTCCAATGCAAGAGAAACTATAATATCATAGAAGAAACAACAAGATTTGTGTACAATCATCGCAATTAATACAAACTAGCTAGTACACCTAGTACAACTAGTACAACTAGTACAACTAGTACAACTAGTACAACTAGTACAACTAGTACAACTAGTACAACTAGTACAACTAGTACAACTAGTACAACTAGTACAACTAGTACAACTAGTACAACTAGTACAACTAGTACAACTAGTACAACTAGTACAACTAGTACAACTAGTACAACTAGTACAACTAGTACAACTAGTACAACTAGTACAACTAGTACAACTAGTACAACTAGTACAACTAGTACAACTAGTACAACTAGTACAACTAGTACAACTAGTACAACTAGTACAACTAGTACAACTAGTACAACTAGTACAACTAGTACAACTAGTACAACTAGTACAACTAGTACAACTAGTACAACTAGTACAACTAGTACAACTAGTACAACTAGTACAACTAGTACAACTAGTACAACTAGTACAACTAGTACAACTAGTACAACTAGTACAACTAGTACAACTAGTACAACTAGTACAACTAGTACAACTAGTACAACTAGTACAACTAGTACAACTAAAACAATAGTACTATCTGGTACAAATAAAAAATGCTAAAAATAAAAGTCCAAGAGTAAATATAATACGCAATTGTTTCCAACATGTACAACCACAGTACACTAAGTACAAATTGGTACAAACGGTACAAATAATGAAGTTGATGCCTAGTACAAACATATCATCATTCCACAAAGACAAGTATAACCTTTACAATTAGTACAAACAAAACAAAAAAAAATTGACTAGAAGTACAAAATCTAAAACACCAAAATTTGCATACTTTGTACTTGGTTTTCATAGTAGATTTGTAACAAACTAGTACAAACAATACAAATAGTATACTTGACTTGGAGTACAAACATATGATCACCCCACATTGTACCTTACATTTGTTTTTACACAGTACAAACTCTTCTAACAAACACTCCAAACAACATTCATACTTTCATGAGTACAAATCAATATTCCCAACTATGAATCACATAAATTTGGGTACACAATGTTGGTACAAACAAACTTATACGAAGTAGAGCAACTTACCACAAAATTATTTTCTAGTTCATACAATCTCCAAGTGATAGAATATTTAGTTGTACTCCTGCCATAGAACACGTAATAAATATCCTAGACATAATAGTAATCTGTGTACACACTAGAAAAAAATAGTGGTAATGGATAAAATTATTTGTAACAACTGACCACCTTTCCAAAAAAACTGTGATAGTATTTCTCTCCAAATCAACCTTGTTGCTAAGTAAAACATTCCAATACTAAATGGCTTATAAATCTTTTTCCAAAACTAATAAGTTGCTTGAAGTTCTTCACTAAACTAAATGAAAGGAAAACGGCAAGACACCCAAAAAGAAAGGAAGAATGCATATAGAACTTACCCTTTTCTGCAGTGTGTATTGAAATGAACTTAAAAGGCACTACTGTTGCTCCCATCTTGAAATCTGTATGTAAAATCCATTGTAAGATAGAGCACACACAAGCTACATATTGATTTTACAAATTTGAAGTTCAAAATGGTACATATTGTACAGTACTCGTACCAACCATAAGTCCTTCAAAAGACAAACCTTCACGTCCTTTGATTAGCTGATTCACATGTGGTGGTAGGAGATTGGTGAAGGATTTCTGCATCTTCTAACACAACGTGCCCGAACAATGCCTCACTGCTCCTAATGGCTTGACTAGGAGAGCTGTCTATAGTATTACAAAGTCCTAGATAGAAGGCACTATTGCCACACTGAGATTCAGGGGTTTCAGAAACATACCCATCAGTTGTTGTATTCGAAGATACAGGACGAGCGATGCACAATGGGAAGTAAGAAGTGATGAGTTTCCGTACAAGTCTAGAGTTTTCGAATGGAAGGTAAGACATTGCTACAGATACAGATTGAGCAGTGCACAATAGGAAGTAGGAAGTGATGAGTTTCTAAACAAATCTAGAGTTTTGAAACGAAGGTAAGACATTGCGAAAGAACGCAAACTGGAACAAAAACACATGCATTGCAAGAAAAAGAAGAAAAAAAATCTCCTCACACTACTTAGAGGTATCTCAACAATGACCAAGGTTTGAAAGTAGTGACTGACAAACAAGGCATCTAGGTTCTTGCGAAAAGCTGATCCAGCAGGGATTGTAATACCCCCTTATATCCCTTTGATACACTCATGATACCCCACAAAACCCCCTTATATCCCTTTGATACACTCATGATACCCACAAAACCCCCTTATATCCCGTATACTACCATGATACCCTATAATATACCTGTCATAGCCGTGACATATACATGTACTACGTGGTGACATAGTGCGCGTCACATTCCGTTACACGATACCCCGGGTTGCAAAGGTATATAGTATATAAAGTCAAGGTATTAAGGTCAAAGTATTAAAAAATTTAATAACATTTAAGAGCATGCTATATATAAGTAAAAGAATAAAATCTTCCAAACATATAGAAACTTGTTAGTGAAAGTATGAAAGTAAAAGAATTAAATCATACGAAAGCATGGAAACTTGTTAGTAAAAGTACCAAAGTAAAAGAATCAAATTTTCCAAATACATGGATAAGTTTTGCCTAACAAAAAGTAAGAGTTTATTAATATCACATATCAATACAATGGGAACATAGATGGAACAACATTGCAAAGTGAAGAACCAAAGTACAAAGGGCTAAGACATTTTTTATGTCCTTATAAATGTATTTTGAAACCTCTACGTAATACTAATTATGTGAATATTTTAAAAAATAGACGTGCGCACATGAATATAAAAGGAAAAAGAACATTTTCTTATGAATATTACAAGGTGAAGTAGAGAAAAGGGTAAAAAGTGAGCTTGGAAAAAACACTAATATGGGATAAATATTTTTCTATGTTTCAATTGTTAAATATATATGTATAGACCTTTACATACATTACAAATAATGTAATGAATTTTAGTGTATTCCTTATACTCATACTTTGATTAAGTAAAGATGATTGCTTAATAAATAAAATAGAAATTGACCTTAGATTTAATTCTTTTAATACGATGTTTGAACTATTAGGTTTCTACGCTTTGAGAAGAATTAATTACTTTTCTCTGATAATTTTACTTTAGCACTTTCTCTTGTGTCATGTTAAGTTATGTTACAATTATAGATACAATTACAAGGACAGGCATGGTTGAGTGAAGTTACCATACCTCGTTGGAAACAATACGATTCCGATGGTAAGTAAAAAATTAAATAAAAAGCTTCATAAATATTACACGTTGTAAAGTATTTTAGTGTATACAATGTGTTTGGAATTTCAAAAAGGAAATGAGGATGGAACAATAGTGTACAAAGTCAAGAAACAAAGTTCAAAGTGCTAAAACATGCTTTATATACTACTTAATATATTTTCAAAGCTCTAAATAATTTTAATTATTGTGATGTATTTTTTTAATAGATGAACTTATATAAATATAAAAGAAAAAAATAACAACATATTTATAATATTACAAAGTGAAGTAGAGAAAAGGGTATAAAGAATAATATGGGGTATGACATTTTTATGTATTGTTAAATATCTATGCTCCCAAAAAAAAACTGCAAAATGTAATAGACAAAAATATCAAAAGGCCTTATTGGGGAAAATCACCAAAAACCACACGATTTGAGTAGCGTGGTATGTCGGGACATGTACGGGTCGAAGACCAGGTCAGATGGGTAGTTGAAAGCTCGGCACAAGCGCCACGAGGGGCTGCCACGACAACTTTCAAGTCCACCTTGATCCAGGTAATGAAGCCGACTTGACCAAGTCACCCAAAGGCTCTCTTGGTCATTTGGAAACACTAGATATTGTCCTCTCCTATATACGACTCCATTTCCAAACGGACAGTCGATATGGGATAATGGAACAAGTCCAAACCTACCATGTTTTGAATGGTACAAACCGTATCACTTGTACAAGATGTACGATCAATATAATAGTGGTACAAACTATATAGTGAAATTCATGCTATACGATACAACCAATACCTGAAGCAATACATGCTAAGTTAATCAATTAGTAAAGAAAATGTTCATGAATCATGAAACATTGTGTCATCCTAATTCTCATCCTCTCTTAATCTGTCTAATCCAGCCCAAATGGTAGCAATGTTGTCTTGACTCAAGCTATAAGTAACTTCTCCACCTTTGCGTCTACCCACTTTTGGAATCATAGCAAATTTACAATGCACAATAAGATGGGCATCAATATGCGCAGGTTGAGAGTTGCCGAGATACACATAGCCATTGTTCCACTTTTGGTAGTAAGTACCTCGTACAACAAAATCTCCAACTTCATAATTTGGGCCCCATTGGCATGTGAATGCCGAAGTGACTTGGTGCTTTGGCAAGGAGCATTGGAGAATATAAAATTCAACTCCTTCGGCGTTTCCTTCCATAGCAGGGACAACGAAGTTGTCACCGGGGTGAATGAGGTCAGCAATTTCTTCACCCTCCAGAGCCTCCTCTTCAAAGGTATCTTCTGGTTGATCCACGCAATCAAACATAACCTCTCGTACTTCACTAAGGTTATATGGTTTCAATTTCACCAAGTCCCAACCCTCTACATGAGATTTGTTAACACAGTTAGTGCAATCAACGTCAAAGCAATAAGCACAAAAACATGATAATTTTTGAACAAACAACAAGGTTGGATCAGCAATAGAAAACAAGTACAGTGAATGAAGAGCCTAAGAGCCTTATACTGTCTCGCAGTCAAAATTGCGTTCCCTCATGCAATCTTTGGGAATTTCCCATAAATGCCTACGCACTTCTTTGATCCCTGTCTTCTCAAAATTCGTATCCACTTGTCCTCTCATTGTCTCATTGAGAAAACAAACTGCGTCGTGCGCATTTTGCATCCTTCTCCATGTGTCATGTAGTTGAGATTGCCGTAAAGCACGCTTGACAACAGCACCTGCACCATCCCACTCCCCCTTTCCATGGCCAGTGCCAAAAAAATTCCAATTCATGGTGCAACCATTGGTGAGGCCAGGATACCTTGCAACAAAGTATAGGGCTCGAGCACCTTTGAATTGGCTTGCACATCCGTCGGACCATACAACATGGTGTTTGGGGCGAATCCCTGCTAAATACAAAAACAGATTAATGACCACAACATATATAATAGTTGTTTAATTCAGTACATATCGTACAATTTGTGTGTTTTAAAAGAATTAGGTACAATCTCGTATATATAATACATTTCAGTTCATATTGTATAGTTTAGTACATACCGTTTATTCATTTGTACATGTTACACTGTATACTCCACGGAAAAGAAATAAAGAACATAGTTAACATACCTTGCGACTGTAGCCATTGCCAGTGTTGCATCAAACAATGCTGAACAAAGAGAGAATCATGCTTCTCATCATCTGATATATAAAAATGAGAATCCTTTACAGTTTCTCCATTTTCATTTCTTATATAAGTAATATGCACTAGAATAGTAATTTGAGTTGAACACCAATACATGCTTTGTATTTGGTTTTGAATCTCAAAAGTGTAGTTCTCGGCATAATCAATATGTGATAAAATCATGCCTTCACCCATGCATTGCATTGACCGCTTGCAATGGTCATCCTGCCACCTTGCAATGAAGTTATGCTTGACAAATTCGGGTAATTTGGACTTCAAGTATTCAAAAAACACTATGGTAGAAGTCTCCTTGTATGCTTCTACAATCCTCTTCCGTGGCTTTCCCTCCTGAGTGAGTCCAATAACTTCATTCTCAAAACACTTCCATGTAACAAGTGTTGATGTGGAAGATTCTTCAGGACAAACTGCCAACTTCAAAATACCGCAATCTATGCATGTACCCATAACACATGATAGTGCATGCCACTCCGCATTCTCCGATTTTGAACAAACAATTTCTTGCCAAAGCGATGTTGTTCCACCATATGTCTTCAAGTGGGCTTGACAATTTGCCCCTTCTATCAGAGTATGACAAACTTCACAGAAATACTTACAATTATTAAAAAAGTGGAGTCCTTTTCTTGTATCTCGAATCCTATTGAACCCTTCTCTAAGCATGTCAATCTCAACATGGTAGCGACAACAACATACTTTCCTTTCATTACAGGCTCTAACAAAATATGGCTTCAATTTTTCAAATGCTCTCATTTTTATTACAACATCAGGATGCGCTTCCACAAATCTGTTATAGAATGCCGTCTGCATACAAGTGTAGAAACTATAAGAAGATATCAAACTATGAACAATATTGATACAAATGGCATAAAACTGATACATAATGTATTGAAAGGTAAAAAAAAATACATCATACACTAAACTGTACATAATATAGTCGAAAGAAGATATAATGCAGCGAACTTTTAATTATAAGATTTGGCACAATATGAAAACCATACAGAATGTACTAAAGGATGGAAAATATACATACCTGGGTTTCAAGCAAGTAGTGGGTGCAGTGTTTTTCGTATGTCTTCCGACTTATCCACTTTTGAACGATCTCCTTCCTGTTGGGACTCACGCGAGTTTCTTCAATCCACCATTTTACAACGATGTCTCTAATTTCTTCAGACATATCTGGCCTCTTCTTTCGACTTGCCAACACAAAAGACCTGTTGCCCAAACGCATACTCTTGCGTTGTGATGCTACCCTTAAGTTATATGGATTCACCTTTAAAATCCTAGACAAAGCTTTTATGTTTTTTACATCTGAAGATACAGCTGCATCTAGAAGAACAGCCTTCCTAGCAAGCTTGTCTGCTGATTGAACACCCTTGACGGCCTCCAACTCTTTTTGATAGTTCTCCAAAAATTGAAATTGAACCATTGCATCTTGTTTACAAGGGTAATAGTTTGGAAGGAATGACGTGATGCGCTCATCCTCCAAAAAACACTCCATAATCTTCAGTCTTGAAGATGCGGTAGGACAAGCTTGCATCTTAGTCGTGAAAAAATTCACGATCTCGGATACCACATGACATACTTCGCATGAAGACAACTCACTACCTTCTTCTCCATTTTCAGAGGTAGTGGCAAGCAATCTTGCTTCTTCTTCTCTCTCCTTCTACAGTCGCCAACGTTTCTGTTGTCTATCTGCTTCCCCATCTCTCAGACTATCCCTAGTTGCAACGTACTCCTCAGCCCTTGCACGAGGACCCTTCCTTTTTGATCCCGCACGTTTATCTACAACACGATTATTTCCCATTGCCCTTAACGTTGACAACCATATACTCTAAAAAGCAATGAAATACTAGTCTACCGCTGTCAACACTTCACCTCAAACCGCCATCAATCTCATCTACATTGCCATCATCTCTGTAAAATTCATCCCCTAAATCCACTTACAATCAGTAACATGTCAAGCACAGTGCCCTAAACGTCGAGCACATTGCCTTCATCTCTAAACAAGTCGACGTCTCCACAACCCTAGACCCAAAATCAAGGTGGCTGAAGCACTAAATCTACGAAGAGCATACATTCTGTATCAACATTGATCAACTATACAAAGAATGTACAAACAGTAAGAAGAGAGTACATTTTTGGCAATAATCATGTGAACAAAAAAGAGTTGTCAGTTGTCAGAAGATACGACAAACACACCATGTGCACGATGTGCACACTTTTCCAAATATACACAGATTCGCCAGCATATTTGGGATCCAAAATTTCATACGAGTTGTACTCGTTGTACTGTTTGTACTAGAGAACCAAAAACGGCCAGGGGGTCGACCATAGTGTGCGTTCTAACAAGTTAGGAAGTTGATACGTTCTATGCCTTAAAGAGCTCTTGATGTCTACCAATCAAAAGGTGGCTACACATGGTGGTAGTGTTTGTGAGTGCTTATGAGTTGAATCAGTGAGTTGAAAAAGTATTTAGTAATCTTTAGTCTTGTTTTCTACAGTTGATATGCAATAAAAATCAATTTGACCATAAAGAATCGTACAGGCTTGTTGCACATTTGAATTATTGTGTGTTTTTTAATTCATTTTTTCATTGAAAACTTTGTGCTTTATGCTTGTTGCAATTACATGTGCTTGTGGTTGTGTTCTTGCTATTTTATGAGAGTTCATGTAGATTTGGTAGCTGCTTTTGTAAAAAAACTCCTCTTGTACAACTATTTCTAGTCGCCACTGTATATTAAATTTTCAAGTTTATTGCATCCAAATAAAAATACACTATATCAATAAAATATATCTTAGTTGAAAGTGTTGAACATAATTTTGTAAAATACTCTTTACCCGTAGTTACATACTACAATCATTAAAAGTAGATCATCAAAGAATACATATCAAATACACAATACATGTATGTATCACTTTCATTTTTTGAAAATTTTCTTAATACTCAATGACAAGATCAAGGTGAGTAATTTTGTAGGCATAAAGATCCTATTAGACTGTAAAGAGCAATGCTATTTATACTAGTGTTGTTAAACTTGATTTGTTTCTCTTTAACCCTTTCGTGCCAAGATGGTTGGGCAAATCTACGACTATCACAGATGGTATTCTACATAATCTAATATACTCGTAGATTCTCCCATCATCCATAGCCAGCTCGGCGCTAAAAGGATTAATACATTACTTATATCATTTGGGGACAGGCCACCCAAAATCGTGGCAGAGTTGCGGCCCAAGGTCAGCTGAAGCCAACTTAGCATTCTCGGGGCAACAACATGAGATGCGCATGTCATAGGAAGTAAGCGGAAAGTGACGGCAAATTAATTGGAGAGAAACTCCGATAGTTTGATAGCTTGAGTGTTGGATTAAGGTAAGCCCCCCCCATGCAGTCGGCTCTCTATAAATGTTAGCTCTATAAGTGTTAGAATTGCATAAGTGTTACTAAAAATCTTGCTCCCAAAAAAAACCTCAAAATTAACACTAGTAAGTGTTATATGTTAAGTGTTATAACATGTTCCGCTCCCCCCTTTGTTTAAATGATTCTATAAGTGTTACATTTGGCAAAAACATCATAATAGAACTTGTTTTAAAAAAATTTAATTACTTCACATGAAGATATACCATATCTTTTGTGGAACTTGAGAAGATTTATCCTTCTATAAAAGAATTTGTCAGAGTTCTTCCACCAGTATCTAGAGGGGCATCGGAGGCCATATTTGAGGAGGGTATCGCAAGCCATATAGTGAGTTTTTTTTTGTTTTTTTTCATATAATTTTTGGTGTGGTTGTTTGTCGCATGCAAGAGGCATGCCATCGACCCCATCATGGATGCATGGCCTGTCAGGCTGAGGTTTGATTGTTGGCTGTGACTGTTTTTTTTTTTTTTTATAATTTAAAAACTTCCAAATGGGTGCATGCCTCATCGGCTTTCACTTTTATCTTCAGACCTAAAAGATAGCGATGTTATGAACGCTCATGAGTTCATAAACTATGAGGTAGACTTTGATTTAAATAATCCCTATGAACCTACTAAGGAGGATATCCTAGACATGCTTCATTCTGAAGACTTGGAGGTTGTTGCACATGAGGTTATAAATGATGCGGTAGACGGGGTGGTTGGATTTGACACTAATGAAGGTGCACTTCATTATGAAGAAATTCCTTCAGCAAAGACCACGTGATGTTTCATCATGCATCAACTTGGTTCAAACTCTTTTGCAAGATGTAGCAATTGCTCGTATGGAAGATATCCATAATCCACTATGGATTCTTTCTTTGATAAAGCTTAGTTTAGTTGAATTTAGTTAAGTTTAGTTGAGTTTAGTTTAGTTGAGTTTAGATGAGTTGAATTTAGTTGCATTATGGTTTATTTTTTTTTGTATTTTCAACTTTCATATTCTCTACATGTTATGGATTTTTCTTTGAAATCTTACAAGTGTTATTTCATTAAATGTTATTAATCATCATTATCAAGTTTCATTAGTGTTATTCCTTTAAATGTTACTAACCATCGATATTGTATTTCATAAATGTTATTTTTGTAAGTGTTACTAATCATCGGTATTTAGTTCTATAAACGTTATATATTATAACTTCATAAGTGTTACCAAAAATCCCGCTCCCAAGGAGTAACATTTATAGAGAGCCGACTGTAACCAACAAAAACCTGTAGCCAACACCTATAAAATTGGGGTATATCGAACCCTCTTCCATTTCATTACCACCAACTCACCTCCAAATGGAGGTTTGCTATCAGTCAAGACCCTTACTTTTGGTCGTTGGTTATGGGGGGTACCTACTGCTGGCCACCCACTAAACATGACTGCCGAGTTTGAAAATTCATAACTAATTCAGTTTTCATCGAAAAAATATGAAATCACTTGGGTTGGAATTGTAATTCTATTGGCTATCACTGAAAAATAATAGTATAATTATCTCCTCTCTCCATATTTGCACATTCCTTAACTTGTCGGTTTTAGGGGGGCTTACCTTAAATCATTCTTCACCTGCCAACTCCAATCCCTCGCCGACTCCGAGATTCATCGGTACCTCCTCAACTTTCCTTTTCCACATTCATGCACAGGATCGCTAACCTTGGCCGTTGTGGTATTTGCAGCTGCCATTGTTTCTGCGGAGCACCACTGCCTTCTTCTCCTTAACTGATGCATCCCAAGGCAGATGATAGATCTTCACTGATGCATCCTTAGGTAAATGATATATAATAAACGGTCTGCAACTAAGGTGACCTCTCGTGTCTGGACCAACGGGTGTTGCAGCCATCTGAAGATTCACAGTTTGTCAGGTTGTTTTGGCTCCAGTGGCAAGAGAGTTACAGTACTATTGAATTTGCGTATGTATGAGTTTTCAAGGTTTTTTTTTCCGTATCTTTTACATCTAAGGAAGTAAACGGCTTGAGGCGGTTGGAGAAGGTCGTCCACAACCATCTATAAGTTTGTGGTTTGTTATTCGGACTCAGGAAGTGAGAACTCAACATTCGTTAGCAAGCCTGAACGTCTGAATCGTTGGGATGGCAATGTGATCAGTTTCAAAGCTTTTGTGTTCTTTCCATGCATGAGTATATGCTAACGAGTACAACCACTAGGTGTGTTTTGGATTTTTCTTATTAAGGTTCTCTCTTTTTGTTTTCAGGGCTCTCGAGGGTTTCCAGGGTTTTTGTGATGGTTGGTATTTGGCATTGGCTATTCACCATCCTGCCCTGTTATCCACCCTCTCAAATTTGCCGGAAGCACACAACTTCACACAATGATTCGGTTGTGAAGAACTAGCGGAACTACAATTTGCGAATTACTTCAAAAATGACCATTTATGGGGCCTATCGTCCTTAAAGGGTTAAATTATTCATTTCTAGGAAAAGCAGACTTGGATCGTTTTTTTAAGAGAAAAAGTCAAGAAGCTTTTCGGTTCACACATGATATCCACGAAAACCACAAGAGATCAGAAGAAATCAAAGTAACCACAGCATTTGGTACAACGAATCCACCACTAAGAAAAACGGCCAATTCCACCCAAAATCCAGATACATAGTGGGTTCTGAGCATTTTTGGTGGGCTGTCCTCTTGAAAAAGAAGCCATATCAATCAAGTAGAATTTCTCAGCTCTCCCAGACGGCAACCAAACAGAAACAGCTTCAGATATTGGAACTGCAATCACTACACCCGGAACACAAACTTTTCCTCAGACTGTCAGATGCTCTATAAAATATGCACCAATGAAAACTCTTGGAAACCTGTACACCGCAAATACAGAGCCAATTTGCAGTAATAAGGACATGTCCACATCCAAGAACAACGCAAGAAATTTTCATTAAGATTATCAGCGAGTTTAACATGAAGGACATCTTGTGAATACTCTCAGCTGCATTATTGGCGCACCTTTACAACGAGCTCGTGGTGAGCATGAGACTGGAGAATGTCAATGGGCCACACCGGCGTGGGAGCTCGCATCTCCGAGCTTGAACAGCAGATTCGTGATTGCTGCTTGCAGGGACGTCGCAGATGCTAGTCCTTTCAATGGCTTCCTGCAAGCTCCGCAGCAACGACTCACCTACCTCCCGCTGACCAAACCGCGAGCACTTGAGCGGCCCTGATCGCCATAGCCATGGCCTGTAGACATGACGGCTCCTGCTCCGTCGATGCCTCAAAATCTCCCGCAGCGCCTTGCGCGACGCCTTCTCCACAACCGAGCTCTGGTACATGCACATGATGTCGTCAAAACTCACCCCGCCTCTATCCATGGCCGCATCGTCGCCTGGAGGCGCACGCACGTGTCTGGAAGCTGGACGGCCGCATCCACTCGCAAGCTTCCGGTTCGACGACGGCCACTCCGGCACTGTCTGGTCCCGGTACACCGGCACCTGCTGATCGCGCCTGTCCGCCACCGGGTGTACCTTCGGAAGCACGCAGCACCGCGGAGCTTCACCACCCCTCACAGCTACTTCTGTCGACACGCCGGACTCCGCATCGCTCCACATCATGTAACAATCAATCTCTCTCACCTCGAACGAACCGCTTCGTCCTCCCCAACTTCTCCTTGAACAAGTTCTGCAGGACGTGCACAAATGCGCAGGAAATCGGCATCACGCCCTGCAGCAACTCCGCTCCTCTCTCAAGCGAGTGATCTCAGGCGGAAACCGACGCGGTGACTCTCGTACAGACAGCGACGTGACTCTCGTCTCCTGCACTTTATGGTACTCCAGTTCACACACTCTGGGTACCTGACAACCACCATCGCCAAGCGACGAGTCCAAGGCGCGAGAGCCAGGCTGCAGCTTTCCAAGTGCAAAGTGCAAAGTGCAATGTGCAACCACTTCCGTCTTCTCGCTTTGATATTTGATGGTGCTGGTGGGGCGCAAAACCGTTACTTTGGAGGGGCCCCGCATTTTAGTAGATCCTAGTCTACCAGATGTTACGAAGCGCTAGATTTTTGGGCGGCAATAGGGAACATGACGGATTTGCGTGTGGGTCGCGAGACGTGCGGACGATGATGGCATTAGAAAGTTGTGTGACGATTGGTGCGGAAGTGCATTAAATTGTGAGTTACTTCGCCATTTACGTGAGAGTTGACAGTGTTTTTAGCATTATTCACTTTATCTTGCCTCTATCTTGAAGTCTGGCAACAAATATCAATTTATTTCCTACTTGCTGTCAATGATGTGGCAGCATATTCTCTTCAAGTCTTCTGGATTGAGTTACACCCCCCAAAACCGACAAGTTCAGCAATGTGAATAAGGTAAGCCCCCCATAACCAACAAAAACCCATAGCCAACGCCTATTAAATTGGGGTATATCTAACCCTCTTCCATCCCATTACCACCAACTTGGGTCCAAATGGAGGTTTGCTATTAGTCAAGACCCTTACTTTTTGGTCGTTGGTTATGGTTACCTAATGCTAGTCACCCACTAAACATGGGTGCACACTTTGAAAATTCATAACTAACTCAATTTCATTGAAAAAATATGAAATCACTTGGGTTGGAATTGTTATTCTATTGGCTATCATTGAAGAGTAGTAGTATAATTATCTCCTCTCTCCATATGTGCACATTCCTTAACTTGTCGGTTTTAGGGGGGCTTACCTTATATGAAGAAGATAGATAATAATACAATTAGTTTCCAGTGTTATCCAAGAAAATTACAAATTGTTTCATCCCCAAGTGATTTCATGTTTTTTCTGATGAAATGTGAATTAGTTATAAATTTCCAAAGTGTGTTGTCATCTTTAACCGGTGGCTGCTAGTAGGTAAGGTCGAGGGTACACATTGATAGCAAACCTCCATTTGAAGTTGAATGGGTGGTAAAAGGAAGGGAGTTGGTTGGATATACCACAACATGTTATAAGTGTTTGTTACCATGAGGTTAGTACCTTAGTTCATTCTAGAATATTGTACTTCTTCGTGTATTAAGTGGTTAATTTGGCACCTTGACTTAGGGCATAATATTCTATCAAACAAACTTGATATTAGGTGTTGTCACACCATTTGCAAGAGAAAGTTTATGTCCAAAGATTGAGAATGGTTGAGGGTTTATAGGTCCAATGGAAACCTTTTGACCTTATGTAACACTCCATATATATAATCTATGGCAATTGAGAATGTTTGGGAATGGAGATTTGCTCCAAAAGAAAAGGGAATCAAATCTCTACGTTTATTCTTCATCTCAAAAGATGAAGAATGGCCATTCTCAATCTTCAAGGACTGGGTCCTTTTTCTTTTATGGAAAAAAAGACTCATAATATTTATTTTTAAAAAATTGAGAGAGGGCAACAAGGGATGCAATACCGTCTATTGCTTGTAGATATTTTAGTTGAATGAATTTATATTTGGATTTTTTTAAATATGATATGTTAATATATAAGATCCAAAAGAATTTAGCCTAATGATTTTATATTGAGGTTGAAAACGGCATGATTACAACTTTGCAAATAAACTTGCCAGGCCAACAACTTGTGACAATAGAGTTATCTGCAAAGTACCCCAAATCCTCAGTTTTTGACTTGTAAAATGGAAAAGACAGGGTCGTCGAGTCCACTGGCAGGGTTTTACTGTAGACCTTGAATAGAACACTGGACAGATTAGTTTTTGAGCTCCAGAATTCCCAACTCCAATTTGAGCCTGGCTTTTATTGAGCACCAAGTGTTGTCACATGGTACACACTGTTCAAGTTAGCCATGTCAGCGACATTCTGCATTTGTGTGCCAGACTTGTTCAATCAGCCATGTCAGCGACTTTGCTGAATATGCATACCACACTGGTCCAATCAGCCAACACTATTCAACACTGTTCTTGTTTGTTTTGGGGAGATTTGTGCCATTTGTGGTAACTGACACCTCCATAAAACCCTCAAATCTTGAATTTATTTCATAGGATTACTTTGCGGCTACACTCAAATACAGGTTAGATTTTCATTTCCATGAAAAAAGGTGGACAAAAGACCGGTTCCCTTTACAAATAATTCTATTATATGAGAATGTTTGACTCAGGGTTAAATGCATTTTTTCACAAAAGACAGTAATTGTTTTTAATTTTTTTTTTTTTTTTTTTTTTTTTTTTTTTGAAACAAAACAAACCAGGTTTGATTGCAAAAAGTCACCAGTACAGACAAGCGCGCCAGTTCCGGCAACGCCAAAGACTCAAGACCCTGAACTAGACATGAAACTCTTTGACCCAGGCTATGTGGTCGCCTTGAACGCTACACAACAACTCATGACAACCCCAAGTGGAGTCGAAAAGGTTCGCCGCCTTGTTCCTGCTAGCCTTCGTGTTGGCAGTCTGGATTCTACCCCAAGCAATTCTGCCGTAGTCTGTAAGGCCTTGCCAAATGACATTTTCGATCTTGTAATGATTCCACCTACACTGGTTAAACACCGAGTCATTTCTGGCAAGCCAGAGAGTCCAGAGAGTAGTCCCTCTAAGAAGGAGCCAAATTCTACTAAGGGTCGCAAATTTACGAGGGGGCCGACTTCCAAAGAGAGCCTGCTTGAAGTTGGCCTTACCCCATTGGGAGTGAGTGGACTTGCTGAGGCGTCTAAGGATCTCGTTCACATAATCCCAAGTGCTTCTGGCTTGGCTACAGTTCCAGAATCTATGCAGGATACTCTCCTGATCACCGGTGCTACACACGGTACAGCTGTCATCAATGAGAGGAGAAGCTTTTAAATTTGTTTCAGTGTCATGTGATTTGTACCTTGGCAAAGCTCTAATTTAGACAAGTCCAAGCTCTTGTTTTTAGAGAAAGTGCCATTCTATGTGTGCCTTTTTATGCTTTCCTTCAATATTTTATAATCTCTTCCTTGATGATTTCCCTCACTTTTGTCTCTTTTGATTCTTGCATTCACTAATCAATTCTTGCGCTCATGTTGTTGTTGGCTTGCTCCAATTATAGCTCCACAACCACAGGTCAAATACAACCTTTTTTCCCATGATTTCAAATTGCACAACACAAACAAATTGTATCATAACATGCTGAGCATGGGAGGGTGGTTGGTGAATCCACCACCACCAAAACCTATCCAAACCATACAATACATACATATTCATATATAGAATGCATACATATTTTAGACCCACATATTTTTATATTTTTCTTGAACTCAAAAGCAAACCACATAAATTGTTAGGAACTTTTATTGTTGGAAAAACTTTCAATTCCAACAAGAAAAATCGAAATTTTAAATTTATGTTTGAATTCCTTGTAAATGTATTAATTGGCTCTATCCACTAAGGCATAGCTTTTGTATCGACTTTCTCCATTAATTAGAAAAAGGTTCAAAGTGCTAATTACTTTTGGAGTTACACCGGAACTCAAAAGCATTTTCATTCATCATCTAACTTACGTTCATCCACATATTGAGTGGAAGGGTGACATTGTTTGATGGTGCAATGCACAAAGTGGTGGTTCTTTTGGATCTGGGGTTACAAGTTGCAACTGCAGGGTCTTTCATATGTAAGGTAGTCACGTCTAAAACCAACAATATTCCATGACTGACATCTAGTTTTTCACTAGAAACCGTCAATAATTGCACACGTAATCAACTTCCTAATTTAGGCATGTAGCAAAAGGCATAAATAGCGGAAGTTGGTTTCAATGCTGATGGTTTTAGGGGTAAATGAATAGAAGGGTGAAATTGCCAAGTATTATTGGTGGTTTTGCATCATGGCATGAATAGGCATGGGCTGATGTCAAAATTAGTGAATGTGTTAGAGTGAATGTGTTAGAGTGAATGTAAGATAGAGGGAACTAGGATTTTCTGAATTTAGTCTTAGGGTGAGTAATACCCAGTTTCTACTTCTTTTGTTGGTTGTGTTAGGCCATTTGTGGGAGGGTCATGGCCCCCACCTACTCATGTAAACCCAACTTTCTTCACATGTGACTTTGGAAATTCATAACTAATTTATATTACATCGGAAAAATATGAAATCACTTGGGTTGAAACTATAATTCTATTGGCTATCACTCAAAAATAATTTAATTATTATTTAGGCTCTCCATATATGCAAATTGCTTAACTTGACGGTCATGGGGGTTTACCTTAATATTACAAACAACAACCAGGCCTTGAAAGCGCCGGTCATGGAGCAAAGGGCTTAGAAGACATCTGTCAACAACTACCTAAATCGCACAACACATATAAATTGTACAACAACATTCTCGACTTAGGATGGTGGTTGGAATACTCTCCACCTCCAAAATCTATCCAAATTGCATGACACAAATAACTTGTATCACAACATGCTCAACATGGAAGGGTGCTAGGTGAACTCATCACCATCAAAACATACTCGGAGCATACAATACATATATATTATACATAATGCATAAATATTTACCCCCATATATTTTTGTGGTTGTCTTTTACTGTAACCCCTAACTTTCTAAGACTCCCCTCGGGAGACTCTAGAAGGTTCGGGCATGTACCTCATGTGTCAATATATAACATTATTTTTGAAATTTTTACGGTAGATGAAATTACTACAGGTTTTGAATGAGGTTAATTTTTTCCTAAATCTAACATTTCATGAAAAAGTTATAGGGTTTTGAAGTTCAAATGGGGATAGCGGGCACGTTGGGCAAATCCAAAAACTTTTGCTATGACACTCTATTGAATGTGAGATTTTCAATACTAGCTAATAATATTATTTTCTTTCATATTGCCAAAAAAAATCTCTTGTCTCTAGTGAAAAAAAACATATAAATCCAAGTCAAACATTTTCACACATTATCGTACATTGTCGGGTAAGGTACCAAAAAACTTCTTTTTCACAAAAAACTTTGAGATCATCATATTTTTTACTCTTTATTTTCTTTGCAGCATTACGTGGTGTAAACCTTCTTATTGAACATTTGGATTCTCATTCTAAAACATACTAAGTCTGCAAAAAAATATAACGCAAATTGACAATTTTTGAACCCCCAATCCTTGCACAATTTTTTAAAATATGCTACACCCTTTCTCTACCTCTAAAAATTGGAGTACAAGGAACTAATATCATGCTTAACATGATGGAAATGGATTTAGACCTTGGGCAGTTTTTCAAGATCTTACGGTCAAAACTAAAATGGGCAGTTTTGAAGTGTTTTTGGTGTGACATTGTCATAGAAATTTAGGGGTTAATCACAAGAAAACCACATAAAAATATGATTTAAAATAAAATATAACTCTCAATTCCAACAAGCAAAATTTTAAAGGACAAGTATTTAGAAGTAATAAATCTTTTAACTTGGACATAGAAATTTAAATGAAACATTGAATTTTAAAGGACATGTTTTAAAGGGAGAATTTTAAAGAACATATTTCAAAGAATATAAACTTTCTAAAGGACTTAGAATAATCCTTAACCTCAACTGCACATAGAATTTTA
This sequence comes from Bryoerythrophyllum caledonicum, assembly GCA_963971425.1. Classification (NCBI taxonomy): domain Eukaryota; kingdom Viridiplantae; phylum Streptophyta; class Bryopsida; order Pottiales; family Pottiaceae; genus Bryoerythrophyllum; species Bryoerythrophyllum caledonicum. The sequence continues at coordinate 15,566,899 of OZ020525.1, read as the reverse complement.
ACCCCTAAGAGCCCAAGGCAGTTTCCCTCATGAAACACTCCAAAACCACCACTGTCAATAAGTGGCAAAAATATTTTTGATACTATCATAAACGTATGTTTTTTTACTTTTGACCATAAGATCTTGAAAAAGACATGTATATGAGGTTATCAAATTTTTATGGTTGCAATCCACCGCACGGATATGAAGATTATAACGATTAAAGTGCAAAGAAAGGTTTTTTTCCCCTTGCCGAGCAAGGTCAGCCCACTTTGATTTAGCATACCTTCCAATTTCTACCCTAAAGTGTGATAAAAACTTTTATCAACATGACGCATATGTAGTTAGGTACATGTGTGCAAAATTTGAGGTCATTTCGAGAAGTAAGGTAGAGCCACCCAATTCCGATCGACCACCCAATTCCGATCAGTAGAGTATGCACGGCATGGTGCATGAAGTGACCCAAAACCGATAACTCAAAATCTAAAAACACTAGTCATTATTGGCATTGGGTCATGAAGTGTGCAATTTTGGATTACTCCACCTCAATTGACCTCTCATTGGTGGCCTTGCCTCAAAAGTCGAACAAGGCCTATTGGCATTGGGTGCCCTCCATGAGTTGGTTATGCATGGCATGTCTTCACTCTTTTGCTCACTCTCACTTGTTGGCATTGGGTTAAGGAGGGCACCAAATCTCACCTACTCTAGAGTTTGATTATGGGCTGTGGTGGTTTTTGGGCTTCTGAATTCTATATCAGTTTCAAATATTTGAGATTAAATTTGAAAAAATATTTGTTGAGTTTCATTCCTAATTCTGCATCTTTCTAAATAAATGTTTTTGACTTACAATGTCATTTGAGTCCTACAGTGGCTTAAGTGATCGGAATTGGGTGCCTCTACCTCAATAGATGTAGAAATAAATACATAGTGAAACGGGGTACAAAATGATAACAATTACTATATGTGTTTTATGAAATTTTTGGTTTCATACAAGTTGTAAAATTTGAGAATTCCAATAGTGAAAACTTTCAAATTACTTTTGTACTCATTTTAGAAAAAACATCAAATTAATTTATTTTTTTATTTTTGTACTTGTATTGCATTGGTTGACATTCCTGCCCTTTTGCCCAAACTCCCCATTTGAACTTTGAAAGCTAATAACTTTTCAACCATAAGTCCGAATACATTTTAAAAAGTTCTCCACAAAGAGTTCATGAGGGACAATCTACACTAAAATTTTTAGAAGAATTGGAGTTTTTTTCCACTTAAAGGTACATGCCCAAAATCCAAAACGTCCCCTAGGGCTGAATGGGCTCTTAGGGATTAAGAAGCATAGAATATATATATATATATATATATATATATATATATATATATATATATATCAATGAACATGTTTTAAAGAACAAAGATTTTAAAAGGTTTAAATTCTAGATTTTAATAAGTACCTAAATTGTACAATACATACAAATTGTATCATAACAATATCCTTGATATAAATGGGTGGCATGTGAACTCTTCACAACCAAAAGCTATCCAAGTTTCACAAAACAAATAAATTGTATCACAACATGCTTGGCATGGGAGGGTGGCAAGTGTACACGTCTTCACCTAAACCTATCCAAACCACACATTGCATTCAAATTGTGTCACAGTTTGTGAATCTAAATTTGAGAACAATGCATAGATCTAATTTGATTGCTTGGATTTGTTTTTCAGAAGAAATTTTGTTTATAAAAAAACAAAAATGTATTTTGGTGATTTTAGAACCCCTATTCCTTACACAATTATTTTGAAAATGCCACACCTCTCTTCTACCTCTAAAGATTGATGTACGAGGAATTAGAATTTTATATTTTATATTAGTAATAGACATAGACTTTATATAGTGTGAAAATTTAATACCAAATGAAGCCAAAAGTATATTGATAATCCTCTTTATACATTTTTTTTCCCCTTCACTTCAAACCTTATAATGTTCTCATACATGCAATGAGAAGTTGTGAAATTTGTAGAACATGTTGTTTTGATAAAGTAAATTTAGATTTTATGGTTGGAAATTGAAAATAATTTTCAGCTTTCTTTTTGAGCCCTAGCTGTAGATTGGGCATTTTTTTATAAGGTTTTTCTTAGAAATAGTAGAGGAGTTTTATGGGTCAATTGAAGACCTAAGGACAAGGAGAAAATGCAATTGACATTACAATGAATTTCAATGTACAAAATCCACATCATCTAACAGCTATTAATATACTTGGCTCTCACCTTAGCAACCAGGTTGGAATTCCAGAAACGGATGCTCCCAAGTGAAAAAGACTATAGTCATCCCTCAGCTAAGTTATAATCACCGCAAAGTTCTAACTTATAACCTTGCTAACTTTGTTGACCTATAACCAATAACCCTCGTTTGATTTTTAACGCTGTTGGGCTAGCCATGGTTCTAATTTTTGTATTATGTGCATCACAATTCCTTGGATTTGCTAGAACTAAGGTAGAGGCACCCAATTCGGATCACTTAATCTAGTTGGGGACTTAAATGACATTGTATGACAAAAACATTTATGTAGAAAGTTGTGGAATTAGGAATGAAACTCGACAAATATTTTTTCAAATTTAATCTCAAATATTTGAAACTGATATAGAATTCAGAAGCCCAAAAACCACCAGAGCCCATAATCAAACTATAGAGTAGGTGAGATTTGGTGCCCTCCTTTGCCCAATGCCAATAAGTCATAGTGAGTGAAAAGAGAGAAGACATGCCATAGATAACCAACTCATGGAGGTACCCAATGCCGATCGGCCTTGTTCGACTTTTGAGGCAAGGCGATCAATGAAAGCTCAATTGAGGTGGAGCAGCCCAAAATTGCACACTTCTTGACCCAATGCCAATAATGATTCGAGTTTTTAGATTTTGGGTTATCAGTTTTGGGTGGCTTCATGTATTTAGCATTTTCATACACCATTCCATGTATACTCTACTGATCGGAATTGGGTGCCTCTACCTTAGTTGCTAGAACTTTTTATAGTTGGACTTTGACGTCAGAGGCAATTAATCTCCACTCGCCACACTGGTTAATCCTTAGACATCAATAGGAAAGTGCATGTTCAGGCACGTATTTTACTCTTTATAATACAATTTATGAATTTTAGTTTAGCAAGTCTTACTGCTCTAGATTGAAAATTCTTTAACTAACATCTTTCATTGGGAAGTCATTCATTGCATATCTGAACTTTGTTATATTCAAATACGACAACATACTTGTAGAATATTGTAGCCACCAATGGACCATTATGACGTCTACGGGTAAACATGGTGCATTTTCAGACTTATATAGTGGCGAGCAAAAGTTTTTGGACGGTGAAGCATCTCTCCAATTCTTGTTGACTATGGCGTAGTTGGTATATTGATAAGAGATTTTTTGGGCTAGCTTTAGTTAGTACACCACATGGCACCTAATTAACATTGACTCCCTTAAAATATGCCAGTTGGAGAGATTATCCATGAAAAAATCATGAAGAGGTGTATACAACTTAATACGCTCACAAGTTGTGCATACCACAATCTTTTCAATACAAGTGCACTTGTGAGGCTTTTTGTTGTGGATTTTTTTGTAAAATTTGGAGAGGCCTTCGGTGATTTGCTATGCTTTCTAGATGGTCTGAGAATGAGTGTAGGGTAGTTTTCGAGTTGTATGAGCGAAGCAACTCATTTGGAGAGATTTCAGCAGTTTTGGGCCTTCCTCTATCCACTTGTTCTGACATAGTGCGAAGGTTTTGTGAGAGGGAGTCTGAAAGACAGATCTTCACGTGGTAGATCTAGAATTTTTAATGAATGTGGTGACCATGACATTGTGAGGAGGTTAAATGATCAAAATACTAGTACAACGGTAGCTACAGGAAGAGTGTTCCGATCCAAAGGCATGCTAATGGGATGATGATAAAGTCAAAAGGAGTCTTTGGAGGCAAGGATTGAAAACATGTACGATGGCCAAGAAGCCACTTTTGACAAAGAAACATTGAGCACATCAATTACAATGGACAGAGAAGTGCTAGCATGTACATTAGGAGTTCCCGGCTCACGTCTTTTTTTTTAGTCCAAATTCTATCTTTTTGGTTTAGATAGGCGTCAGTATTGTTGGAAAAAGACTGGAGAATGTCTTTGAGATGAGCATGTACAATTTACAATCAAACATCGGAGAGGAAACATAATAATTTGGGGTTGAATGAGTTGGAAAGGAGTTGGCAAGTTTTGTCTGATTGAAACAAATAAATATGTATACAACAAAATTTTAGAGATAAAACTCACGGGCACTAAACAAATGCAAGGTTTAAAAGATGATTAGGTTATTGTCCAAGATGACAATGATCCAAAAGACACTGCACATTATGTTGTAGATTGGTTGTGTGCTCAAATTTTTTTCCTTGTTGAACACCCTCCATAATCACCGAACTCAATCTAATAGAACATCCCTTGAAATGAAGTAGATTGATGTCTCAGAAGGTCCAAGAAGAAACCCATTAGTAAAAGTGATTTCTAGGAGAAGATCCAAGAAATTTGGTACAATATAAAGCTTGATGTTGGTAGGAAGTTGATACACTCTATGCCTCAAAGAGCTCTTGATGTCTATCAGGCAAGAGGTGGCTACACACTTGCTTATGAGTTGAATCATTGAGTTGCAAAGGAGTTTTGTAATCTATAGTTTTGTTTTCTATAGTTGATATGCAATAAAAACTAGTTTGAGCATAAAGAATCGTACAACCTTGTTGCACATTTGAATTATTGAGTGTTTTTCTAGTTCATATTTTCATTGAAAACTTTGTGCTCTATGTTTGTTGCAACTATATGCTCTTGTGGTTGTGTTTTTGCTATTTTATGAGAGTTCATGTAGATTTTGTAGCTGATTTTCTCAAAAAAGCTTCTCTTGTACAACTATTTATGCTTGCCAACGTTTGGAATAATCACCTCTGCTAGTCGATTCACTAGGCTGCAAGTCCGTGTATTTTTGCATAATTTCGAGGTGTCAACTCTGGTCTATACAACTTGACTTCAAACGAAACAGCGTCAGACGCATTTTCAATCAAGAAAATCTGAGTTAACTTGTGACATTGCTAGAAGAACTCGTATGACAACAAGTTGAGAGATAAGTGTGTACAGCTGAGATTTATTAGAGAAGCAACTCCCAAGAGAATAATGAATGCCAGGAATTTATTCATCTGAAATCACAAGCCAGTTCACATCACATCTCTAGAACTGGGTCTTACTGATACTTTCAACCGGAGGCTGCATTCTTTTGCAGGATCATTGCTTTTGACTAACCAAACTACTTGAATCGAAGGCTCTATTCAAATGCAACTACTAATATGAATGCCATTGCTGCCATCCCTTCACTACATGAGGTAGGCTGCAATGGAAATAATAGAATCTGAAGGCTGTCACAACTAGTTTAGCTCATGCGCCTGTAACGCCTAGACTATCATCAGTAGTTGGAAGGTGGAGGTGGCGACTTCTTCAAGTATGGTGGAGGCGAAGATTTGTAGACACGAGGAGGAGGCGAAGACTTTGGAGGAGGAGGTGAGGATTTGTAGACAGGAGGAGGCGGGGATTTGTAGACAGGAGGAGGTGGGGATTTGTAGACAGGGGGAGGAGGTGAGGATTTGTAGACAGGGGGAGGTGAGGATTTGTAGACAGGAGGAGGAGGTGAGGATTTGTAGACAGGGGGAGGAGGTGAGGATTTGTAGACACGGGGAGGAGGTGAGGATTTGTAGACAGGGGGAGGAGGTGAGGATTTGTAGACAGGAGGAGGAGGTGAGGATTTGTAGACAGGAGGAGGAGGTGAGGATTTGTAGACAGGAGGAGGAGGTGAGGATTTGTAGACAGGGGGAGGAGGTGAGGATTTGTAGACAGGAGGAGGAGGTGAGGATTTGTAGACAGGAGGAGGAGGTGAGGATTTGTAGACAGGAGGAGGAGGTGAGGATTTGTAGACAGGAGGAGGAGGTGAGGATTTGTAGACAGGGGGAGGAGGTGAGGATTTGTAGACAGGAGGAGGAGGTGACTTCTTCACGTAAGGTGGAGGAGAATTGCGACGGTATCCCGGAGGCGAGCTATACCTCCGAGGAGACGGAGGCGAGCCATACCTCCGAGGAGACGGAGGCGGAGAGCCCTTGCCGCTGTGATCGCGATAGCGCCCGCCCCTTCCATAGCTCTGCGTCGCTCCAGCAGGAGTGAATGCCGCCGCAGCCAGCAACAGCACCAACAGCGAACACAGTGCTATGGAGCCCATGAGTCCTTGCACCTTGACGCCCATGATGGCTGGAGAGCAGGCGTACTACACAGGAATAAGAGTGAAGTGGATGCAGGAGAGAACGCTCTTATATAGTGCTCGAGTGGAAAAAATGTATACACCTGCTGCGAAGTTCAGTGCCACGTTTGGCACATGAGAGAGCCGGTTTCGAGGGATTCTGGTTCCAGATCTCATGTCTCTGTCAAGTGCTACGTGATCAGGATGAAACACATTGTGTGTGAAACGTATGAAATGCTGATAGTAATTCATACGTGGCTCCTCGGCCCTTGTTTCAAACTCGGACGTAATCCGACCCGGAAAGCATGTTACCTGAATAATACGCTTTATTTGATGCGCAAGGTTGTATATCAATCCTTATTTAGCAACGCAAGGGCTAATCAACCAACCAGTCCAGCCCGAAGGAGCGCATTGTATATAAGAATAGCACAATCTGCCGCGCATGGGGATTTGTTACCACTATTTTTGACAATGTCCAGTTGTACACCCTGTTCTCCCAGATTTCCGGACCATGCCATTGACTCGAATCTTTACACAAGTCAACCTGCCTTACAGGCATTGTTGAGGCGCCCTGTCCTATATTGGGCTCCGGTCTTACCATCTTGACACCACACTTACTAATGTCATCAACGAATCAGAAACATATCATGCTATTCAGGCGGTCCCAGGATTTCCTTTCTTCTGGTGCGCTCTTGACGTCGAAGTCCTGGCACCAGGAAATATTTTACAAGGCAATGACTTCAGTAGAAATTATCTGATGAAAAACATTGAAAGCTCAGTCTTGACAACGAATGTCATTATGTCACCAACATAGACCATAATGCTAAGTTGTGTTTTCTCGGCACAAGAGGGTTGTGCTATACAAATCTCGTGACTATCGTCTAACTCCTCAACGTGAGCCCACATACTGATCATGGTCCATGAAACACACGTTGTGGTTGTTCAAGGTCAACTACGAGAAAGTCCAGGCATCAAGTTACATTTAGATCTCTTTCCAAAAGCCTCAGTTGTATGATTACATCTGCGAAGAATGCGACGCTGAGGCATCATTTGGCAAAAGATGGGCAGCGCTGTACACTGGAACCTATCATGATTAAACTCCTCAATCTGAGACCTCGATCTGACCAATCATAGAAATATGTCTGAAAGTGGATGTTTAACACGAAACAAGAAGACCTTCAAGTGGTTGTTCAAGACAAAAGTGGAGGACTTGTTCAAGACTAAAGAAGTGGACGAGACCGCCGCCATGGCAGGCGTGCACGGAGTGGTGCTGCATGTTCATCTCGCAGGCGCGCAGGTCTTTGATGGCAGTGCCGGCCAACATGCCGTAGGTGCGTGCAGTCTGGGCAATCGGCGGCACCACGAACTGGTGGAAGTGCGTGCCGGGCGGCGCTCACTGCTGGTCCTTGGCCCATATCCACTTGCCCACTATCTATGTCTGCATAATAGTTTCGCATCATGAAATACTGTGTGTGTGTCAACAACGGAACATCTTCATCAAACTCAACATCCATGAGGGTCGACAGTGGAATTGTAATTTCAGGAGTATAGTCATTGCTTCTTTCATGAGGATATAGAATAGAATCTAATTATGGCCGGATATAGGATGAGTTGTAAAATTTGGTCATTTTGTCATGGCCTTAGAATGTTGATTACCATACGCATCGGTCAGGTTCGGACACTCTTTGTCCAATTAATTATTTTTTCCCATCTACAGTGGTTTAGACACAACGGGTATCACCTTGGTGTTGCATAAGTATTTCCTAGATATCACATGGATATGACCTTGGCATTACATGGGTGTGACCTTAGACAAATCCCTTATATTTTCCAATTTTTTTGGAAAGTCTCCATTTTGAATGAATTGTGTACAAATCCGACCAACGCAGAGGGTAACCCTTGAACGTTGGGAACCGTATATTTAAGGTATGTACTTTACTTTGTAGAATACCAAAATTTTATTAAAGTTTAGCAAAACTTACAGCTTTGGAAAAAGGGGATCTCCAACTAACATCTTTTCATGTTCAAACTTCAAATACGACACCAAACACGTAGAATACTGTGGACCCCATTTTTTTTGGTTCATTTGTGTCCCAAAAAAAAAAATAAACAATAGTCTTGAGCTGTGTACTGACTTGATCTGAGTCGTGAAATGATTGGTTGTCCATATATTCAGTAGAAAAAATCAGCATGTTGCAAAATTTCACCAACCTTGCAATGCTTTCAGGCGTGGTAAATTTCGTGACTTAGATCACGAGATTCTTTCTGAACTCAGCTGGAGGAGGCTGTCAAACCGTTCATTCGAAGATGTGAGCATCTGCAGATTAACAAGACATACGTTTCAAGAAACTGATGAGATTCGTCTTTTGGATGCCGGTAAGTAACTAGAGTGATCATGTTCACAGGATTGAACCATGACTATCTGCTAGCTAGACTAATAAGTAGATCAAACGTAAGATCAGCGTATTTTTAACGCCACGGCAGCCAAGGTAGAGCTCAGGAAAACTCCTTTCATATCTGGACAGAGAGTTTTGATGATCACTGCGGCTGTCAGCATGCTGCCAGGAAACGGGTTGAGCCGTCTAGCAGCAACTATGATAACGATGCACTTTCGACACACCGGGCGTACCCCTACGCACTACAGGCACGTCATGCGGCCTCAGCCACGCGGACTTCTGCTTCTCGCCCTGCCAATGCGACAAGGATAAGGTGACGTTCTTCAGTGACGGCAAGCCTGATGAAGACGCCGTCAGCCTCTGCCCCGGACACCCTCTGCCAGATACCACCAAGTACACAGCCGTGGACAACTGTGGCAAGAGCCTGCCAGTGACGGTGAGCGACAGCTCCAAGGACCCGGAGGGCGGGCCGCGTGTGCGGCACCATCTGTCGCACCCTCGTCACCGCGCCGTACCTGCAAGCCCAGGCCACCAAGGCCCAGAAGATCACGTACGGGGGCAGCGCGGTCACCTTCACCGATGGCTGCCTCCCCCAGGGAAACATCCAGTGTGTAGCCGCGAGAGAGCTGGTGACCTAGATGGACTGCGTGATCAAGGCCTAGTACAAGCTCGAGAACGCGTGTGAGGAAGAGAGTACCAAGACCGTGACTGCGTGTACCTGTGGCGCCTAGATCAGCGGTCTTAAGGTGAAAGGGTGTGAGTGGGGAGTTGACGTACAGTTTGAGAAGTGAACACATGAGAACGTAGAACGAAGGACCTTCTGTGCGCTAGCTGTATTATCTCCGGCGTTCAGCCGTGGACTCGGGCAGTCGCGTGGTTCCTGTGATACGGCACCACCCGGACCGTGTGCACATGCGGTGTGCCACGCTTGTTGTCTCAACGCCTCATCCAACGATGTGAGAGAAACCGGTAATACATAAATAAATCCTGACTTCATTCATCGTATTGTGGCCGCACCTCATGATCTTTGGTTCGCAATTCATACAAGCTTCTGATACTTCTAGCGTTTTCTAAACTGCCTCGTCATCACAGTTGCTGCGCAACGCTCTCCCTCGCACCTGTTGCTTTCAATTTCTGAAAACCAGCTAGGATCAGGTGCGAGGGAGATGTATGTAAAAACCGAATGCCAGAAAACTGTAAATTAGCTTCAAAACATATGGCAATGTACTCACTGTAGTATATTTCCATGTAGTATATCTCCTCCTCAATCTCATCTTTTGTCCCAACTTGATTCACATGAACCTTTTTTTATGTCTCACATCCCTAACTGCAAAAGACAGTTGAAGAATATACTGCAATTCATCAACAATTCCCATATATCTCATTATTACTCCAACAATATGAAATTGTGGAGTTTGGTTTGAACCACAAAAAAAAGTGGCTTCACTTCCAAACGGTGTAATCAGTAACGCGGTATTCAATACTTGCTAAGTCTCACTAAATATAATTACATCAAATCACATGGAGTTGTCTTTACACTACAGAATTGTCGATTCAAGTGGAAAGGATTTGAACCATACACAGAAAGAAAATCATTCCCAATTTGAACCGTAGGATGTTAATTTAGACAAATAAAAGAACATGCTCTCAAAATTTCCTATTCTTTGACTAAAAGGATTGATAGATTATAATTATGTTTGAAATATAGAAAATTGTTCCCCCTATGTTGAGAGGATCAACACACTTTGACTTCACTTGGTACCAAATTTCTGCAATTCATAGGTCTATATTGTATCGAACACAATATTATCGAACACAAGATTAATTCCTTGTACACCAATTTTTAGAGGTAGAGAAGGAATTTAGCATATTTGAAAAATTGCAACAAGTGGGAGTCCAAAACTTGCCAATACTTTTTTAAAAATTTGAGAACTTGATGTGTTTTAGAATGAGAATATGGACGGTCAATAAGGAGGTTTACACCACAATGTCATGTTGTAGAAAGAATAAAATACAAGAGGAATTAATATCTTTAATTATTATGTGGAAAACCAAAATCTTTTTTTGGTATCTTATCAAACAATGTTTGAGAGTGTTTGACTTGGATTGAAATGCTTTTTTATACTAAAGGCAAGACTTTTCTTTACAACCTCACAAAAAAAAAATGTTTTTTATTTATATGAAAAATCTCAATATTAATAAAAGCTTGTAACAAAAATTTGGGAGCTACCAAGAATCCCTAGTTTAGCACTTAAAATAGCATATTAACTTTCTTTCTACAAATCCAATGTGAAAAAGAATTATACTTCCACGAAGCTACTACTATGACCCATCTCCATTAAAAAGATTCAGAGATTCATGATCAAATTGAAACCACAGAAACCTGCCCAAAATGGAAAACTTCCTGAGGGTAGATGGTCTTTCAGGGGTTAAATACTAGAGTGCTAAGAAATATAAATTAAAAATAGTCATCAAGTAAGGGCAAACCATGAATCTTGAACCTTCCAACACCTAATGCAACCAAACAAATAAATCCATTTCGACGGTCACCTTCATATACAAGTTGAGATCTGCAAACTCAGAGCTGAGAATATAATTTATACCATGTTACAAAAAAGTGCTGCCGCAACTGATAACACAAGACTTTCTTCACTCTGTCCAAGCAAGCGAACCAGCAAGAAGCAACTGGCTTGGAAGAGGTCCTGGGCAAGGAGCCATGTACGTCACCTTCTTCCTGCAATACAAATGATTTGCTTTAATCTACAGGAAGCTTGTGTCATATTATAACTACTGAACCTGATACCAAACCTAATAAAACTAGATTGAATTATGACTGAAAAGTCAAGAATATATGAAATACCATAGAAAAGCATCACAATGTTTGAGGTAAATGTAAGAGATGAGACTCACCTTTGCATGTCAATCTCGTTGATATAGATGAAGCCAGCAACATTACTGCACACATACTCAACCCCTTGCCCGATCAATATATCGCACAGAAAAGAATGTCGGGCTGCAGGTCATAAGATTTGGGCAAAAATAATTTGGAAGGCATATGCAGGTCATGTAGTCAATGATTGGAACAGGCCTGTATTTAAAAAACAAGGGTGCAATGCTAGAAATCACGGCAAGACTGTTCCTATGCATGAATATGAGGTTGTAAGCACCTTGAAAGGAGATGTTCCGGGTCCTTGGCGAAGGAGACAGCCAGTACAACGTGTAACAAGTCACGGCTGAAGCTCACAGGTACAACACGAGTCGGATCTGCTGTGGGTTCTGCACCGATCGGTAACGCTGATCTAGGGGCTTGAGGACCACCACCAATGCGGAACACTTGCAGGTCACTGAAATTGGCGACCGAGGAGTGGGGAGAGAGATCATTCGACAGCCCATAAAAGTACTCCTGCAGACAGAGGGTTAGTATCAAGGAAAAAAGACTGCGAGATATGGGTGAAGCACCTACTCTTTACAATGCATCTAAATACTATGACGCCTGCATCCTGTGCTTCAAATATGTTAACAATTACAGAAGAGATATCAGGTACACTCTACGCTCTATAAAATGATGCTCCATGATATGACGATATTGTTGTTTCAAGCAATACACGTATGACGAGTCGTTTCTGTGGGGCTTCCCAAACATGTCATGATAGAGAGGGACAACAGTACTTGAACAAACTAAAGGAGTGAGAAAATTCTAAAGAATACCGAACAGCTTTTCCAGAACAAGAAATATGCCCTTCGTACCCCTCTCATACACATCCTAGACAAATGAAGTCAAGTATTGAAGAATCAAGAGGATTTCTGGCAAGCCATAATACCTTAGTCTTCTGAACACGAGTCCGTTGTCGGTACTTTGAGTTGCGATTTACAACACCACCAGACTTGTGTAACTTCACAATATCAACACCAGGCCTTACTTTCAGGACCTCCTGAAGCATGCTGTACAATTTCTCCTGCGGAAATGAAAAAAATTCAAAATCAGCACTTGATTGAACCCACTTACATAGTGAACCTGACACACTTGTATGTGAGGAAAAGTAGTACGAACGACATACACAAATCAATACAACAATTTATCGTTTAGAAACAAGATTAGCCATATAAAGCTTGAGCTGAAAATTGTACCTGTCCAAGTACCAACACAACATCCGCTCGCAATGTCTCAATGGCATGCAAAAGCAACTGAACCCATAATCATCCCACAAAGTGTCCATCCCAGTCAATACCCACTTTTGAACCAAACACGCTAAATTTGTTTGTACACATCTCTACTTTCCAATAAGTGATTGCAACAGTTACAAGTTGTATGAGGTTAGAAAACAACTATCAGTCACATCGATCAAATAAACAACACCTATTTCCCAACTACACATATGATCCATCATACTATTTGCAAAGGTGCAAATTGCTAACCTCATAGCCAACTCCATCTACCCAACCCATGGTATTAATCACCATGCCAGCAGCTTGAACCTCGGGATTTGACGCTGATTGTATATCCAAAGTCCGGGCCAACTCTTTCACCAATACCTTATACAAGTCTAAATTCACACTGCACAATCACCTGCAAACTATCAATAAATGAACATAAAATCCTCAAAATACACCCAAATTTTTTCACAAGGATTGATGAAAATATTGACTAATTCTCCTCCAATATGTAGAAAACATTAGGGGAAAAATGATCTAAAATCATAAAAAGATCATAAAATGATTAAATTTTTCAGAAAACAATAATTTTATTTTCCTCTACATTTTAGAACTCACCTTGGCGTAGTGTGTCCGTAGAAGTACACAAGGGGCAGATCAAGTGGAACTCCCTCAATAGGGTGTACAGGCATCTCAACTGGCGTAGCGGACACTGTCCCGGGTATTGTGATTGAACCCTGACCTATGTCCAGGTCTGCATAGGTTGGCTTCCAGCCTTCTCTCGTAGCCCAACCGAGTAGCATCCGCACCAAGCAGCTCTTCCCACAATCTGTAGGCCCTACCACAATACATCTGGGACCCTGCCAAAATCATATTGAAACTGTAAAAAAAAGACTGAAAGAAGAGACATGCAGGGCCTCACACTTACATAAGGTGCTAGAACCGTAATTCTTCATCACATACTGGCTGGACGATGGAGAGTATTTTAACCATAAGATGAAGAGTAGCATGAAAAATGGAACATACTGCAGGGGAATTGGAGGTGGGAGCATCAGATGCAGAGAGCGCATCCTTGGCTTTTCTGCGCCGTCGCTCAAGCACTGCATGCACATTCACGTAGCTGACCATTGGCGTCTGTGCCCCACAACACCCGCACACCAAAGAATGCCTGTCTTGATAGAGTCAAAGCCTCATCTTTACTATCATGGAAACTTAACAAAAACATGAAGAAATATCTTAATAGCAGACAGTAGACTTGTTTTTGAAGCCACCCAAATTCCAATAAGATACCCCAGTTTTCAGTACTCTGCAGAGTTATATGGATCAATAAAAGAGCTGGGTGGTCTTTCAATTATAATCCTCATTTGGTGGTCTCGAAACTCAAGTCAAAATGGTTCTACCCGTCTTTGAGTATTATTACATACATATTAGTCGCCTTTCTCTTCATTGAGCAGATTTCAGATATATTGAGCACTGCTTGGAGGTGATTCTAATTAAAAAAAGAGGAAGTAGCTTATTCAGACTTCGGGCGACTAAACATGCAAAGGAAGATGCATTTACCTCGTCAGCAACATAGGCAACTTCAGAGACGCCATCCAACTCAATTGTGCATCCATGCCAAGTGAACACCTGCAAGTTCAGAAATGATGATTTTTAGGTAGCACGTTTGAAACACTACCTCTACCTTAAACCCTAACCTTGATAAACCTTTGGCATCAAATGATCCAGGAATAAATCAAAGGAACGACGATCCGACACTGAATTCAAAAACCAGGAATGAATCCACGATCTAAGTTTTTCTTTCTGAATTCAAATCCGCTGCCATCATTATAGAGCGATTATTGCAACACAACTCAGACTTACTGCAAATTTGTGAGCGGCAGGAAACGTCATCCAAAACATGGGCGGCAGCTCGGTGCCGAAGATTTCCGCCGTCCCGTTCACGAGCTGAAGCTTGAGCGGCGAATCCATGCCCACCTCGACGCGCAGCTCGTTCTCCTTCTGCAGCTTGAACTTGCGCGTCGCGCTCCCGCCCCCGCCCCCGCCTGTCACTCCCGCCCCCGCGCTCGCTGCCATCTCCACCACCTCCCCCCAAAAAACCCCCAAAACCCAAAACCCTAAAAACCCACAATTCCACCAAAAAACTTCAAAAACACCCAAAAAAAAAACACCAAAAAAACACTCACATCGCAGAAGAAAATAAATCACCCTAACTCCTACCAACCCCTCTCCCAAACTCAGTCAATACTCTCCAAATAACCCCAAAATCCTAAACCTCCAGCTCAATTTCCTAGACGGAAAAGCAGATGAATCTAATCAGAAAAAATTGATCTCTACTTCACCCAAAAAACGCCACTTATGTAGGGGGAAAAAATGGAAAAAAAAATAGAGATTTTTTTTTACCTAAGCAGAAGAGAGGTATGAGAAGTGGTTGGGATTTGGCTCTATTGGGGTTTAGAGGAGGTGGGAAATAGCAGGGTTTGAGAATCCATCAGTGTGTGAGAACAGCAAGACAAGTAGAAGACTGGGAGACGAGAGAGAGAGGGAAAGGTGAAGAGGCTTGAGCTCCAGGTCCTGATCCAGGTCTTGGCGTCTTTTCATGAGAATTTATCTGATTTGGGGATCTCAATGGAGTTTGACTGGTAGTCAACGGTGATGGGGTTCACTTTATTGGCTTGTGCTTTTTTTTCTTTTTTTGGTG
Organism: Bryoerythrophyllum caledonicum; assembly: GCA_963971425.1. Lineage (NCBI taxonomy): Eukaryota > Viridiplantae > Streptophyta > Bryopsida > Pottiales > Pottiaceae > Bryoerythrophyllum > Bryoerythrophyllum caledonicum. The sequence goes on along the minus strand of OZ020525.1, from coordinate 15,551,375 downwards.
TGTTCTGTGCACTCATCCCTCAGATTAAATTATAATTTGCTAAATTATAAACTTCCCCTAACTTATAACCTCTGCTGACGTGGATGGAGGTGTTGATAAGGCTGAAGTTACCAAGTTCTCTTCTAAGTTTTTACTTCTATCAAGTTCTTATGAGATCCATCCACAAATGCTACACTTAGCTATTTACTCATATGAGGAAAAAGTGTATAATAGAGATTAAAGGTTAAACTACAAGAACGAGCACAAAGTAAAATCCTTAATTTCTATAGGTTTTTTTAAGTTAGAATGAAGAGGGTTGCCAACAACTTTCCTTTGCCGCTACCCGTCTCAAAAAAATTCTACTATTCAGCCCTACAGTATCCTCCCCCAAACTGGAGCTTTTGATGTTTGAAGCACCGTAACTTTTCCCCCATAATATAGATCAATACACCCCCCAAAGAAAACATGTGTTCTACTCTCAGTAGAATTTTCAAAAATTTATCTTCAAGCCACTTCAACACTTGGTTGAAGTTCAATGTCAATGGACCAGCAACAATGATAACACAGCCACAGTCTCATGCTACAATCACTCACTAAAAAAATCTGTGAAGAGATAGTAAAACCAATGTACAAATTCTAGGGACGCAACAAGCCTACATTTCCTCAACTTGTATCATGGACCCACATTCACACCGCTTGGTTGTCATACCAGACTCCGCATCGTAGCTCTCGTTGGTCTCAACATAATGGTGCACATGATCTACTACTGCCTTGACTTCCATTGTGGTATCCATGGTTGGAATGATGGTTCCTGTTACTCCCGGACCGTCAGAAAGTTTCTGTTTTGAGGTGACAGTTGCGGCTTCCGAAGGATCTCCTTGATATGTCTCTCGGAGGCGCTTGCGAGTTGCCACTGAGAGCAGGAGCTGGCGCCACCGAGTGGCTGCTTGCTCCTCTCTCTTCTTCAGCAGCTGAGCAGCCCTTTGATCCTCATATTCATAATATGCCTGTTGAACGTCATTCATTTTTTCAGGTTGAATCAATAAAATCACCTCTAACTAGTTCTCAACTACCTCAGAGTATCTCATTCTAACTCTTCCTTCACCCTCAAAGCCGGCCAAAACTACTTTGGCTTGAGTTCAGAGACTACCAAGTTCTTCTATTGATAGAATTAGAGGATAAGACCACCAAGCTCTTCTGTTGATCTAGTGACTATTTAAAGTGACAGAAGAGAAGTCAAAAGAGGGGGTTTCTTACTGAAACTTTACGAACTGTAGAGATGCAAGCTAGTGAGAAATAAAATACGCAAAGTAACCCTCTCTATGACCCATTCATGACATACCTCCATGACTGCATCTTTGAACTCTTCACAAACCACGAGGCCTTCGAACACTGGCACCGCGTGGCCCCTCCGGATTTCGAATCCCACCATGGCAGGTGCAAAGTCGACTCCCAAGCGTTGGCACACAGGAACCAGACGAGGGAACCTTAGGTGCACAGTTCCAGGTGGTAGACACTTCTCTGACCAGACATCCACCTGCCCACGTTCATTCTGCAACAAGACCGACGCTCCTCAGTCACAGAAAAAATGGTTGCCACCAACATACAGAAAGAGTTTTGACACATGAGAGTTATTTGTGATGATATACCTCCTCTTTAGAACTAGTCCAAAAAGAGGAAGGCGGCTTATATTCATGGTTGATCTCATGCAAGCTTTTTCTTCACTCTCAAAGACAATTAAAAATGCCTTAAATTGAGTTTAGGGACCACTAAGCTCTTTAACTGATCTGTTTCAACAATTTAGGTGAGGAAAAGTAGTCAAAAGAGGGGGTATCTTATTCAAACTTTATGTGACTTTGAAAAGAACTCTATGAAGCAGGTTTCGGTTTCTCACTCTGGGCACAATTCCACCAACTGCTCGAGGGAGTTCATATTTCTCTGTCTGCCACTCCCCAAACAACTCAGCCATAATGGGCTCCTTCTTGCCTTCCTCTTGCATCGACCCCTCGCCTTCACCACTGTCTTGTTTCGGCACAGCTCGAGATTTCACTATCTGTAGCAAAACCAGGTATTTGAGGATCCTACATAAACTCAAAGCCATCCATTCTTTTTGTTTTAAGATTGAAACTATGATATGCAAGTTGGTAGTTTTTAGGAGTTGCACATGTTATTGAATAAACCGAACCTTGGCAGGAAGCTCCCCGGATTTCACTTTGCGGCCTTCTCGAAGCCAGCGGTCACTGGTATGCAACGTCTGCACAGAGCTCCGCCGAAAGACTGGTTGGCCAGCACAGTACCCAAGCACTGGGCCTTTGGGATACACCGTTTCGTACTTCTTCAGCCACCTCTCCAGCACATAAAGATGGTGCGTTTTATAAGCCTGAAATGGTTCCATGACATCAGCAAACACTGCCATTGATATCGACCATTTAGCAAGAAAGAAACAGGAGGGAAAGAGATGGATTGAAGACCTGTTGGTTGGTTGGCAGAGGCTCTGTGAAGAGCTTGGTATCCAGTTCCATGTCCTCTCGATCAGCACGCGGAGCGTATTGAGACTCCTCGCGTTTCGTATCATTGTGAGCTCCCTGGGAGGGCACCGAGGGTGCAGGTAATACCGAAGGCCCCGAAGTTGCAGCTGCCTCCAGTTGCTTCAAAGGAGTCATGATGGACTCCCACCATTCGGAATCCACCCTGAGAGGCTCTATGGATGACCACAAATTCACATACCTGGAAATTCATTACCCAACTTTAGCATCCATAAGCTTGACAAGAGAATCGTTTTAGAAGAAACTGTGGGTTATGAGATGTTAAGATAAGCATTGGTAGCTGACTTACTCGCGTTTGGAGGACTCAGAAGAAAAGATGAGTAGTAAATATACACAAAACCAAAGAATGCTAGACATAACGTGAGAATAGTCATTACCTTCGTGTCACGTCCTTAGCTCCAGCGCCCGCGAAAGCAACAACGTAACGCAACGGTGATCGGCATGCAGCTGTTGCGCCTTCCACTTGATCAGCTCCATCCACGATCCCTCTTGTGGCATCCACGTGCACCCACCTGCAGAGAGAAATCAGTGAAAAAATGAACGCAGCCAACAATGAGTCAAATATATATGAAAATACCACCATTCATCAGAAGAAAAGGTAGTAACAACCTTGTTCCAGGTCACTCCCTCAAATCACATGCGCTGTTGCTCACCTGCCATTGCTGCCTTCGCCTCCGCAATAGACTTCTGCCCAGTGCAACAGAGGGCCCATCTTCCAGGACCACGAAGACCCACTGGTGTTACCTTTGCCTCCTTTTTCCAGCGTTTTAGACTGTGGTTGGGACTTCTCCTCCTTCTCACCATTGGCCTCCACTTTGGCAGCTGCTGCAGTTGCGGCGAGCGCCATAGCCAGTTGTGCTTCAAACTCTTCGTCACCTTTCCGTTTCGAGTTGCTCTTCTCAGCATGCGTCACAGCTTCATCTGCTTTTGCGCGCCGTTGTCCCTTTTTCCCTGGAGTGGCCTCAGGTTTTGCGCCTTTGCCGCGACCTCGGCCCCTCCCTCTGGCAGGAGTATCAACTGTCCGTCCTCCAGGCTCTCCGGGGGTCATCGCCTCATCTACAGGAAGAGGACTGGCTTTCGCCACTCGAGGCTCACGTCGAGACAGGACCTTGCTCAGCTCTGCTACCTGTTGCCTTAGATTAGACCGAAACCGGGGTCCCATTCGTGAGTGGCGGAATGGAGCATTAGGCTCCCAATCAAGTGACGCTTCTAGACTTTCGGCATCAGGTTTGGCCGAAGCAACATCCAGCACCATCACATATCTGAGTCAAAGTGCAAGTTAATTTTCATCTTCTCCGAAATGTGAACGTTGAGAAGTTCCAGAATACACCGCAAAGTCTAATATATCTAGCTCACACGACAACGATAATAGTACATATTTCCTAAGCGTCCAGTCAATGTGACTAAGCAGCGGTGATGGGCATTAAAAGTCATCAACATGAAGTAGCATACCCTGTGTACTAAGCGGCTGTGAAAGGTCATTAAGAGACGTACCTACAAATGTAACCAAGCCCTCGGAAAAGTGCAACAGAGAGTGCTGCAAGCTGAACACAGGAATTGAAAAGGTTACTACTTGGATTTAAGAAAGAATGGCTAGATAGAAACAGAGGGTAACCTGGTACTTTCATAATACATGAGATGATATCACTACGATACATATCAAAGAATCACGAGATCGTTTCTGTACCTCTTCTGCTGAGCCGCACTGCTTCTGAAGAACTTCTGCCAAACGAGTACTATCTAGTGCTTCGACATCCTCATTACGCTGCCTTGACGACCCTTCGTCAGGAAACAGCAATCGGAATTGGTTTTTAAACTGCAAAACAAAGCATCCATATTAAAACAACAGAATGCGAGAGCTTCAACGAACTTGACATGTGAACTAAAACAGTCGTAGATTCCTTTCAGTTAGAAACTCCTGGTATGGGATACCTACTCGCTTACCCAGCTAACTATATGCTCCAGACGTCCAATCGTCACTCTGTCGATATCAGCAGATGGAAGAAGGCGCGGAGGCAACACAGAAATAAGAGAAGCCTGTCGAAACCAGTAGAAAGATTTCATAAGTACAGATTCTGAAAAACAACATTGCACATAAATCCGAATATAAATCATAGACCATATGCTAAACATAACTAACCTGAAGTAGAGAATCGTCACTTGATTGAGTTACTATCCTCCCTCGTGCCAGCAAGCACAGTATATGTGCCATGTGAACTTGAGCAGCAAATTCCTGCGCACCATTCACGAGTACTGGTCAATACAAAATGTCTTGGTCGAAAACAGATCTGTAGTGTTTAGGGTATGGGAACCAGAAGAAACCCTAAGCCCTGAACACTAAACATCATCAGCCCACTCGAGTAAAAACAACAGGTTTTGGTAAGGAATCACTTCAGTCCACATACTTCATTCTGGCAATACCTTGTCATTGGCGTTAGCCCTTCGTAGAGGAGACTTCTTTGCTTTCTTTTCCGATTCCTCTCCAGGGCTGCCCTCTGCATCGAAGGTGACTTTTCCAGACCATCCCTTCAAAGGAGTCGTGTCATCAGCAGCTCCTTCAGCTCCGTCTTCCCAATCGAACTCCTCCTCAGTAGGAACATGGCCGTCATTATCTTCCTGAACAACAATGCCACGCCACTCAAACCTCCTCAGCAAACACTCACAGAAGTACAAGACATCATCTTCACCATAGAAATCGATCCCTCCACCACCTTCATTATTGATAAACCCGAGCACAGAAAAAATTTCATAGATATCCTTCATTACTTCAAAGCTGTACCTGTCTCTCAGATGGTTGAGGCAGATTGTCGCCTGCAGGCTCAGATGTGCTAGGTCCAGCATGCTGTTGTGTCAGCTCGAGCTCCTGAGTGGTCCGAGCACGCATCCCACACACGACCTCTGGGGTGTTTCTCTGAGAAGCTCGCAACCCCTGCTGAAATAGGGTTTTTGGATCCTTCTCATTTTACATATTGGAAAAGTACACGAGAAAATCGAGGTCCTAGAGAACAGTACAATGCGCAAAAACTCATGTTTCCAATCTCAAACTTGGACCTTTCCACACATGAAAATGACAGCAACTTCAAAATCAAACACAATTTAGGGCTCACAATAGTGGCCTCGTTTGCAGCTCCGAGGCGCTTCTTTCGCTTCGATCCGGCCCGGTCCAGCAGCTGGTCCACGGTGTGGCGAGACGCATCCGCCAACGTTTCTGTGAGAAGATTCCTAACGAGTGAGTCTTCCTTACACGAAACGAGAGAACGGCAAGTGTCTTCCAAATATTTCACTTTGATTGCAAAGCAGAAAAGCACACAACACCTGGAGCAGCGGAGCCATCTCCACCGCGGGTTGAAGTATCATTTTCATGCAAGCTTCGGAGGAGGTTGTCTAAGTCTGCAAAGTAGGAGCCATTTTCCAAGCGTCAGAGATCGACAACAGCCAATACCAAGGTCCATGTCATAAATGAAAACTAGTTCAGGTTGATGTCACAAATGAAGACTACTTCAGGCTGATATCACACTCACCCGAATCTCCGCCCTGACCTGTTTTTCTCTGTCGAGTCCGCATCAATCAGCCTATTTGTCATCAAGAAAATTAAATCACTTGGGTAGAATTCTCAAAGAAAATGGATACTAATCACTTGAAGAAGGAATTCCACATCTCCTCTGCGACTAGTTCAAAATTTCACGCCCTAGGGATTTCTTTGTCAAATACGAAAATGCAATCTCAAGCGCAGGAACATAACCCCAATCAAAAAGTACGCAGCAGCTCGAACGAGTCAGTTTTCCAAGTTCCCTCAAAACACTATCTGCTTCCCTAAACTCCATAAGAAAAAAAATTTAAAGAACCTATCACATTTCAAAACCAAACATCTCTCTCACACAAAACTCGCCTCATTGACACACTGAAGGTCCATACCCGGAGATGAAGTCTACACAACCTCCCACCAAAGAAGAACCTGCTGATCTCCACAGACGCAATTGCCAACACGAGAAGACACAGCTGGGTCGACAAGCACAGACACCCAAGTGAGAGCTCGAGATGCGTGAAGAAGAAGCTCCACAAGCGGGCTCATCATCTCCACCGCTTTCCTCCGAAGCTCCACAGCCCCGAAGATCTGCAGCAAACTTGTGACGATTTGTCACTGACTTCTCTGTTCGTCGGACTTTCGTCGGTTGGACTCCACTTTCGTCGGTTGGACTCCACAGGGTTTTAGGGCTTAGGGGTTTGCGCTTCAAACCGGAGCTCTAAACCTTTGTGGTTGTTATTACCGTACTTCACAGTAGAGATGTAGAGATTTGTGGTTGGGTTGTGTTACAGATTTGAGGTAGGATTCGGGATGTGAGATTTTAGGTCAAGTTAAGGTTTCGAAATTGAGATAGAGACTCGAGGTTGAGTTGAGATTTGAGATTTGAGGTTTGAGTTGAGATGGCGGAAGGCGATGGTGAGCTTTCGAATGCGGTGTTGGCGATGAGTTTAGGGGATGGGGAGGATTCGGAGAGGGATGGTTTTGAGGGGGGGGGTTTGGAGAGGGATGGTTTTGAGGGGGAGGATTCGGAGGGGGATGAGAGCGATGAGGAGTTGATGGTGACGTTAGGGTTTGCGCAACCGGTGGAGGAGGCGAGGAGGCTGGCGCGGCAGCAGTTCCCGTGCAAGGTTGGGGGCGTGGCGGCGTGGCTGGATCCTGTGAGGCTTCCCGAGGGCGAGAGCACGCAGTGTGGGATCTGCGGGAACCCGCTGCAGTTCCTGTTGCAGGTGTACGCGCCCATCGGGGCGGACGACGCGGCGTATCGCGATGACGTGTTCCACCGGAGTTTGTTTCTGTTCGTGTGCCCGAACATGGCGTGCTTGCAGCAGGACCAGCACCACCAGCGCAAGAAGCGAGAGGAGAACCCGCGCCGGAGCGTCAAGGTGTTCCGCTCGCAGCTCCCGCGGACGAATCGCTTCTACTCGTACGAGCCCCCGCGAGCGGACAGCGAGCCAACGCTTAAGGGCGTCCCGGTGTGCACCTGGTGCGGGACGTGGAAGGCCACAAGCCGGTGCGGGGGTTGCAAGCAGGTACGCTACTGCTCGCGGCCGCACCAGCTCGCGCACTGGCGCGCGGGCCACGACTCCTTCTGCCGCGCCGTACAGGCCGCGCAACCAGACAGCGCTCCCGAGACCCCGCAACAGCCCGTAGGCGTGAGCGACAAGCTCTGGCCCGAGATGGAGCTCATCGTGGGAGAGGAGGAAGACAGCTCGGGCCCGTCCGAGAGCAAGCTGTTGCAGGAGTACGAGACGCGCAGAGCCGCGAACGGCGAGGAATTTTCCGCCACGGACATGCAGGACGTCGAGGAGTCGTCGCTGGACCAGCAGCACTGGGTCGCGTTCCAGGCTAGGCTTGCGAGAGCACCAGACCAGGTATTGCGATACTGCCGCGCCGTGGGCGCGAAGCCGCTGTGGCCCTCGCGGAAGGACCAGCCCGGGGACAGCGACGTGCCGCGGTGCCAGAATTGCGGAGGCACGCGCATGTTCGAGTTCCAGCTCCTGCCGCAGCTCCTCTACTTCCTGGGGGTGCAGAACGAGACGGAGAACGACGACTCGCTCGACTGGGCCACCATCGCCGTGTACACTTGCGCTGCTTCTTGCAACAAATCGGACTCCAGCTTCGAAGGCTATGTGGAGGAGTTCCCGTGGGTGCAGCTCGCCGTCACCTGATCACATCTCGCGGAGATGATGTTCATCATCCTATGATCTCTGCATTAACGTCTGGACACATCGTGAACATGCTAGAGCGCGAGTTCAGGGTTTAGGGTTTAGGGTTTAGAAGATGGAGTCGGCATGGAGCGGATTTGGGAGGTAGACAGAGAATAGTTCGTTCCTCATTTTTTATGATATTGACCATTCTATTGAACTGGCGTAGGCTTGAACTGGAGCAATGAAGTTAACCATCCCAGCCGGTGGAAGCAATGTAACATTCGGTATGTATTAATTCAGTTACTCGTTGACAGGAATTTGGGTGCCAGGATTCATGTATTAAGTGGTTATAAGTTAGCTGAGGTTATAAGGTAGTGGCATTATAACTTATGGGAGGGGTGAGTGTATAGCAAGAGGCCCTATAATAAGGGCCTCAGTGGAAGTGAAGGACCTAACGAGGAGGGGTTGGGTGAAACCTGATCTCATGAGGATATGTCTTACCTCCTCACTTTTCATGCCACTTTTCATGCAGCCCAACCCCTCCCATAAGGAGAGGTTTTGCTCTACGATTCAAGAAGTACCTAGTACCTTCTAGACATAGGTTGTGACTATCAACTATTGGTTGGATACCACTTGGGTAATTGATTAACTCATCATGGTTTTCATTGGTCGTAGTCGTATTGTTGTGACAACATTGATTGAATAGGATATGTATTTTGGATTAGAATGGCAATTGCATTTGATATAAGTCTTACACTGCATTAATGAAGAAATTGCACATACCTATCTACTTGTGCCCAAGAGTGTTCTAGCATGATACATTGCATGATGCCATGCAAATGCAAAACTTGGTTGTGACAAATCTCACCCAGATAATATTGCAACTTGCTACAATTCTCTCATTCACCGCTATGGTCAAGTGACCTTAAATGGCGAACTTAAGCAAAATCGCCTACTTTGGGACCAGCCAAAAATAGTCAGAGAATATGATTGTATGGGTAGTTAGTTTTCATGAATAAAGCAATTTTCAGCATGAAGAGAGCATTTTTATTGAATTTGTAACAAATGTTTAAAGCCCAAAGTTCATTTTCACCCAACCTTGTTCACTAGACTTTTTGAATTCCAAATAATAGAGAGTACAAAGTTGATTGTGATGTGACCTTAATGTGTTAACCCAACAGATATTGAATAGCTCTTGTGTTACATATAAAAGGTTTCTATTTGAAGGCATATGCCCACCATGACCTTAAATGGCTCATGCACAGAGTCAAGATATGATCACCATCCTAAAAAACTGCTTAGAAGGTTCCAAGTTGGGCCATTACAAGGATAGTCTACCGTGTCATCTAATGTACCCGGACCACTTAAGGTCACTCGACCATAAAGGATTGTGACAATTTCACACAAAAATACTTCCAAATTGTTGATTCTAGTGCAATGAGTAGGAAAGGACAAAAAATTTATTGTTTCCAATTTTGACCGTAGGATCTCAATTAAGACTTATTAAGTAACATACTCACAGAATTTCATCACCTTTGACCGTTATTCCATCCATAATCATTCCCCTCCTCAATACACACACAACCAAATGCAGCCCTAAAAAAAGACATTCTCACATCAAGCAATACAATTAAAATTAATGAAGACCACTCACATATATACGAAGACTACGGGAGGTATTTAATCACTATACTCATCACTAGACTCCAATGGCTACGGAACCAATACCATCACAAATTACAATCTCCCACAAACATAGAGCCAATAATCCAACCATTCGAAACTAAATCAAAATAGCTATACCAAAAATATAAATATTGCATCTCAAAAATGACCCCCTTAAACTTGTACAATACACATTACCCACGCCCATTCTAGACTCACTAATTTCATCCTTCAACATCCAACACTCGTACTTTTCATCCCCCATCACATGCTCCATCCAACTTTCTAAGTTCTATTCACCTTTCAGAAGGTGAAAAATCTTTGGCTCACTAGAAAATGCCTTTGACCACAAATGGATTGGAAATGGTGTTGCACACCCCGACAATAAAGAAGGAACACAACAAGCAATACATTCGACAAGTCTTGTGGCCAAAAATGACCCAAACTTTACTTCCACTCTAATTATCACACCAAACAATAACTAGTACCAAAACTTTAATCCACACTTACGCCCATTTCCAAATTCTCACATCATTGCTTTAATCAAGGCAGACTCATTACCATATGAAGAACCCACTTAACCACCCGACTTATTAAATAAACCGAGGCTCAAGACATCTACCATACATATACTATGTATACACCATCAAAATAATAATATTGGTACCTTGGAACAACTTGCCACACTCACCTCCATAACATATAACCTCAACATATACCAACTATATACAAAAATAGCTCCACCTACACCTTCCAAACTCCAATGAATTGTAACAAAAAATGGTTCCAACTTAGATATGCCAACACAATACAAACCCACCTTACCACACCACCCGCCCCCTCCCTACATATCGTGACTATATCCGCTTAAAATTCAAAGCTGCATGTAGTTACCACACAGATTGTTTCCTCAAAGAACCAACAAAAGCCAGTCCAGGGCACTGGCATAGACAAAAAGCCGGATGTGGTATTTATAACTCCACCAAATAAATAAGAACATTCAAAAGACTACATGGACTTCAAAACATTGTGAGAGCAGAAATGATGGCCCTCCATAAAACCCTCCAAATTATCACTACACAATACGTAAATGAACTTGCACACATCTTTATAGATTGTATAAACGTCTTGTATCTATAAAACAAACAAATAAAACACCCTACCCTCCATGAAAACCACCCCTACCAAACCATACTAACACCTATGGTTCAAATGTTACTAAATCACACACAAATTACAACCCTCCATAAAGTTAGAACACATGTCAATACAACAACCCTAGAATGCGAGCAGTGAGTGGTGAGCGGTGAGCGGTGAGCAGTGAGCAGTGAGAAGGGAGGATAAAAATGGACAGGAATATTCTAATTACATGAATTTTCTATAAATGGAATTTGGCGTTTTCTAAAAAAAGTAAAAGTTCACAACCTATTTCCATGGTTTACAAATGTCTTCTGTGATTTTTCACTTACAAATGGGCTACGAAATTGCTTCCCATGATAATAAATGTTGAATTTTAGGGACAAACCTAACCAAACTTTAATATGGAGTTGACTATTTCTCGTCATTAAATGGATGAATAAGTTTGGATGATATATTCCATGGATAGACAGAGTGTATGGATGAATGAAGTTTAGGGCATCCATTCAAAATCTCATCTAGTTTTATGAAAATTTCTCTATAAGCGACATGAAATTTAATGGGAAACAAAAACTATGTTAGTTTACAGTGCTTCATAATTCATGCCGCATAAAAAAATGTACCTTTCAAGAGTGAACATGAATCACTGAACTACAAGATTTTAAAGAAGTCAAAAGAGGTTCTTCTATACCAAAGAGCCTATTAGGCCCATTTATTTATTTATTTATTTTGTCTATTTTTTATTTTTATTTTATTTGTTTTTATTTTTGATTTTGTTGAGGATGACGTAGTTCTGTTGAGGATGATGTAGTTCCGTTGAGGATGATGTAGTTCCGTTGAGGATGACGTAGTTCCGTTGAGGATGTCGACACCAATGTCATGGGCAACGCCATTCTGGATACTCCATGTTTGTAGTGACATTTCCATACACATATTTGGTGACGTCTTTGATGATGTCTAGTTTTAAATGATGGCAATTGTAACGGCAACTGTAGTTGACAAATTTCAAGTTGTAAGTGAATGATTTGAATATTATTGATTATGGTGTATTTTGCAACGCAGGGAAGCCATTAATACAACATGTGTGGTTATCTATTCTCTTCAAGTCGTTGCATCCTTGGCCGCTCTTTGAATCTGTCTTAAGTTTATCTAACCTGTAATTGAGGAATATACATAGCTCTATTCATCAGCGTTTTGAGATGTTTGTACTGAAAAGAAAAACTATGAAGAAGTGGCTAGGCCAAAGAAAATAAACAATGTCATAAGGAAGTGCAAAATATGTTCCTCGGTTAAGTAGACTCATGTAGAACTTTTACATTTATTATTTCAACTTTATAAACACCCCATTTTCCCCGCAACCTTTGCCTTTTCTTATTCAATGTTTTTAGTTTTAAAACACTCAATGAGCATTTACACACTTTCTCTTTTTTTAATATAATATTGAGACTTATGCCTAAACCCATGAGCAATTCAACCATTGCCCATTCTTTTTATTCATTGTTTTGAGTTTTGTGTAAACGATAAACCACTTGACAATTTCCCAATAATTGTCATTTGGTCTTGCAAATTTGATAACAGCCCAAGACCACTTTATCCATGTGCATTATTTTGTTTTTAACCTTCTAAGTTTCCAAACACCAAAAGAGCACTTCAGGTTTTTCCATTTTTTCAGTCTTTTCTCTTGTAAAACAACCAAGAAGCACTTCAACCAAGATCACTTCAACCTTTCTTGTTTGTTAATTCACTTCTAAACCCCCTTAAGGCAACTTTATATTTTCCCATTTTTTTCTTCAAATTTGGGGCAATTTAAAATACCCAAGAAACACTTACACATTTCAAAAAAATTCTTCAATATTCAAATCTTTGATACCCTTCAAGAGCACTTCATCCATTTTCCATTTTTTTTATTCACTCTTTTTAGTTTTGACTAAACAGAAGACCATTGTTTAATTTTCCAATTTTTTCTAGTCACTCTTGCAATTTCTCTAACTACCCAAGATCACTCATGCATTCCCATTTTACTTTTTTTAACCTTCCAAGTTTCCAAACATATGAAGAGCACTTCACTGTTTCTCAATTATTTCTTCAATGGGTTTCTATTTTTAAAACACCCGATAAGCACTCACACATTTTTATTTTTTTTACAATCTTCAGATGTAAGAAACATTTGATGACCAATTCAACCATTTCTTATGTTTTTTATTCACTCTTTTGAGTTTTTCCTGAACCAAAGACTACTTATTTATTCTCCATTTTTTTTTCATTCACTCTTGCAATTTTCAGAGAAGCCCATGACCAATTCATTCATTCATTCCGTTTTTTTTTCAAGGCAATAGGCTCTCATTTATGTTTGACATCAAATTTTTAAAACAACCCAACACCTCTAAACCTTACCCATTTTTTTTAATACACTATTTTTAGTTTTCCTAAACTTAAAGTCCACTTCCACCTTCTTCATTTTTCCCCACTTTTGCAATTTTTTAACAACCACTCAAACATTTGCCACTAAGTTCATGAATTTAAAGAATGAATTACTAGAATTACTATATTAACAAGCATGCTCTATGATATTATTTAAATTAATGAGCAAGTAATCCCATATTTAATCAACTTAAAAATATTATGTATACTAAATATATGTATAATGTAACATGTGCATCTAAGTTGAGCCACTAATAAATTTTTAGTTTTATGTGTTCCTGTTAGTCCATCAGAATAATTTATCCCATGTAAGCAAAGCCAATGTTTCCATACGAACAAGCTTTCCCCATCTATGTAGAAGAGTTGCCCATTTTTCTCAGGTTTTAAACTTCCGGGCAGCGGTTTCTAGTCATCCCACAGTGAAAATTAATGCAGTGGCTAACGTGGACCTCCCGCGTTTTCTATGATGTTGCACTCCAAGAATTAGACGTGACTAGTTGTTACTCGCATCCTCCAAAACGTGTCTGTCCACGGTGACATCAACGCATTTTGCCTTTAACACGAACACGTTTCATGCAACGTCAAAAAAAATTTCAGGTACTGCGGCCGTTGTCAGACAAACCTCTGACATCTCAGAAAACACGACACGTTGCAACCTTGACGCCACTTAAAACACGGTTTTCTTATAGTGGATCTCATGTTTGATGAAAATATTCTGGGCCTCCCCTCTCCCATCCCGTCCAACGTCTGAGATTACGAGAATATAGAAGAATTTCTACTCCAAAATTCTCAACCATCATCAACTCATACTAAAGGTTGCGCTCAAATCGAGCTCCAGGGACCCAACCTCGCCTCGATGCCGTCCCATGAGCACGACACCACGGAATTAGAACTCACCAGTTCAACACCAGTCAAACTCCACTTACCCGACCATACCTCCCGAGACCCAAACTTGGACCTACCCGAGTTTAGTCTCTTCCCGGGTCCCTTCCGGCCTTGTACCTCTCGGGTCTTCCCCCCGACCTCACCTTCTCTAGTTGTCTCCAAAGGAATAGATCCCAACTCTCAAACCACGCTGCAGACCTCCTGTCTTGGGTAGTCCTTGCCGATTCTCAGCAGAGAGAAGTCGCCAATCTCCTCTGCTCTAGCTCCAACGCCACTGCTTATCACTTCACTAGAAGTAGCTGATAGTGATACCCACGATCAAATGAACTATGACGTCTCACAACATCCTCTACGCCGCTTGACACGATTCAGGAAGCAGAGCGTGAAGCTAGACGAATATATTTTCTCTGTGATTCCAGATAACTTCGACATTTGTCTAACTGAAGCTGATGCCGACATCACTAGTGATAATATTACTTATCACTAAGCATCACAACACTCATGATGGATTGATGCCATGCGCGATGAAATAAATTCCATCCACATGAATCACACTTGGGATTTAGTTTCGTTACCATCCAACAAAAAACCAATCACAACCAAGTGGGTATAGAAAACCAAACCTGTACTACTCGAAGAGGCATCCTGACTCAAAGCCCGACTTCTAGCTCGCGGCTTTCAACAAAGACATGGCATTGAATTTGAAGAGGTCTTTGCTCATGTTGTCAAGTGGTCCACCATTAGGATAATTACAGCCCGCGCATCTCAACTCGAGCATGACATTCACCATCGCGACGTCAAAACCGCATTTCTATACGGAAATTTAGAGGGGGAAGTATACCTGGAACAACCACAAGGCTTTGTAGAACCTAGCCAGGAACACCTTGTCCGCAAGTTAAAAAGACATTATAAGGCTAAAAATAAAGCTCCAGGGCATGGTATGCACGCATCAACGCATATCGCATTTTACAAGGCGTCACACGTAGTGAAAGTGACAACAATCTCTATTACAAAGGTTCAGGCGACAACAAAAGCCTGTTAGTTGTCTACGTTGATGATCTTCTCATCACCGGCGGTGACACAGAAGCCATTTGTTGGTTGAAAACACAACTCAAAACCAAGTTTGCTATCACAGATCTTGGCATAGTCAACAAATACTTAGAGGTAGAATTTAGACATCTCCCAATAGGCATTTTCCTAAACCAATCCGCATATGCCATTCAAATCCTAACCGAAAGCGGCATGTTGGAATGCAAACCTGAGCATGTTCTGCTTCCCTCTGGCCTTCATCTTCTTACCGACATGGGCTCACCACAAGTTGGCTCCACCTCTTATTATAAACTTGTTGGAAAGTTGATATTTCTCACCAATACATGTCCCGGCCTGGCCTTCTCTGCCGGCCTTGTTTCAAGATACATGATTGCACCACAACAAACTCACCTAGATGTTGTTCACCACATCCTCCACTACTTGAAGAAAACCTCCTCATATAGCCTATTTTATGCCCAAAAAATTACAACCCCCCTCCAAGGCTACACCGATGTTGATTGAGTTACATGCCACAAAACCCGCTGGTCCACCGGGGGATATTGCTTCATCCTCGTCATAGCTACCATTACCTGGCAATCCAAACGTCAACCCACAGTAGCCCAGTCCTCCACAGGATCAGAATATGTTTCTCTCTCTATTGGCGCCTCTGAGGCCACCTGACTTTGTCGCCTCATCTATAAAATTCTTTACTCTCCCATTCCCTCACACTCATCTCTCTCTCTCTTACCATCACAAGCCAACAAATCCATGCAGATCTTCACACCTCCTTCCCTGTCCCTACTTACTGCGACAATCAATCTGCTATTAAACTAGCAAAAAATTCGATTTTTCATGCTAGAACTAAACACATAAAAGTTGCACATCACTTTGTGCGCGAACGCGTTTTGAAAGGGGAAATAGAGCTTCATTACATTTCAACAGATGCACAACCTGCAGACATCTTCATCGAATCCCTCTCACGCACATTATTCGAACTACACCGATCAGCTCTAGGTATCACCTACCCCACCTCTTCTTCAACCTAGATACCATTTAGATACTTCAAAGCTCTATTCAAATCCTTAAAACTCTTATATTGCGCACCACTATAACCTTTCACTTGGTTTTCACACTCCTGCCAAAAATAGAACAAACCACAAGTGAAACCCGCCTTACCGCATATACCTTTGAACCAACTCCTATAGAAGAAGATAGCCGGACTCTGTAATTATCAACCTCCTGCTAATTACCACAATCTTCACACTTCTCTTTTCTTCTCGCTGCACCAACAACGCTCACTGCAAATGAACTCACACGCATTCCTGGAACCTTTGTACCCACACAACCATACCAATTTGTAAACATAAACAAACACAAGCTACAAAGAAATCCCACACGCCCTCTTACGAGTCTCGAAACCCTCCCCTAATTGATCTCCATACTCGACTGCTCCTACGGACTCTATGAAGACCTGAGTCTCCACCGTCGTTGCCACCCTTCTAGTCCACTCGCCAAGCGCCATCAATACATGCCTCACCACCAACAAAGAAATGTGCAACCTCGTCCACCGCAAGACGCCTTGCACCAACACCAACACATCACAATTCAATGGACTGCTCTCCGAAACTGCTACAAAACGCACCCCTCTCTCACCAGCTCGCGAATACAGCTCATGATTCACTCGTTCTTCTTGCTTTTTGCCCGTACTCGTTTGACCTCGTTCTCTCCAGCTATACCTGCGAAGACATGAATTAGACCTTGAAGGGGCTATTAGTATTCTAAGTCTGTTTGTACATCCGTTAGTGTTTCATTTTTGATTTCCAATAGACCACATCATGTAGTACACTAGCCCCTCAGTCACTCATGAATATATATGACCTCACATTGCTCATTACAACTCTCTCACTATCAATACACTCATCAAAGAGTTATTCTCACATTATTGGCTTGACAATTAGGGGGAACGATTTGCACAATGCACCTCGGACTCTCAGAGATTTACACAATAATTAGATTCCAATTAGTGCATACGAGGTATCACCCAACCCTAAACCTCTCCCAAATTGGCCAGCGTTACCGCATGCTCAATTCGAATTCGCGCAGCCTCGCCACCGACCAACAAAGTACGCCCCGTAGCGCAACGACTCTCCGTGCACAGCTCACGTCCACACACCTTCGCTCACGGACAGCACTCCTCCTTCACTCACGCACAGTGCTCACAAACACACGACACTACTCCTTCACTTGTTTTGCTCTCAACGCTAGTCGCACTCTCATCTCTTAGCACCAGACACATTGCACGATCCAGCAGCACAAACTCTTAACCCTAGCACATACAACTACTCCACAATACCTACAACTACTCTCCAGCGCATCCACCAGCTTCGTTGCGTTTCCACCAACTTCAAAGCGCCTCACAAATCCCCCACAGCACCACGCACATGATCTCCAACGCCCACCAACTGCAACAGCCACTCACCAAGACTCCGGCCGCCCCCTTTGACACCTACGAATACAAAAACGGTCGCCGAAAAGCACAAGACCCGTATAAATATGGGGTCTTGGGCTTCCTGTCGAGAAGCTCGACGTTCCTGCGACAGACGTTGCCTCCTCGCCGGCCTTGTCGACCTCTTTTCTCACGGATCAATGCCTCCCGTACGCCAAAATAGTTGCCAAAAAGTACAAGACCCGTTTGAAGACGAGGGTCTTGTGTTTCCTGACAAGAAGTTCGACGTTGCTGCGACAGACGTCGCCCTCCTCGTAGACCTCTCTTCTCACGGACCAGTGCCTCCCGCACACCAAAATAGTCACCGAAAAGCACAAGACCCATATGAAGACGGGGGTGTTGTGCTTCTTGCGAAGAAGTTTGACGTTGCTACGACACACGTCGCCCTCCTCGCCGTCCTCTCTTCTCACGTCCTAACAACCCAAAATGCTCACACGGTTCTCTTTCGGCTCCAATTACCCCACAGAAATTCGAGAGAGAGGGAAAAAAATGCCCCCCTCTGGAAGTATCCCCAATTTTAGCCTTTTAGACATTGTTATTTTTGGCGCCGTCTAAGGAACGCGCTCCTCCTCCCACTCAACGCCAAAAAATCTGGCAGAGCAGCCGCTTCTCAAGACCCAAAAAAAAAATCCTATGTTTCCTCGGCAACTGCTGATCTCCTTCCGGCGCCCTTTCGCGCCGAGCTCCACAGCCTAGAAAGTGTGTCGCTCCAAACTACCCATGTACACAACCTGAATTCCAACATCCAATTTTGGTTGCACGCCTCACTAACACCAATTCCTTTGCCACTTACTCAACGGCCCTTTGAGATTGATATCCTTCTTTGAAACCCCAGTTGTCTATAACCGCCATAGCCACCCATTATCAACCGGCCATGGCGGCCATATCCATGGCTGGCTATGGCCAGCCATAACAGCCATAGCCAGCAGTTATCAACATTTTTCTCATACTTTCTTCTTTTTCATTGTCTTCTTTACTTCTTCTCTTTTTCTTTTTCTTTCTTCTTCTTCTACCTCTATTTCCTTCTACTTATTCTAATCCTAACTTTGTCCATCTTCTTCTAACTTGAATTTTCTTTTCATTTCATTTTCCTGTAATTCTATTTTTTTTCTTTTTTTCTTTTAGAGGTATAGTTTTCCCCCTTTCATTCTAAACTCTAACCACTTCCCCACCTTTTTCTTCCCACTAATCTATACTTTACATCCTAAAATTTGGTCGATCACTTCTTACTGATCACTAAGTCATCATACCACCTTTGGTGAACAACAACCTAAATAAGTAGTAAAATACTACTAGAAGTCCTCCTAAATTCTTGTCTTTTTTTCTCCTCGCATCTAAAATTATCCATAATACCCTGAACTTCCTTCCACTAATTTGGTGAAATATTTGGAGCTTTTAACACTACTATCGGCCTGTCGTTGCCAATTTCTAACTAATGTACCAAAAATTCAAAAGTTTAACCTAAAATTAAATGAGACCCAAACCTTGGGCTCATACTAACCGATGTAACAATCATAAATGGGCAAGGCTTGAGGTCCGAAGCACTTAGATCCAAATCTTGGGCTAAATGCTTGTCGATCATCATTACATGAGCTCTGGAGTCAAACATGACACACTGGGGGATAACTCGAGTGAAGTTGCCGTCCGTACGGCCAATCACCATGGCTCTATCCTCGTTTACAAAATGTTCTACCCGTGTGTCGCTCCTGTGTTGAGTTGGCCGCAACGTAAAACAAATAAGTCAATTAGAGATCATGGATTGATCCTCGGAGGACTGGTCCGTAGATGTCAAAGTAGCATTGGCCTCAAACGTAGAAATAGCCTCCGCCGCCAACTTGGTCAGCATTGATACCAAATCTTCCTCAGTGGATGGAGCCGTCACTGCCTGCGACACCTCCAACAATGGCATGGATACTTGTCTTCCAACATTCTACGCCCCAAATGAGATACACCTGATGGTTGAAAATCCAATGTCAGAAAGTCCATACCGGTAAACACCGGAAAGTGCAACACTGTCGTAGTCTAGTGGTTTGTTTTTCTTAAAATTAATTGAAATTAACCTTAAACAAGCCCACCTTTCTAGATCGTTTCCAGGGATTTTTATCGTGCATCAAACTCTTTAAATCTTAACAACAATTCACATATAATACCTCGGCACATCCCGGAGGATGGCTTCCTCGGTACCTTAGTAACCGATAACAAGTAACCAAATGTGATTCAGTTAAACTCTGTTGAGCATCAGAGTAGATTTTCGGTAAGTTTTTATAGTGCCCGGAAAGTCACTGCCGTCCGTTCTCGCAGTCCAGAGGCCACAATATCCACAATCTAACCCTACACCTTGAAAGAATTATAAAGGTCGCAGCCGGTTTACCGGTCTTCACAATCTACCGGGAACTTGTTCCGATAAACCGGTCACGCAAGCCCGGGTTCCAACTACAACCACACCCAATGAATCAAAGCAAAAAGATACAAGACTCACAACAAGTTAGTATTAAACAAATTATATGAGCAAAACAACCTTCCACGGGGATCGTCGGAACTGATCCACTGCAAAGGTAATAATCCCGATATTCTCCGGACTCAGGCTTAGCCGGGATGTCTCCCGGTATACCGACAGAAGGGGGATGTCACCCCCTACTCCCCACCAATCCGAACACTTCCCACTTAAGGGAGGCTATCATAATTAGCCGTAGGCTTCCCGGATCCCATCCGAAAAAACAACTCTTCCCGGTCCCACCGGTGAAAAGTCTAAAGCACAAGTCCCGGACCTCACTCTACCTATCTAACCCGGATATCCTAGCCCCTCGGGATGTCTCTGCTCACACTCAATCACTTAACACACAACTAGCCACAACCTTGCACACCTAGCAAAGACACACTAGGAGGACTCAACTCTCTCCCGGTCCACTCACACAAGCTCAACAAAGACTCTAGACACAAGCAATGAAGGCATGACACGAGGAGATCAACAAAGAGAAGAGTACATAATACAAGAGCCCAAGGCCGTTAAGTACACAAAGGCCACTAGCTACCCTCCAAAACTAGATCCCCAAAAGGTGAAAATGGCATCTAAAGAGTGCACTAAAGTCAATAGCTACGCTCCAAAACTAGACCGCAAAAGGACAAAACGACATCTAGGAGGTGCACTAAAGTCAATGACTACCCTCCAAAAGTAGCTCCGCTAAAAGAAAAAACGACATCTAGATCCTTAAATCAAGGATAGCCTAGTCACCGGCGGATTACCGGTAGGGTAGAAGTCAATTAGGGTTACTCACTTTTGGGCAAAAAAAATATACCCAAAAGTATATTTTTTTGCCAAAATAACTTAATTTTGCCCAATTTAATGAAAAAAAAAGGTTTTTCTTCAGAAAAAATTAAGTTTCAAGATGGACCTATGCATGATGTATCTGATTGGATAAGAAATCAAAGAAAAAATCAACATTGAATCCTATTTTAGGAGCCTTAAAGAAATATCTCGTTTTTTAGCAATAAAAGTGAAAATAAGTTTTCGATCTAGAATTTTCAATTATAATATATGAACACATTATGGCGTGAATGTGTCCCAAAACTTTTGGAGTGTTTAACTTCCTAGAACTCTCAAAATAAGTATATTTGGCAAATGTCATACACTTGTGACAGGTAAATACTGATGAAAGATATACCTATATTGGCCAAATCATAAATCAAAACTGAACATTTTTGAGGTTCCGAGACTTGAAATCAAGGCAATTATCACATTCCATCAATAGAATTCCAAGATCAATGCCACATTCGCACTATGCAGCAAAAGAAGGTTGGTGACTCTTTCCAAAATCATTTGTGACACTATAAATATACCACCTTAGTGGACTTTCACCCGGTAGACCGGAAAACTGGAAGACTCCCAATCTGGCGGTCCCGGGACCGGAGAATCTTTTCCTAACAAAAATAAGTAGCCGGAGAAACCACTCTAGTGGTAGTGACCGGGTGCGCAATGGGGCCTCATCGACATCACTACTCTCACCCTAGTATTTAATTCTAGCAATTTAAAACAACATCCCACCAACCGGTAAGGTAAATCAACACATAACATATAACAAAGACTCAACTGGAAGACTCTTCCGGTTGAGACGTATAGAGATTGTCACCACGTCTGGAAGTACCAACATGGCCAAGAGAATCTCCCGGTGTCGTGTAGAGAGGGGAGCGCCTTGAGAATTCGCAGGGAATCTGGCTGCGACTGGAGATTGTTTGCTCGGGAAACCAATCGTATCTTCAAATCTTCAGGTCTTCGGTCTCTAGTCTTCAGTCTTCAGTCTTCAAACTCCTCCCCGTTGGCCTATCCTGTGGTGGCTCTAAAGGGTTAAGGGTAAAGGTGGGTGATAAGAAACCACGGCCTCGGACGGGTAAAACGGGACGGCCAGACCACAAGCTGAAACCGTCCGAAAGATTGGCTCCTAAAATTCAAACCCACGGTGACCAGCAAACGTGCCTCACCGGTGGGAACGACATAAACACGACCGTGTGGACAATTAACCCCACTTCGCCGCAACAGAGTTTACAAGAACAGAATTGAAATACAACTAGCCTCCAAAGCTGGCTTGGAATCACAAAAAAAGAAATCGGACCACAAGCCACAACACACTTGTCTCCATCTTCTCTTCTCTTCAAGTCAATCCTCAAGTCTTCAATTCCTCCATCCTTCAACTCCAAAGTCTTCAAGTGTTCAAAAACACTAAGAAATTCAAAAGAAGTGTTCAAAAACACAATGGAAAAGTTTCACCAAGGCTGTAACCTTCAAACAAGTGACACAGATGACTCAAAACTTCAAATACTAAGTGTAATAGCTCTCTGCAAGCTAATCTAGACAACTAAGACTCCTCCAAATTTCAAGTCAATCTAAACTACTGTCCGAAAGTTATGGACAATCAAAGTTCTGCCTACCCCTATTCATTCAGATTTCTATAACTTCTTGCTCACAACTCTGAATTTCAATTGTAATATCTTTCTAGAAAGCTAAGATAGAGACGCATACACCCTCCAAATCTCAAAGAAAACTAAGAACTACATCAAAATTTATAGCTTGTCAAACCTTTGCCTCTCAATGGATGGCCTCGGGTTTTCACAGAAAAACAAACCTTCATAACTTTTGCTACATAACTCCGAATTCAATTTTTGAAACGAATATAGAAATCTCTAAAGACAAAGAACAAACCCTCAAATTTTCAATTCCATGCGAACAAAATTCGCCGAGCTACATACAGTCAAAGTTCTCTCCAAACCCTTGCTCTCTCTCCCGCACACACACACACACACACACACTCTAAGGAATCTCTTTTCCAACTTTTCCACCTCAAGTGGACGTGGGCACTCTAGCCCATGTCACCCTACCCAAAGTACCCCACAAGGTACTTCATTACTTTCTTATCCTTTCCACTTTCAACCACATAAAATCCCCTAGTCTTTTATTTATTGGAAGACTAAAAACTTAGACCTTCCAACCAACAAGATAAGTAAAAAAAATAAAATAACTAAATAAAAAAAAAAAAAAAACTTATCGTAAGATAACTGATGGTACGGACGTATAAAGGTGTTGATTCGCACAACCTGATCGCCAAGTCGTGGACTTGGTTGGCTGGAAATGTCGTGGTCAGTGGCTGCCGCCGGTCCGGGTTCGAATCCAATCGAGCCCGTCGAGTGGTTCGGCGGCCCACGGCTTGGCTCGCTAGTGAGGCAGGAAAAATACCAGTCAACCCGCTACCTACCCCCCTGAGCAGTGACAAGAACGGTGCAGCACCTAAATGCTAACACCTGCCCAAATCCTCAAACCGTGGTTCTTACCACGACCAACCCCTTTTACCCCAACTCCTTACTTATTAAAATCCACACATATAAAGACTAATACTTGTATGTACATGATGGAAGAATTTCCATCAGGATATTCACCCTCTCTAAACCTGCACATCCTCTGGTATGTGCCAAGCTTAGTCATCCTCACTATCTTGGTTGTCCTGAACTGCATCTTCTAAATCTTCATCTTCATCTTCAGCTTGGTTACTGTCCTCAAATTGTCGTGGATCGAGAATGTCCTCTAAGCCTTGAAGATGAAACCTGTCACTCTTTCGAAAGACTTTGATGCGTTTTCCAGCCACTGGTACACGAAGAGAAACTCCATCTAACTCTCGAAGTGAATAAGTGCCATTGAGGTGCACTTTAATCACTACATAGGGTCCAATCCATCTCTTTGCAAATTTCCGTACCGTGCTGTGTTGATGCTCCAATGTACTATCAAATACAAGGACCCAATCACCCTCTCTGATCTTCTTTCCCCTCAATCGATGTGTTTTGTCAAAGCGTTCCTTGTTGCCCAATCTAGCAGCTTTCATCTTCTCCAAAGCTATCTCAAGATCCTCAGGCAATCTTGCCAACTGTTGAATACGAAGCTCCAACAGTCTTTCCCTACTGATGCCATCTTCCCATGAAAGAAATACCCATGTGGGAATATCTTTCTCCACCGGCATGATAGGTTTCTGCCCATACATAAGTTCTACAGGCATATAACCGGTAACCGTACTATGTGTCGTTCTATCAGCCCATAGAGCAAATGGTAGCAATTTTGGCCACAAGCTAGGCTTTCCTCTGCAAGCCTTGACTAAAGCATGAATGATTGGAGGATGTCCCCTCTCAATCTTGCCATTAGCCTCAGGGTTGTAAGCTGTTGTCAGCTTCAACTGCACACCATATCGCTTGAAGAATTCTTTGGCTTCAGTGGCGTTCAATTCTCCTCTGTCAACTCTCATCCGGCCAATGCTCCCATACCGACTAAAAATGTCTTCAAGTATAAATCGGCATACATTTTCTGTTGTCTTGGTCCTCAAAGCTCTTCCTTCAACAAAGTTTGAGAGCTCTTCTCGGGCCAAAACAAGGTATTTCATCCCCCACATTGCATTTGGCATGGCAACCAAATCGATCATCCATTGAAAATGGATTGCAATAGGATAAGTGGGATGCAGTTCATCTCTGTGCCGGACCTTCGATTCTAACTGACACACCACACAAGAGGCTACAAACTCCTCAACATCTTTGTATAGTCCCTTCCACCAATACCGCTCCTTGACCTTCGTGTAGGTGGCCCAAATGCCTCTGTGACCGGCCCAAAGTGTATCATGAAACTCTTGTAAAATTTGGGTCTTGGTTAAAGAGTCTCCCACCACTCTTAATGGCACTTCACCAGCTCTTTTTGCCCTCTTCCATAGAAATCCATCTTTCAACAGATATCCATAAGACTGATGTCTAATGTGTTTGAATGCCTTATCCGTCCAACTTCCTTGCCGCTCCATTGTTTTCAAGTAAAGCCCAATATCTCTCAGTTTTCCTTCGTACAGTTCATCCTTGAAAGGTAATGCTCTATTAGACGAACTTTCACCATCTATGTTCATCACATAGGCTCCGTGTAACAATTCTTCACCATGTTCGTGAGCCATCATCTCATCTTCATTGAAATACTTTGCTCTAGACAACATATCGGCAACTGAATTCTTTTTGCCTTCAATGTGAACTAGAACAGGATTCAAAGACTTGATGTAGGCTATCCAACGCAACATTGCAATGTCTGGTGAAGAACAATTTGCTATCATCCCCAGCAAAGGCAAGCAGTCGGTTTCTAAAACTACTTCCGCACCAATCAAGTAGTTTCTGTCCGCCTTTAGAGCTGTGAGGGCGCCCCAGAGTTCTCTTTTAACTTGTGGATAAGCCCTCTGTCAAGATCCTTGCTCCAAATCGGATAGCAAATCTCTTCCCTTCTTCATCATCTTGTCCAACAGCCCATCCAATTGCAATTGGACTCGTATCAACAGTTACAATCACCGGTCTTCCACAAGTATAACTCACTTGTTTAAGAACCGATGGTGACTCCAGGATTCTCTTCAGCTCTATCATAGCTTGATCTTGCTCACATTGCCAAACAAATTTGTTTCTCTTGCGCAATAGCTTGTAAAGAGGTTCTGATATATGAGCAAAATGAGGGATCCAAATTTGGTAGAAGACACAGGCTCCTAAAAACCTCCTTACTTCAGTGACATTGCTATAGGCCTTCATTCTTCCAATAGCATCCACCTTCTCAGGGTTAGGTTTTCTTCCATAAGAACCACACAAGTGTCCAACCACCAAAATCTCATCAACCCCAAACTTGGACTTCTCAATCGAGAGAGTCAAATTGACCTCCTCCAATTTGCTCAAGATTTTGGCCACATCTTCAATATGATTACTCACAAAGGCTCTGCAACCATCATCTTGGATGGTTAAGTCTTTATCTTTTTCCTCACACCCCTTCATGGGAATGTCATCCACAAAAGGTATGGTTTTCTGAGGCACAAAGTCTCTTAGGATTTGATTCATGGCGCTCTGCATATGTGCCACCGAGTTGGTAGCACCTTGAGGCAATGTACACATGCGTACTAATCCAAGTGGAGTTTTCATGGTTGTTAAATCTCTGCTCTCAGCAGCTAATTGAAATTGATCATAACCAGAGTATAGATCTCCAATGGAATAAATTGCATGCCCCGCAAATGCTTCAGCTACTTCATCAACAATAGGGCCTGAGCCTTTGTTTCTGATTGTCACTCCGTTTGCTGGCTGCATATCTTGAATGAACCTCAATGCTCCCGATTTCTTTGGTACTGTAAACCATCGGTTGGAATATGGAGCCATCGAAGGCTCAAGTATGCCCATGCGTGTCTTTTCCTTAAACAACTCCACAAGCTTTGGAAGCAGAGCTCGAGGAACTGGAATTGGCTTCAAATCCCATGGTATATGTGGCACTGTAAAAATAACCATTGGTGCCACAATACTTGGTTGAACGCACCCAATCTCATCTGGCGAAGAAGCAAAGGTTTTTCCATGCATAGAAAGCATGTCCTGAAATTTCTTCTTCTCCGGCTCAGTCAAGAAATTATCTCCTCCAATCTTCAAGTTTGTCAAAGTCTCTTTGCTGAACTTGTGTCCAATCCTTCTTGTTTCTCTCAAACTTGGCTCTTTCTCGGCTTGTTTGATATGATCATCAATATCAGATGGTAGCTGAGTAGCCACTGGCTTCACTTTCTTGGCCACAGTTTTATATTTTGTATAAACTGCAGCCTCCGGCCTTTGTCCATCAATTTTCAAGTCACACAGCCCTGTCATTGCTGTTGAAATCTCATGATACATTGAACTTGTATGGACATTGACAATGCAATGAGTCTTCTCTTCATCCTTATCTGCCTCTAGATCTTGCAAAGTCTGCAAGATATCATCTGGCATTCCATTTTCTTCGTAAATACCAGAAATGCTTTCATCTCCCTCTACAACCTTCATCTTTTTAAGATTTTTCTCCATCTTTTTCACAAGCTTTCTACATACAGGGTCCAAGTCTTTGACACCCGTAAATCTTTCAAATCCACACTTTGTCACACTTAAAAATCCACACTTAACACTAGTATGTACATTGGGGAATCTACCAGTCTTAGTTCCCTTAGCACCCGTGGATCCCCACATCCCACGTGTGCCCTCTAGAAATCCGAGAAGTTCGAAGAAGTTGGTAGAGGGATTTCTCTGAGTTGAAGTCGATGCCTCTCATTGTCAGGCCTCACCGTTAAGAACTGCACTGACCTCTTTCCATCAACACTTCGGATACGGGCATAATGAGACCCGTCATCCAACACTTTGGTCTCCATTCGTGAAGCGGTGATAAATGGTTGACCCAGAATTATCGGATAGGCGCTAATATTTTGAACAAAGAAATTTTGTTCAACCTCTACATCTCCAATCTTCGTGAGTACTGCAGGGCAAGCACCATGCAACCGAGTCCGTCCACTATTAGCTGCTCTCATGACCCAGCCATGGTCCGTGTCGATTGGCCATTTGCCCTTCTCATAGACATTTCGAGATATTATGTTAATCTCTGAACCATGATCAACAAGGGCTAAAACATGGTCATCAATCCCTCCGAGTTTTATCTTCGTTTCAGTGGTGGCCCTAGCCCAAAATGGTAGATCGAACTCAATCTTTTCTTCATTTTCTTTCATGTTGGGAAGATCATAAGAGAATTGAAAGGTTCGTGCTTCCTCCTGTGAAACTTCTTCTTCTTGAGCTATTGGCTCACCCATCATAGCAAATACCTCGCCAATCTCTGTCTCTTCATCTTCGGTCATGTGAGTATCTAAAGCTCTGACCATCACAGCCTCAGCTGTCATCTGTCTCTTCTTCTTGATAATGTCAATGATTAACTCATGGAAATCTTTCTTGGCTATGCCAAGTGCTTCTCTCAATGTAAATTCAATCTTGGCATTCAAGATCCTTTCCTCCAATACCCCTTTCAGGTCAATAGAGGTCTCAATGTCTGACTGGAGCTTGTAAGCAGGCATTTTTCCCTTGACCTTGGTAGAGTCTCCTTTCTCTTCTCCTCTTTTGCTATCATTGGATTGTCTGCTTGGTCCATCCTTCTCTTTCTCTTTATTCTTCTCCCACCATTCCTTTGGTAACGGTGCATCACTAGGGCGTACACTATTAGGGTCCGTCGGCTTTGAACGTGTAGGAACCCTCTTTCTCATCTCCTTTGCAGGCTCATTCTGCACTGGAGATCTTCTCTTTGCTTCTAGCTCAACACCATCATCAGCATCAAGTCTTACACGTTTTTCTTCAACAGAGGCCTCGCGGAGCTCATCATTGTCCTTTTCTTCATACATAAATGCCCTGATGCTATTTGCATCAACTGGATCTTCCCATCCAGTTGCATTTCTGATGGCTTGAGCTCCTCTCTTCATTAATATTTGAGTTTGAACAGATAAAACTTTATCTGAATGGTGCTCGACTTGAATGTGGTAAGTATCAGCTTCATGCACTTGTACGTAGCTGGATCTTGCCATCTTCTCTTCCATGAGCTTCCTCATTCCTCCTCTTCCAAAATTGGTCCCCAATGGAGAGTTTGTTGAGGCATCGTGAATCTTCCCATCTTTGTAGTAGACATGAACATTCTTGAGTGCTTCTTCATACGATTCACAGCTTCTGAGATTGTGCTCAGTCTCCTCATCACACCAAACACACCTCCTTTAATATTTTCTCGCACCTTCGGATGGTTGGGAAGAAGAAGCTTCCCTAGCCTTCTTCAACTCAGTAAATTCCACCCTCAACTCTCGAAAACCCTTAATAAGTTCTTCGAGAGCATTTCCTTCGGTGGTCTTGGTGGTCTTCGAGGTAGATCCCGGGTTTATCGATGGTGCTGGAGCAAAAGACACCTTCAAAGACTTTGGTTTTTGAATAGGCTCAGCATCAAATCTCCCTTCGACTCCTCTTGACCTCACGCGTTGTTGTTTGGCCAAAAGAATCACGGTCTCTTCAACCCTCCTCCAGTCATTGGTAAAGCCACCTTCTGTGGTCCGGTCTCCTAGGAGTAGAAGAAGTCTGTCCTCCAATGCAACATCTGTTGCTTGGAGAAAAAACTCTGCCTTCCTGGACTCAAGAAGGCGCCTCTCTACCAAAGGTAATTGGATAAACTTCTTCTCGAAGTCTCTCAAGAGCTCGTTGGGACCCATAGAGTTCCCTGGCCGTTGCTCCACCCACTCAAGAAAAGATCTCTTTGTCATTCTCTCTAAATCTTCATCGAAATACTCATCCCGCAATCGTTCAGCAAACTCCGCCCACGAGGTGACCAACTCGCGAATCTCTTGCACCCGGTCACGAATCTCAGGTACAACCGCCATGTCAAAAGTCCGCATCATTTGATTGTCTTCAACTTGATGCACCTCCATCTCGCAAACATAGGTTCGCAAGAACTTGGAGATATTCTTGCCGTTGAACCTTCCAATCTTGGAAACAACAGCCTTCAGAGCCTTCGTGGCACCTTGACCACCTTGGTTCGCTCTATGTTGTTCCATAAACAGGCCCAATGCCCCTACAATATCCTCCATGGGAAATTGAACTCCACCGGTGCGTCTCCCACCACCACCAGCAGCTCCTTCAGAGTCTCCCATAGCAAAATCACACCAGTCGCCTCAAAGCTCTCTCAGTGGAAGCACCAAATGTCGTGTTGAGAGGGGAGCGCCTTGAGAATTCGCAGGGAATCTGGCTGCGACTGGAGATTGTTTGCTCGGGAAACCAATCGTATCTTCAAATCTTCAGGTCTTCGGTCTCTAGTCTTCAGTCTTCAGTCTTCAGTCTTCAAACTCCTCCCCGTTGGCCTATCCTGTGGTGGCTCTAAAGGGTTAAGGGTAAAGGTGGGTGATAAGAAACCACGGCCTCGGACGGGTAAAACGGGACGGCCAGACCACAAGCTGAAACCGTCCGAAAGATTGGCTCCTAAAATTCAAACCCACGGTGACCAGCAAACGTGCCTCACCGGTGGGAACGACATAAACACGACCGTGTGGGCAATTAACCCCACTTCGCCGCAACAGAGTTTACAAGAACAGAATTGAAATACAACTAGCCTCCAAAGCTGGCTTGGAATCACAAAAAAAGAAATCGGACCACAAGCCACAACACACTTGTCTCCATCTTCTCTTCTCTTCAAGTCAATCCTCAAGTCTTCAATTCCTCCATCCTTCAACTCCAAAGTCTTCAAGTGTTCAAAAACACTAAGAAACTCAAAAGAAGTGTTCAAAAACACAATGGAAAAGTTTCACCAAGGCTGTAACCTTCAAACAAGTGACACAGATGACTCAAAACTTCAAATACTAAGTGTAATAGCTCTCTGCAAGCTAATCTAGACAACTAAGACTCCTCCAAATTTCAAGTCAATCTAAACTACTGTCCGAAAGTTATGGACAATCAAAGTTCTGCCTACCCCTATTCATTCAGATTTCTATAACTTCTTGCTCACAACTCTGAATTTCAATTGTGATATCTTTCTAGAAAGCTAAGATAGAGACGCATACACCCTCTAAATCTCAAAGAAAACTAAGAACTACATCAAAATTTATAGCTTGTCAAACCTCTGCCTCTCAATGGATGGCCTCGGGTTTTCACAGAAAAACAAACCTTCATAACTTTTGCTACATAACTCCGAATTCAATTTTTGAAACGAATATAGAAATCTCTAAAGACAAAGAACAAACCCTCAAATTTTCAATTCCATGCAAATAAAATTCGCCGAGCTACATACAGTCAAAGTTCTCTCCAAACCCTTGCTCTCTCTCCCGCACACACACACACACACACACACTCTAAGGAATCTCTTTTCCAACTTTTCCACCTCAAGTGGACGTGGGCACTCCAGCCCATGTCACCCTACCCAAAGTACCCCACAAGGTACTTCATTACTTTCTTATCCTTTCCACTTTCAACCACATAAAATCCCCTAGTCTTTTATTTATTGGAAGACTAAAAACTTAGACCTTCCAACCAACAAGATAAGTAAAATAAATAAAATAACTAAATAAAAATAAAAAATAAAACTTATCGTAAGATAGCTTATGGTACGGACGTATAAAGGTGTTGATTCGCACAACCTGATCGCCAAGTCGTGGACTTGGTTGGCTGGAAATGTCGTGGTCAGTGGCTGCCGCCGGTCCGGGTTCGAATCCAATCGAGCCCGTCGAGTGGTTCGGCGGCCCACGGCTTGGCTCGCTAGTGAGGCAGGAAAAATACCAGTCAACCCGCTACCTACCCCCCTGAGCAGTGACAAGAACGGTGCAGCACCTAAATGCTAACACCTGCCCAAATCCTCAAACCGTGGTTCTTACCACGACCAACCCCTTTTACCCCAACTCCTTACTTATTAAAATCCACACATATAAAGACTAATACTTGTATGTACATGATGGAAGAATTTCCATCAGGATATTCACCCTCTCTAAACCTGCACATCCTCTGGTATGTGCCAAGCTTAGTCATCCTCACTATCTTGGTTGTCCTGAACTGCATCTTCTAAATCTTCATCTTCATCTTCAGCTTGGTTACTGTCCTCAAATTGTCGTGGATCGAGAATGTCCTCTAAGCCTTGAAGATGAAACCTGTCACTCTTTCGAAAGACTTTGATGCGTTTTCCAGCCACTGGTACACGAAGAGAAACTCCATCTAACTCTCGAAGTGAATAAGTGCCATTGAGGTGCACTTTAATCACTACATAGGGTCCAATCCATCTCTTTGCAAATTTCCGTACCGTGCTGTGTTGATGCTCCAATGTACTATCAAATACAAGGACCCAATCACCCTCTCTGATCTTCTTTCCCCTCAATCGATGTGTTTTGTCAAAGCGTTCCTTGTTGCCCAATCTAGCAGCTTTCATCTTCTCCAAAGCTATCTCAAGATCCTCAGGCAATCTTGCCAACTGTTGAATACGAAGCTCCAACAGTCTTTCCCTACTGATGCCATCTTCCCATGAAAGAAATACCCATGTGGGAATATCTTTCTCCACCGGCATGATAGGTTTCTGCCCATACATAAGTTCTACAGGCATATAACCGGTAACCGTACTATGTGTCGTTCTATCAGCCCATAGAGCAAATGGTAGCAATTTTGGCCACAAGCTAGGCTTTCCTCTGCAAGCCTTGACTAAAGCATGAATGATTGGAGGATGTCCCCTCTCAATCTTGCCATTAGCCTCAGGGTTGTAAGCTGTTGTCAGCTTCAACTGCACACCATATCGCTTGAAGAATTCTTTGGCTTCAGTGGCGTTCAATTCTCCTCTGTCAACTCTCATCCGGCCAATGCTCCCATACCGACTAAAAATGTCTTCAAGTATAAATCGGCATACATTTTCTGTTGTCTTGGTCCTCAAAGCTCTTCCTTCAACAAAGTTTGAGAGCTCTTCTCGGGCCAAAACAAGGTATTTCATCCCCCACATTGCATTTGGCATGGCAACCAAATCGATCATCCATTGAAAATGGATTGCAATAGGATAAGTGGGATGCAGTTCATCTCTGTGCCGGACCTTCGATTCTAACTGACACACCACACAAGAGGCTACAAACTCCTCAACATCTTTGTATAGTCCCTTCCACCAATACCGCTCCTTGACCTTCGTGTAGGTGGCCCAAATGCCTCTGTGACCGGCCCAAAGTGTATCATGAAACTCTTGTAAAATTTGGGTCTTGGTTAAAGAGTCTCCCACCACTCTTAATGGCACTTCACCAGCTCTTTTTGCCCTCTTCCATAGAAATCCATCTTTCAACAGATATCCATAAGACTGATGTCTAATGTGTTTGAATGCCTTATCCGTCCAACTTCCTTGCCGCTCCATTGTTTTCAAGTAAAGCCCAATATCTCTCAGTTTTCCTTCGTACAGTTCATCCTTGAAAGGTAATGCTCTATTAGACGAACTTTCACCATCTATGTTCATCACATAGGCTCCGTGTAACAATTCTTCACCATGTTCGTGAGCCATCATCTCATCTTCATTGAAATACTTTGCTCTAGACAACATATCGGCAACTGAATTCTTTTTGCCTTCAATGTGAACTAGAACAGGATTCAAAGACTTGATGTAGGCTATCCAACGCAACATTGCAATGTCTGGTGAAGAACAATTTGCTATCATCCCCAGCAAAGGCAAGCAGTCGGTTTCTAAAACTACTTCCGCACCAATCAAGTAGTTTCTGTCCGCCTTTAGAGCTGTGAGGGCGCCCCAGAGTTCTCTTTTAACTTGTGGATAAGCCCTCTGTCAAGATCCTTGCTCCAAATCGGATAGCAAATCTCTTCCCTTCTTCATCATCTTGTCCAACAGCCCATCCAATTGCAATTGGACTCGTATCAACAGTTACAATCACCGGTCTTCCACAAGTATAACTCACTTGTTTAAGAACCGATGGTGACTCCAGGATTCTCTTCAGCTCTATCATAGCTTGATCTTGCTCACATTGCCAAACAAATTTGTTTCTCTTGCGCAATAGCTTGTAAAGAGGTTCTGATATATGAGCAAAATGAGGGATCCAAATTTGGTAGAAGACACAGGCTCCTAAAAACCTCCTTACTTCAGTGACATTGCTATAGGCCTTCATTCTTCCAATAGCATCCACCTTCTCAGGGTTAGGTTTTCTTCCATAAGAACCACACAAGTGTCCAACCACCAAAATCTCATCAACCCCAAACTTGGACTTCTCAATCGAGAGAGTCAAATTGACCTCCTCCAATTTGCTCAAGATTTTGGCCACATCTTCAATATGATTACTCACAAAGGCTCTGCAACCATCATCTTGGATGGTTAAGTCTTTATCTTTTTCCTCACACCCCTTCATGGGAATGTCATCCACAAAAGGTATGGTTTTCTGAGGCACAAAGTCTCTTAGGATTTGATTCATGGCGCTCTGCATATGTGCCACCGAGTTGGTAGCACCTTGAGGCAATGTACACATGCGTACTAATCCAAGTGGAGTTTTCATGGTTGTTAAATCTCTGCTCTCAGCAGCTAATTGAAATTGATCATAACCAGAGTATAGATCTCCAATGGAATAAATTGCATGCCCCGCAAATGCTTCAGCTACTTCATCAACAATAGGGCCTGAGCCTTTGTTTCTGATTGTCACTCCGTTTGCTGGCTGCATATCTTGAATGAACCTCAATGCTCCCGATTTCTTTGGTACTGTAAACCATCGGTTGGAATATGGAGCCATCGAAGGCTCAAGTATGCCCATGCGTGTCTTTTCCTTAAACAACTCCACAAGCTTTGGAAGCAGAGCTCGAGGAACTGGAATTGGCTTCAAATCCCATGGTATATGTGGCACTGTAAAAATAACCATTGGTGCCACAATACTTGGTTGAACGCACCCAATCTCATCTGGCGAAGAAGCAAAGGTTTTTCCATGCATAGAAAGCATGTCCTGAAATTTCTTCTTCTCCGGCTCAGTCAAGAAATTATCTCCTCCAATCTTCAAGTTTGTCAAAGTCTCTTTGCTGAACTTGTGTCCAATCCTTCTTGTTTCTCTCAAACTTGGCTCTTTCTCGGCTTGTTTGATATGATCATCAATATCAGATGGTAGCTGAGTAGCCACTGGCTTCACTTTCTTGGCCACAGTTTTATATTTTGTATAAACTGCAGCCTCCGGCCTTTGTCCATCAATTTTCAAGTCACACAGCCTTGTCATTGCTGTTGAAATCTCATGATACATTGAACTTGTATGGACATTGACAATGCAATGAGTCTTCTCTTCATCCTTATCTGCCTCTAGATCTTGCAAAGTCTGCAAGATATCATCTGGCATTCCATTTTCTTCGTAAATACCAGAAATGCTTTCATCTCCCTCTACAACCTTCATCTTTTTAAGATTTTTCTCCATCTTTTTCACAAGCTTTCTACATACAGGGTCCAAGTCTTTGACACCCGTAAATCTTTCAAACCCACACTTTGTCACACTTAAAAATCCACACTTAACACTAGTATGTACATTGGGGAATCTACCAGTCTTAGTTCCCTTAGCACCCGTGGATCCCCACATCCCACGTGTGCCCTCTAGAAATCCGAGAAGTTCGAAGAAGTTGGTAGAGGGATTTCTCTGAGTTGAAGTCGATGCCTCTCATTGTCAGGCCTCACCGTTAAGAACTGCACTGACCTCTTTCCATCAACACTTCGGATACGGGCATAATGAGACCCGTCATCCAACACTTTGGTCTCCATTCGTGAAGCGGTGATAAATGGTTGACCCAGAATTATCGGATAGGCGCTAATATTTTGAACAAAGAAATTTTGTTCAACCTCTACATCTCCAATCTTCGTGAGTACTGCAGGGCAAGCACCATGCAACTGAGTCCGTCCACTATTAGCTGCTCTCATGACCCAGCCATGGTCCGTGTCGATTGGCCATTTGCCCTTCTCATAGACATTTCGAGATATTATGTTAATCTCTGAACCATGATCAACAAGGGCTAAAACATGGTCATCAATCCCTCCGAGTTTTATCTTCGTTTCAGTGGTGGCCCTAGCCCAAAATGGTAGATCGAACTCAATCTTTTCTTCATTTTCTTTCATGTTGGGAAGATCATAAGAGAATTGAAAGGTTCGTGCTTCCTCCTGTGAAACTTCTTCTTCTTGAGCTATTGGCTCACCCATCATAGCAAATACCTCGCCAATCTCTGTCTCTTCATCTTCGGTCATGTGAGTATCTAAAGCTCTGACCATCACAGCCTCAGCTGTCATCTGTCTCTTCTTCTTGATAATGTCAATGATTAACTCATGGAAATCTTTCTTGGCTATGCCAAGTGCTTCTCTCAATGTAAATTCAATCTTGGCATTCAAGATCCTTTCCTCCAATACCCCTTTCAGGTCAATAGAGGTCTCAATGTCTGACTGGAGCTTGTAAGCAGGCATTTTTCCCTTGACCTTGGTAGAGTCTCCTTTCTCTTCTCCTCTTTTGCTATCATTGGATTGTCTGCTTGGTCCATCCTTCTCTTTCTCTTTATTCTTCTCCCACCATTCCTTTGGTAACGGTGCATCACTAGGGCGTACACTATTAGGGTCCGTCGGCTTTGAACGTGTAGGAACCCTCTTTCTCATCTCCTTTGCAGGCTCATTCTGCACTGGAGATCTTCTCTTTGCTTCTAGCTCAACACCATCATCAGCATCAAGTCTTACACGTTTTTCTTCAACAGAGGCCTCGCGGAGCTCATCATTGTCCTTTTCTTCATACATAAATGCCCTGATGCTATTTGCATCAACTGGATCTTCCCATCCAGTTGCATTTCTGATGGCTTGAGCTCCTCTCTTCATTAATATTTGAGTTTGAACAGATAAAACTTTATCTGAATGGTGCTCGACTTGAATGTGGTAAGTATCAGCTTCATGCACTTGTACGTAGCTGGATCTTGCCATCTTCTCTTCCATGAGCTTCCTCATTCCTCCTCTTCCAAAATTGGTCCCCAATGGAGAGTTTGTTGAGGCATCGTGAATCTTCCCATCTTTGTAGTAGACATGAACATTCTTGAGTGCTTCTTCATACGATTCACAGCTTCTGAGATTGTGCTCAGTCTCCTCATCACACCAAACACACCTCCTTTAATATTTTCTCGCACCTTCGGATGGTTGGGAAGAAGAAGCTCCCCTAGCCTTCTTCAACTCAGTAAATTCCACCCTCAACTCTCGAAAACCCTTAATAAGTTCTTCGAGAGCATTTCCTTCGGTGGTCTTGGTGGTCTTCGAGGTAGATCCCGGGTTTATCGATGGTGCTGGAGCAAAAGACACCTTCAAAGACTTTGGTTTTTGAATAGGCTCAGCATCAAATCTCCCTTCGACTCCTCTTGACCTCACGCGTTGTTGTTTGGCCAAAAGAATCACGGTCTCTTCAACCCTCCTCCAGTCATTGGTAAAGCCACCTTCTGTGGTCCGGTCTCCTAGGAGTAGAAGAAGTCTGTCCTCCAATGCAACATCTGTTGCTTGGAGAAAAAACTCTGCCTTCCTGGACTCAAGAAGGCGCCTCTCTACCAAAGGTAATTGGATAAACTTCTTCTCGAAGTCTCTCAAGAGCTCGTTGGGACCCATAGAGTTCCCTGGCCGTTGCTCCACCCACTCAAGAAAAGATCTCTTTGTCATTCTCTCTAAATCTTCATCGAAATACTCATCCCGCAATCGTTCAGCAAACTCCGCCCACGAGGTGACCAACTCGCGAATCTCTTGCACCCGGTCACGAATCTCAGGTACAACCGCCATGTCAAAAGTCCGCATCATTTGATTGTCTTCAACTTGATGCACCTCCATCTCGCAAACATAGGTTCGCAAGAACTTGGAGATATTCTTGCCGTTGAACCTTCCAATCTTGGAAACAACAGCCTTCAGAGCCTTCGTGGCACCTTGACCACCTTGGTTCGCTCTATGTTGTTCCATAAACAGGCCCAATGCCCCTACAATATCCTCCATGGGAAATTGAACTCCACCGGTGCGTCTCCCACCACCACCAGCAGCTCCTTCAGAGTCTCCCATAGCAAAATCACACCAGTCGCCTCAAAGCTCTCTCAGTGGAAGCACCAAATGTCGTGTTGAGAGGGGAGCGCCTTGAGAATTCGCAGGGAATCTGGCTGCGACTGGAGATTGTTTGCTCGGGAAACCAATCGTATCTTCAAATCTTCAGGTCTTCGGTCTCTAGTCTTCAGTCTTCAGTCTTCAGTCTTCAAACTCCTCCCCGTTGGCCTATCCTGTGGTGGCTCTAAAGGGTTAAGGGTAAAGGTGGGTGATAAGAAACCACGGCCTCGGACGGGTAAAACGGGACGGCCAGACCACAAGCTGAAACCGTCCGAAAGATTGGCTCCTAAAATTCAAACCCACGGTGACCAGCAAACGTGCCTCACCGGTGGGAACGACATAAACACGACCGTGTGGGCAATTAACCCCACTTCGCCGCAACAGAGTTTACAAGAACAGAATTGAAATACAACTAGCCTCCAAAGCTGGCTTGGAATCACAAAAAAAGAAATCGGACCACAAGCCACAACACACTTGTCTCCATCTTCTCTTCTCTTCAAGTCAATCCTCAAGTCTTCAATTCCTCCATCCTTCAACTCCAAAGTCTTCAAGTGTTCAAAAACACTAAGAAACTCAAAAGAAGTGTTCAAAAACACAATGGAAAAGTTTCACCAAGGCTGTAACCTTCAAACAAGTGACACAGATGACTCAAAACTTCAAATACTAAGTGTAATAGCTCTCTGCAAGCTAATCTAGACAACTAAGACTCCTCCAAATTTCAAGTCAATCTAAACTACTGTCCGAAAGTTATGGACAATCAAAGTTCTGCCTACCCCTATTCATTCAGATTTCTATAACTTCTTGCTCACAACTCTGAATTTCAATTGTGATATCTTTCTAGAAAGCTAAGATAGAGACGCATACACCCTCTAAATCTCAAAGAAAACTAAGAACTACATCAAAATTTATAGCTTGTCAAACCTCTGCCTCTCAATGGATGGCCTCGGGTTTTCACAGAAAAACAAACCTTCATAACTTTTGCTACATAACTCCGAATTCAATTTTTAAAACGAATATAGAAATCTCTAAAGACAAAGAACAAACCCTCAAATTTTCAATTCCATGCAAATAAAATTCGCCGAGCTACATACAGTCAAAGTTCTCTCCAAACCCTTGCTCTCTCTCCCGCACACACACACACACACACACACTCTAAGGAATCTCTTTTCCAACTTTTCCACCTCAAGTGGACGTGGGCACTCCAGCCCATGTCACCCTACCCAAAGTACCCCACAAGGTACTTCATTACTTTCTTATCCTTTCCACTTTCAACCACATAAAATCCCCTAGTCTTTTATTTATTGGAAGACTAAAAACTTAGACCTTCCAACCAACAAGATAAGTAAAATAAATAAAATAACTAAATAAAAAAAAAAAAAAAAACTTATCGTAAGATAGCTTATGGTACGGACGTATAAAGGTGTTGATTCGCACAACCTGATCGCCAAGTCGTGGACTTGGTTGGCTGGAAATGTCGTGGTCAGTGGCTGCCGCCGGTCCGGGTTCGAATCCAATCGAGCCCGTCGAGTGGTTCGGCGGCCCACGGCTTGGCTCGCTAGTGAGGCAGGAAAAATACCAGTCAACCCGCTACCTACCCCCCTGAGCAGTGACAAGAACGGTGCAGCACCTAAATGCTAACACCTGCCCAAATCCTCAAACCGTGGTTCTTACCACGACCAACCCCTTTTACCCCAACTCCTTACTTATTAAAATCCACACATATAAAGACTAATACTTGTATGTACATGATGGAAGAATTTCCATCAGGACACCGGGAGGTCGGATGTCTCAACCGGGAGGTCTACCGGTGGGTTGGGAATATCCACCGGGAGGTCTACCGGTGGATTGGGAATATCCACCGGAAGGTCTATCGGTGGAGTGGCGGTATCCACCGGAAGGTTGGGTGTATCTATAGATACATGCAGAGTCTCTTTAAGCTCGATTAGTATAGCAACAGAGGACTCCACCAAGGACTCCGGGGTTGAGGAAGGAAGGTCTATCAGTTCCTTCCCGGTAGAAATTACCGGGAGGCTTCTTTTTCTCAATAGACCTTCAAGCGTCACTCCTTGGAGGATGGGGAATCCACCCGACTCACCGGAGAGCCATGTTATCCCGGGTGGACAAAATCTTCAAAATGCCTGTACTTCCACCAATCTCCCTATTAACTTGTCACAAACTCCGGTCCGGCCCGGAAACATAAGTCTACCGGTCAGCCGGTAAACAACTCTGGAACACTTTGCTAATATGTGGATATAGGTGTCTCTCACATCTAGCAGCATACTAACAACACAAGGTTACATATAATCGTAACTAGAAGAGGACTTTGGAGACAAGGACTTAGAAAGAGGTTCTTCCCGGTTGACCGGGAAGACCGGGAAAAATATGGGAATTGTGGACAAGACCTAGAATGATAGGAGGATAGAGACAACTCAAAATAACAACTTGCCACAAGGCTATGACAATCGACAACAACTATACACGTAAATAACACAATAAGGTCTAGATGAAGTCCCCCGAGGAACTTTTTCTCTAGACCGGGGAGGATGTTACTGGGGAGTCACCCCGGTAGACAAGAGGGGAAAAGACTCACAAACAAGAAATTCTCACAAACAAAAGAAACCCAACATGGGCAAGAATGACCTTTGTCGTTGCACCCGCAATCTCCTTCCTTTGTCTCTTTTATCTTCTCGTTTCGGCCACAAATCTCCTCCACTTCCACAAACCCTAGAAATATCTACCAAACCCTAGCTCGCGCACCTCTTCCTCCAAACCTCCTCTTCTTAAAACCCTAGTTACATCTTCTTTTCACTTCTTCAACTACTTCTTCAAACCCCAACTCCAAACAAAGACTAAATAGAGAGAGAGGGAGAACCTATGAGAGAGAGAGAGAACTAGATAGGGAGAGAGAGAGAGAACTAGATAGGGAGATAGAAGAAAAAATTTGAGGGGGGGGGGAAGATTATAGAGAAGGAGGGGGAGAAAGATTATAGAGAAGGAGGGGGAGAGAGAAGAGTTCTGGAGGGGGAAAAGAACTTCTGGAGAAGCGGGAAATTTCGGGGAGAGGGGGTCGGCCTTGACTGCTAGAGATACCCGGGCTGCTGCCCGGGTGATACCCGGGCACCCGGGTATCCGCCCATATCCGGGTTGGTACCCGGGCTAGTTCATACCCGGGTTGATACCCGGGTATGTATTTTTTTTAATTTTTTTTAATTTTTTTTTTTTTTAAAAAAAAAATCTTTTTTTTTTTGTCTTTTCTTTTCTTTTCTCTACCACTACTACTAATTCAAACAAGAATTAGTATCTAGAACTCGACTACTTCTAACTACCTTCTAAACTTAACCAGTTAATTTAGATTTAAGTGGTGATTTTAGACTTACGTCCCGGGATATCTCCCGGGGCTCTTCTGATATTGTTTCCCGGGACTTAAATTAGTAATTTTAAGACCCGGTTTTATCACCACATAAACCTAATTAACTACTTAAGCATTTTCCTATTTTCTTTATTCGCTATTAATCTAATTTCACTCAATACTAACTACTTTTCTAGTTAACTAATATTAAAAATTCTATTTTAACTAATTTTTTTGGTAGAAGCGACCAAGTGGGAGTTTTAGACTCCCACAAACACCTCATACGCCAAAGTGTGTGCGGCACCTCAACGATTAGAAGAAATTGGTGGGACCAAAATTGGAGTAGGAGCTGCAGTAGAAGTGGTTGCAGCCACGTTGCTGAAAGATAGAGGCATCTTGGACGGGCCAATATAGTCTGGCAAACTCGTGTAGTGTGGACAACCACTACTAGGACTTCTTTTTGGCGATTTGGAGGTAAATGACAAATTTGTTTCCAAGAAAAGAATATTCCCGGAAAGTGGAAAAATTATGATTTTAGATCACCAAAATTACATTGATGGCCGTTTTTATATCGACGTATTGCTACTAGTGAACAATAGAGACTCCATCCAAAAAAGATGTACAAATCTATGTTTATGGAGATGGATTCTCTGAAAAAAGTATTTATGAAGAATATTTGGCTTTGTGTGGTTTTAGGAGAAACTTTGTGTTGCCACATTTGTGGTCTCCAAAAAATTGTGTTGGCACTCTAGCTAAAACCATGAAACAAAAAAAAAAGCTCCGGCTACTATTATCCAACACGGTGGGAGAAGTGCCACCACCTATGCGGTAGTCTGAGCACAAGTAGCAACTACTGCCACCACCTCCCTTGAAGCGCCATACAAGTAGCAATCTAGGACTGAAGACGAGCCTTGATCCCTCACTGGAGGCAATGTGATAGTCACTTATCCCAAAGAGGCCATCACACTTATATACTTCTTGAGCTCCGCCAATTTGGCTCAAAGTGCCTTCACGACATCAAAACCAACAGCAGAAGATCTTGGGCGCTTCTCCGAGGGAGAGCAAAACAAATCTCATCACTATGGCCAGTATTGCCGCAGTGGAAACATGTCACGGTCTTCTTCTGTCTATCCCCATCATTTTCTGCAAGCTTAGATGCCTCAGTCTTGGACTTGGCCTTCTCCGCCCCTGCCCCCTTCTTTTTGGAGCAATTGGAGTCCCCCTGGAAATGCACGGCCTCTCTAAAGCCCAATAATGCACAACCTTTTCATGTTGTGCATTTGCCAAGCTATTGATAGTTGAAGCTAGCTTCATGGGCTTGGGAGCCTCTAAAAGTGACGTGACCAAATTTGTAGCCTCGTTCAAGCCCAATGTTCAATCGAGCGCTTCCACCTCGGCGAACGCCTGTGCCAAAGTGGCGTTTATGTGATACTGGAAAAGAAGATGCGGAACAGTCAACTCCAACATCTGCTAATCTAGCTTTGAGATGAAGATCTTCACTAGCTGACGCTCCGTGAATACATCACCGGCCTCTACTGACAACCGTGCCAACCAAATATACATAGTACGTCTGGTATCTTCCTTCTCTTGACGGAAATCCTAGATGCGTTGCATCTAATCACGTCTGAATCCTCATACTCCACCTCCAAATGTGCCATGCACTGCGCTAG
Source organism: Bryoerythrophyllum caledonicum (assembly GCA_963971425.1). Taxonomy (NCBI): domain Eukaryota; kingdom Viridiplantae; phylum Streptophyta; class Bryopsida; order Pottiales; family Pottiaceae; genus Bryoerythrophyllum; species Bryoerythrophyllum caledonicum. The sequence continues at coordinate 15,508,618 of OZ020525.1, read as the reverse complement.
TAGATCAAAGGCTGGAAAATTGTCAACGGCCACCAATGCCACACGTGTGGCTATGACCAAATGAGACATGGCCCCCATGCCAGCTCGTTTGCACACAATGGCAACACCCTTGCCCTTAGAGTCCTCACCGGGTAAACTCTTTTCCACCTTAGGCTCCTTGATGGAAGTCAAGAGTTGGACAACCGGACTCTTCTTTAGCGCAATCGCCAACTCCATACGCTCGTGCCATTACTCCTCAACGAAGCACAACTCTACCCTATATTGCATGATCTACCACCTGTATGTTTGAAAAACCTCCAGCTCTAAATGCTAGGGAAATAATTTGAACGCGTGCCAATCCTTAAACAATGCCTTCCGTAGGCGCTTCTCTTTCATCTAAGTCTACAATTGGAGCCACCAATCCGGAAACGAGATGCCCTAAGGCCGTCCTGAAAATTGATTGCGTACGTTATGACGGTATTGTCCTCCATGTTGTCAAATGTGCATACGCCCCGGACCCGAAGCCTATGGTCGGTATCCAACTCCGAAACATGCTCAAAAACCTCGTTGTTATCCGATCCTGGCCCAAAGTTTGCGGTGGAAGCACTCTCCAGGTAGTCTAGCGAGGGAGAGCGGTAATACCAAATCCGGGTACTCATCATAAACAAAAATCATCTCATGATCTACCTACGGGTACAATCTAAAGGGAAAGAGTACGAATGGTCAAACTGCACCTGCTAAACCACCAATCATTGTGGTTCACCGGTCATCACCTCATGCTAACACATGTCCAACCACAACCCTCAACATAGAAAGATTTGCCGGCCATCAACCCGACTTCACCCCTACAGTATGCTATCACAATCTGGGACAAGAAAAAATGGGGCCACCAGAATATACCAACAACAAGCCCGCAACATGGGAGAGGTACTGCACAAGAATCCAGAAATCAAATCCAGATCCTCTCTTCCAACAACATAATGTGGTAAATGAAAATGATCTGAGCCACTGGCATACGCCTGTACTGGATGGTCATTAGTTGCAAAATCCTACGGTAACACAAGGGAAACACCCAAATGTATCTTTCTCAAAGTCTAAAACTAAGGTGGTAGCGAGCTAATGCAATCGCGGTGTCACAAACACAAGTCCCTCCAATAAAAATCATACATTGGGTAACAAACGTGCTTAACACCAATCCAATATCAAATTTGGACTAACGGTGATATACCTTAAATACAAGAGCAAATTTCACTCAAAATCAAGTTAAATTGCCCTAGTTACATACCTCCAAAGTTTAAACCGTAATTTTTTTTTAACAATCCACAAAAATGTGGTTTTGTAAAAAAAATTTCCACTAAATTTTTTGGTACCCTTTAGATAGAAATCCCTATGGAAAGCTTAAGTCCAAAGTCATAATTCCAAAAAAAATTTAAAAAATTAGGAGATATCAACTCACATTTAAGTGAATTCCGCCCAAATTATAGTTTCACCCACAGTGGATGAAAATTTCCCACATTAAATGAATTTGCAAATAAATGATGAAAATTGACTGCGGATGATATCCGCACAATAGATGAAAATTTGCAAAATCAAGTCCAGCAGTTGTTTTTCTTCTTTCAATTCTTCCACCGCTTACATCTTGCTAAAAAATTGTTTGATTTGGGCGCCGTTTGTTGCGCTGGCTCCACCTTGACGCGCTCTGCAATATCAATTTATGCACCCAATTTTTTTCCAAAATCACCCGAGCCCAAATTCTAGATCTAAAGAGTGGAACGTGGAAGGGTCTTTGTCAAGTGAATGACTAGTAAATCACAAGAGTAGTCAAGCGTCTCGCACTCTATACCGGAAGAATCAACAAGTGCAAATAGTATAAGGGAATGTAAAGCCTTTACTAATGACAAACAATCACTTCCAAGCAAAGGTAATCACTAAACAGTCTCTAACTCATTCACAAAACTTGACTTGATAATGACGTCAAGTCAAAGACGTGTGCAGCGTTATGCACACATACACAACCCTAAGTGGATGGAAATCATCCCCAAATGAATGAGGTGCGCCACCGTACGTCCCTAAACCCCGTAGATTAAAAACAAACTAATCTACGCTTAAACACTACGATGCGCAGAGGCCCTCGACGCCATGTCCCGTGACAGAAGGTTGGTTTTTTATCAGGCATGTATTTTTGGCATTGGTAGGGCTTTCAGTACTATGTTCTAACTTGGACTTTGGAGCATTTTCTTGAAGAGGACAATATATCATTATTTATTTACTATTGCACTTGTAAACTAATCATTATGTGTACATGGTTTTTTGGGGCGCATATTATATATGCAATATATATCCTTGTATATAGGTATTTTATAACTAATAAATTGACTTCGAAATAACTTTCTAATTCACTATGTAATCACTAAAAGGTAACTATGAAATTACTAGATAATTATTTCAAAAATGTTTATTTATTAATTAATAACTAATTCTTATTAATTCAAAAATAACTAGAGAATCTATGTTCAGTAACTGTATAATATCTAAACAATCACTAGAAAATAACTTTGGAATAAATATAAAACAATTTTAGAACAACTATATAGTAAGAAGAGAATAATTGTGACGTAACTTTACAAGTGCATGTGTAATATGATAAGCAAATGTGCTCTACAAAAATAGGTTATAAACGCCTATGGTAACATTGCAAAATAACTACAAAATAACTATGTAGTGTGCTTAAAGATTTCATCAAATCAAGCGCCTCCACAAAATACCAAGTGGGTCATAGAAGAAGTGACACGTAAACTGCCACATATGATTATAGGTCATTAAGAGAAACACATCATCATCCATGTCAATTGCCACCTCAAATTCCACCTCATAATGAAATCCACATCATCAAAGAGGCAAAACCAAATCCATGTCATCAGCCACCTCATTTCTCGATGATAATGTTCCATGATAGCAGACGGATGAGAAATCCACGTGGCAAAAAATGAATAACTACATTAATCAATAAGTGACAACAATAATTGTGCCCGTTTCCAAAATTTCCGTAGTTATTATTTGGTTTTGCCTCTTTGATTAGTTATAGATTGTCCATCTACAACTGAACATAGAACAAACCCCCAGTTATTTATCCCTGGATTTCTAGTAGTGAATGTTGCAAACAGATAGACATACATACTCATTTGTGAGGCCTAAGAAAGACTTGTGTAATTAAGTAACAACGAGTTAGTTGTCCACTTGTTGATTGAAGAGAGTGTTTCATCTACAAACAAAAAGAGCGTAGAAACTCTTATGAGATAGCTAGGTATTATTTTGTTCAAGAAAGAATGTCAACATAGCTTATAAAGATTTTCTCAAAATGTCATAATTGAGTGCAAATTTACCATCTATGTCTTGGAGTTTGAATTAAAGGTAGGATTCCACCAAGAAAACGACCTCGAACAGAAGTCGACAAGCTCTAAGGGATTGATAGTGAGAATTAATGAGCAAATGCGAGCAATAACAATAGAAAGGGAGAAGCTTCTTTGTCAGGCTAGACTCTTTTCTAAAAGCTCCAAACTTCCTACAATTGTAAATCACGCTTTCAATGCATGTCCTATGTGTTGCATGTGATATGTTTGTTTCGATTATGTCCTCGTATTGTACTACCATTTTTATAATCATTCGTGTGTTAATACGCACGCTACGCAGTCCAATTCGTATAAGGTCAAAGGTTGCAATGTCAAAGTGCATAAGCAACATGGAATTGCTTTAAGCTTGCCTCCTCAGACAATGAACACAATTGGTTTAAACCTTCAACGGAAGTGTCATGCTCTAAGACGCCTCTTTCAACAAGTACAATTAGAATTTATGATACTTTTTGATCTTTATAGAGTCCATGAAAGCTCTATTCTTGTTTGAGCAACTTGTAAAGGAGTGTAGTGAATCTTCGTGAGTCAAGGCTTCTATCTTCTATAAATTCTTAGAACCTAATTTATACTTGTGGATTTTTTTGGTACAAAATTTAATCTTGCATTTTCCTATTTTTTCCTTTTTAATCTCTTCTTGTTCTTTCACTTAGACAGAATATGGATTTAGTTTCCGCATGGTCAAAAGGAACAAACAGACACTTTATTCATGCCAGCCCCTTCACGGACCGGCGTTCTTCTTCTTATGGATTTAGTTTCTTGTAACTTGAAGGAAATAGTCATTGTTGTGATCTTTTGTTTGAGGATTGACAATAGTCCAAAGACCATCCAACCATAATGAAGTGATTTCAAGAGATACCTGAAAAGAATATATGCTATAGTGTAAAAGAAAAATGATATTGGATACATGTTGTACGGTAAAAGAAAAAAGATATAGGTTACATACAATAGACAAATAGATATGAATGGAGACATTTGCTTTAGGCCCAATTTTTCATTTGCTAAGAAATGGTTTGAAATGCTTTAGTTTTGAAATGCCAGACATGTACCTTTAGTTCTAAACTTTAAAAATTGCAAAAGACGGCAATTAGTAATGAGCATCTTCACCTACGGAAGACTATATGTATAAGCTGCTTCTTTTTGTTGTTGCTTATTAGCCTGCGGAAAAATCTAATTGAAAAGGAGAATGTCCTTGTTCACTTGCTATCAAATAGACTCAACATGCGCAAGGTTGCCCAACAAGTTGGTGTTAATGTTACAATGGCAAATCAGATAGCAAAGAAGAAGTTCCTTGACCACGTTGCTTGTCATGTTGGTCTATTCCGTGCTTCTCTCAGACACTGACAAACAAAAGATTTTGTGTGACATCACATGTGGCAATTGTGATACGATTCAATCAATGTTGTAGCAAATTTAGCTCAAGATGCCAATATTAAGGTTACTGCCAAGATAGTGTACAGGGTTTTCAAGGAGGGTGGGTTGCGAGCAAATCCAAAGATGCGAAAGTTACTCTTGTCCAATAAGCATCGTTAAGCCCGTATGGACTTTGCCAATATCCACGAGGATTGAACGATGACGGATTGGAGGAGGGTTTCTCAAACAAGACAAAGATCAATCATCTTGGTTCAGATGGACGGTCTTAGCGTTTGAAACGGCATGAAGAGGGACTATCAAATAGCAGTACTGAAGCCACAATGAAACACGGTGATGGTTTGCTAATGATATAGGGTTGCATGATTGCTCAAGGCATAGGCCACTTCACTAAGATTGTAGAAAAGATAGATGTCGACTTGTATTGCAAGATTCTACACAACAAATTCATGCCTTCTCTCAATCGATACAATTTGGGTGTTGAGCATGTCATATTCCAATAAGACAATAGCCCAAATCACACTTCTCAAAAGGCAAAGTCATATTTAGAAAAACTTGGCTTGCAAGTAATGTAATGGCCAACGCAATCTCCAGACTTGAATCCTATAAAATGTTTGTGGGAGCATCTCAAATGTTGTTTGAATCCATACTTGAATCAACCAAGTGGGATGTTGGAATTGTGGGAGAAGGGGCAAAAGGAGTGGAAAAACATCATTGTGGAAGTAATTTTCACTCTTATAGATAGCATGTCTTGCGGTGTCCATGTTGTTTAGAAGGCCAACGATGGTATATCACTGTACAAATGTCACATGTAATGAGATTAGATGTTAGTTAATAAAACAATCACACTTGCAATAATGAGAAGTAAAAAAGCCACTTAATATTTGATGGCACATTCAACACATCTATAAATGCATATGCAATTTTTAAATATATGGACGATAAATTTAGAATACATCTAATGTATTAATAAATTCTCATTTCTTGCTACAAACTCTATATAGGCAATGATCAACTACATTTCCTTGTTGCCATTCCATTCCATCACTAATGTGCAACTTTAAAATGGTATGATGGTGTTTCATCATTATAAACCACACTAAAATGTAATTTTTTGCCACCATCAACTTATTTAACCTCTAAAAGACCAAGTGTCAAAAACGGGCTTTTTAAAAGTTTGGTTAGGTTCCTATGGTGTCAATTTCCAACATTCCAAATTGAAAAAAATCATTGTAGAAGGGTATTATTAAGACCTCACTGGGAGAACAAGTTTTTCTAAATCCGACATTTGATGAAAAAATTATAGGGTTTTGAATTTCAAATGGGAAGAGCGGGCATGTGAGGCACCTCCAAAAACTTTTGCTATGACACTCTATTGAATGTGAGATTTTCAATACTTGCAAGTAATATTATTTCCCTTCATATTGTCAAAAACGAATTCTTGCCTTTAGTGAAAAATAGCACATTGACCCAAGTCAAACATTTTCACACATTGTCGGGCAAGGTACCAAAAAACTTATTTTTTTCCTCATTAAACTTAGAGATCTTTATATTTTTTACTTTTTTATTTTTTCCACAACAACGTGTATTGTAAACCTTCTTATTGACCATTCGGATCATCAATCTAAAACAAATTTAGTACACAGAAAATAAAAACGAGAAATGGCAATTTTTGAACCTCTACTCCTTGTAGAGTTGTTTTGAATATGCTACACCCCTTTTCTACCTCTAAAAATTGGTGTATAAGGAACTAACATCATGCGTAACACAATGGTAATGGATTTAGACCTTGTGTAGGGCAAAAGTTTGACACCAAGTGAAGTCAAAGTCTGTTGATCCAGTCAACGCAAGGAAAAGAATGAACCATTTGCTAGACTTCAAGCGCTTTAATATTTTTAATCCGTGCGGTCAAAGTTTATGGTATTTTGTGAGTATGTCACTTAATAATTCTAGATTGAGATCGTACGGTCAAAAGTAGTAATACAAGTTTTGTTTCCTTCTATATTCAATGCATGAGAATCCAACAATTTTGAAGTGTATATGGGTGAAACTGTTGCGGTACCTTAGGGGTTAATCATAAACAAATTCCCACACACTTGCTTTCCATATGCATCCTTTTTCTCGACATGAACAAGCCATGAACAAGCCATGTAGAACCCATGGACAACCCATGGACAACCCATGAACAACCTAAATTCATGGACATGTGCTACTTATTGAAACGGAAGTGAAGAAGTCCACCGTGACCCCACCACTAGTAAGTTACTATTCCCACCTACCAACTCTCCATGACTTCCACTGTCAACGCCACCCTCGATTCCACGCGGAACCGTCGCGCAACCAGGAACGCCTCTCATTGGCCGCTCGCTCTCCTGCAACGTCAGACGCCCTCTCTGATTGGACCAGCCGCACTCGTCGCCAAAGTCGCTCACATGGGCTCCGTCCCCGCGTATTCATTATTACCTCGCCCAAAACCGCCATCTATCCCCCCCATTTCCTAGATCCCGCATATCACCTGCTGCTAGAATGTACCAAACCTAAGATTGATTGACTAATAATCCCCTGAAAACCAACACAGCACCCAAAACCACTACTATCCAGTGAAATCCTAGATACGTCGTAGAAGTATCCCCGTGTTGACGGGTTCGGGAGGCATTGTCGGTTTTGGGTACGCGTCTGACACGAAAAACAAGAGATTTCCTAGATTTCGATTCCTGAAGTAGACTTTACTTTTACTTTACTGCTCCATTCCTTTTCGGTGCAATGTCAGTTCTTTACCGCCGCGTCTTCCTGACGCGGTTTTCAGAACCTGCATTTACTAGATGTTTGTTTGATTATGTTCTTCTGAGGTACGTAGAGGCGGTTTTGGGCTTAGTGTCGGTTTTGAGTCGTCGTCGCCGATGACATAAACGCTAACGACGCACTCCGAGGAAACTCGATATTGCGATCATTTCGAGCAATTCTCGCTGTGAACCGGAAATACCCATCGAAGCTTTAGAGGTCTGTGAGTGGGTCGGAGAGGGTAGGCTTGGATCGGGGTTCCTTTTGTGGAGGAAGTGCGTTTGTCCAGGGCAAGGGTTCGGTTTCGTGACTTTTTTTGGTGTTGCGGCGAAGATGACGACCTCCAAGAGGGTGGCGGACAAGAAGAGCGCCAAGTTCCAGAAGAACGTGCACAGGAGGGGCAATGTTCCGGAGACGATGCTGAAGAAGAAGAACCAGTATCCGGTCGGCCCGATAGTGCTGGGCCTGTTTGTGTTCGTCGTTGTGGGGTCGTCCATTATCCAGATCTTCCGGTCTGCGACCAGCGGTGGCTTTTGAGAATAGGAAGCGGACTATGAATTTTTTGGCGCCTCCGTGAGGGGACCCCGCCGCTATTTCGGTGAGGGTTTTGGTGGAGTCGTCGCTTGTTGGTGCCTCTCGGCGGATCGGGAAGACGTTGTCCGAGACTTCTGTATATTTCATAATCTGAAGATTGATACTGTTCTTGCACTTGCTTTTGTGGTATATTGGATCGTGCTCTGTTTCTTTACTTTCAGAAGCGAATTTCGTTTTTCTTAGCTTTGCTATTTTGTCGATCTGTTCTCTTCTGTGAGGTCGGTGTAGGACAGTCCATAGCGAACCATTTTGGTACGAAGAACTTGAAAGCCACATGATTGCATCACGAAACCTACCGTAATAGTCCTTCATCGTCACGAATTTGCGATAGAGCAGAACAATGAGGCCGGTAGATCTCGCTAATGTTTGGCTTGTGTCACAGAAGAGGTTAGAAGATGCTTCTTTACGTGTTTCCTGTGTCTTGGCAAGGGTGCAGATCGAGATGTGAGGGGAGGTAACAGTTGATAAATTCGACAAAGCTATTTTTTTGACTGTCTGAACGAAAAACACGATTGAGAGTAACTGAACTCCTAATTGAAGCCTGAAAAAGCGAAATGACTAATTCTACCTTTCCTAGGCAGCTCTTAATTTCTCGTCAGTGATTTATCAAAACTCGTCGATTGCCCAGCAATCGCACCGAACTTGCAAACCTTTCTCCCGCATTCAATATCTTTCCTGGTTAGGTGTGTCGTTCGAATGTTGTCAGTTGCTACGTTTTGGTTACGTATTTTATTCTGGCCGCTTGTGCCCAACTTGTGACGCCCCATCATTGCAACCTCTGGTCATATAAGTCATCACAATAATGCTCCACTTGCCTTCAAATGTACTTTGATTTACTTGATTTTTGAGTACGCAGATGTACCAAAAGGAATGCTCAATGGAATGTGATGAGAAATGAATCTGATGAACTAATAATGAAACCACTAACAACTCAGCTAATGCAAAATGGTCCAAGTAACAGGACCGTCCTCGATTTTCAGTTGCTTATCAGTCATCACAATAATGCTCGGTCTCAGATGTGAATTGTCGAGCCTTTTCCGGCTTTTTGTGCGACGAAAAGAACTCGATTAGGTGAAAGCAGGCTCCTGGTCCCTCACGGTTGCTGATGAGAATCCATGAACCCGGCATTGACCAGTACCTTTTCGCGTTTCGCCTTGTCCAAGTCCGCGTCCACCATCATCGCCACCAGCTGCCTGAACTGCACCTTTAGCTCCCACCTCAACATCTCCTTCGCCTTCTTCGCTGACCCCCTCAGATTATCCACCTCGGAAGGACGGAAATACCTGCACACAAAGAGTAGGTAATCAGGGCATGAAACTAATAGATGAAAGTTACAGGCCTTGCTCCAAACCCTAACAGTTTACCTGGGATCGATCTCGACATGGTCCTTCCAGTTGAGCCCGACGTAACCGAACGCCTCCTCCAGAAACCCCTCAACAGTATGAGAATCTTCAGTGCAACATAATCATGAAGCATCAGTCCAAATACCAAGTTGATACATGAGTTTTCACGTTACGGGGTGGCTGCTGAGAACTGGTAGGGTTGCTCAACATTGAAATCATCGTTGAGCAAAGCAGGCACTTTCACAGATAATCCATCCAATTAAAGTCACTGAAATAGTCTCACAGCCTGAGGCTGTCATATTCAATATGAATATACAATGGACTAGCACATTCTTGCGATCATGTGAATTTATCTACCAGGTGGAATAGACCACCTTACTGGAGCAAGGGAAACAATAGGAATGGAGAGATGGTTGATCCTAGTCTAGACGTTGTAGTTTTCGCAGTACCACTTGTAGGTCTCCACGAGGCCTTCTTTGAGAGGGATTCTGGGCTGCCAGCCCAGATTGGCAAGCTTGGAGCTGTCGATGAGCTTCCTCGGGGTGCCATCCGGCTTGGACGAGTCCCAGGCGAGCTGCCCCTGGTAACCGACCACCTCCTTCACCATCTCCGCGAGCTCCTTGATGGTGACCTCGGAGCCGCTGCCCATGTTAATGTGCTCGTGCCCCGAGTAGTTCTGGATCATGAACACGGCGGCCTCCGCCAAGTCGTCCACGTGAAGGAACTCGCGGAACGGAGAGCCCGTGCCCCACACCACCACCTCGGGCGCATTGTTCTTCTTGGCCTCGTGGAAGCGCCGAATCAGCGCGGGGAGGACGTGCGAGTTGTCCGGGTGGAAGTTGTCGTGCGGGCCGTATAAGTTAGTCGGCATCCCCGAAATCGCATCAAACTTGTACTGGATCCTGTACGCCTGCACAACAATACAGGCGCTACTTTCAAAATATGTCCAAAGATTACATCTCAACACATCACACGAACCACATGTCGCGAACATTTCAAACAACGAAAGCATTCAAAACTGCAAGTCATGTGGCTAAATCTAAAACCTGGAGCCGTGAGGTTTCAGAACCAGCACTGCGCCTAACGGACGCCAAAAATCACATCACAATTCGATAAACTAAATACAACACATGGACCGCATGTTTGCCAATGTGGCTGACATTTCAAACAAGGAAATCATTCACGGCTGCACCTAATGTGACAAAAATCACATCACAACATAGGAAACTAAATACAACACATAGCCAATGTAGCTGAAAATTTCAAGGAGGACCGCAACTGCAACCTGAAGCCAAAGGGTTTATTGCACCCAAAGATCACATCACAACTCAGAAAACTCAAAAGAACACAGGAGCCACGTCTTTAGCAATTTAGTAGAACGAACAATGGAAACCCTAAACCCTGGGGTTTCAGAATGAGCAACGCACCTGGCACATTTTGATGCCGGCGATCTTGGCGACAGCGTACCACTCGTTCGTGGGCTCCAGGGCGCCGGTCAAGAGCGACTCCTCCACAATGGGGATCTGGGCGAACTTGGGGTAGATACACGACGACCCCAAGAACAGGAGCTTCTTGACGCCGGACTTGTGGGCCGCGTCAATGACGTTGGTCTGAATCTGCAGATTCACGCCGATGAACTCCGCGGGGTAGGTGCTGTTGGCGTGGATGCCGCCCACCTTGGCCGCGGCCAAAATCACGTAGTCGGGCTTCTCCGTCTCGAAGAACTCCTCCACGGCAGCCTGCCGCGTGAGGTCCAGCTCCTTGTGCGTCTTCACCACCAGATTCTCGTACCCGTCCTTCTTCAGAGCGCGCACGACGGCCGCGCCCACAAGCCCTCGGTGGCCCGCGACGAAAATCTTGGCGCCCTTGTCCATCGTCATTATCTCAACCTACACAAAACCCACAAACGATAGCCTTAAACCCTGAAACTTGGCTCCTCAGAACCAACAACCAGATCTGAAACCTGAGGAAGAAATGCCTCACCTAAAGTTCAGATCTCGAAACTCGGCTTGAGAGGAATGTGGTGGGAGCTTCAGAGACTGCAACCAGTTATTCATACACGATGTGTACCGATTCACACACGTGACTGCCGTTTTGGTTCTATTTACTTGCAAACATATGGAGAGAACTTGGGGCGCAGCTGCGGTTTGGATCTGGCTGTCTATTCCGAGAGGCTTTTTTCAAGGAGAAAAATATATTTAGTAGCTTCACAACGACGTGCTCTGGTTCTCTACCATCTCGTTTTTTCGGTGCGCTCACGAATGTATTTCCTGACCTGGAAATATCAGCCGCTGTGGTTTTGCAAAAAAGGAGGAAAACGCAAACGTGATGTCAACACGTTCTATCGTGGAACGATGATCATTCGTTCGTGCTATGTTTCAATGTTTCTCTACTCTACATTCACTCCATTCGATGCTTGAATTTCTCATGTAGATTATTATACATAGATCCATCCTGATATGTTGCTCTGATATAATTTTGTCTGAATCTCGAGGCCACTTACTGAAGTTTAGTGGTCTGGCAAAATTAATGTGAAATAGAGTGTGGCTGTGTGTGGAGTAGCTGTCACCATAAAAACGCTTCTCATGGATCAGTTCAGTCACATTACTGTTCCAAGCAGCCAACTGATTCAGTAACTATACACTTGGTTGTAAATTCGCTTCCACTTGTGTTAACATAATAACGATTACAAGCCGATGCATTTGCGTAACGTGAGATCAAGAATTTGTCTTTCAACAACTGTCTTTCAGCCTCACAAGTTCAGCTATTCATTTTGCAGGAAGGCACGGAAATGTATCGTTGTATCGTGGATTGACGAGGAGACGAATCATTCATCTTGTGATCATGTTATGTTAAATCGGTTTCTGTCTAATTTACATTCGCTCTTTTTGTGATTCAAATTCTGATGTAACTTACAATTGATGGATCCATCCTGATATATTGCTCTTATATAATCTTATATAAATCATTAGTGGTAATTTCTGAAATTTAAAGTTTTGGCTAGATGTATGTGACAGAAGAAGAACTTTGGTCTCCGATGGGGACTGGAGTGAATAAAGTGTTTGTTCGTTCCACCATTATAACCATGTCCACTGGACAAAGGTTTAATAGTATGGAACTACTCCCTCCTCTCGAGGGTAGACACTATGTAACCAGTAACCAAGGACCAATCAGAGCCACATGGCTATATTCCAAGTGTTGAATTGTAAGGATATGCTTGTGTTGAAGAAAGGTTCTTAAGGGGTTTCATGTAGTTTGGGAGAGGTTGGTTATTTTTGAGTTTTTGTTTGAGTAGAAGTATGGACATTGTATGTTGGATAGCGATGGTGTTGATTTTTGTGAATGTCTTTCTAATTGGATTCATGGGGATATTAAATGTTTCTTCGAGACTTTTCATAGAGGGGATAAAGGTAGAAGCTCTAGCTCCAATGGCGATGACGATGAGGGATTCAACTTTCCATCCAAAAGTTGCAATGTCATTAATAAGTAGTTGGAATTTATTGGTTTTGTTTTCGATTGCTCCTGGAGGAGAAAATCTGTCAATACAATATTTGAATTCAATAAATCGGATAGTAAGGAAATTTGTATTTAAGTGGTCCCGTGGGGGGTTCTCTATATGGTAGTCCTTTGACGCATAGTATTAAAAAGGTGAAATCTCGCATTTCAATGACATCTTTGGGTTCCACATGTGCATGGGAGTAGCCATGTAGGTACGGTGTTTTCTTGTGGGTTGTTGTTGAAGGTTCCGGCGTTCATAAGTATAAAGCACTAGGATTCGCTTGAGGATATGGTTTGCTTCCAAATTTTCCATGCCGCATTATTGTGCCTTTTGACAATTAAGGAGTGGATGTGGTGATTTTGACATTTGAGAAGTACGTGTAGCCATGTGTCCAGGTCTGTGGAGGTGCATATTGGACATGTTATGGATGGAAATGATTCTATTCCAAAAAGAGTTGTCTGCGGGCATTTCCCATGTATTGTCCGATATCAAATTTGATAAGGCATGTTTTTTTGTGACTCTATAATTGTGGGATTTTCCCAAAGTTTGTAGATAGTTCATTGTCTATGTTGGAAAAACTTTCTAAGATTAAATCGAGGTTATTAATTAGGTCTTGTTTTTTGAGATATTTGTCCAAAAATCAGATGGGGCCTATGTCCAGGGTTTCTTCCACAGAAGACCAACTTTCTCTTTGAAAGTAGTATGGGGTAGCGTAGGCATGTTCATGCCGGTGTTTGGCATTTCTATGGGCTTTACCTAGTCCTTCCTTAGCTAGTTTATCCACTTACTCATTCCCTTCAATACTCACATGTGCTCTGATTTTATGAATGGTTGTAATTTGTGTGCAAATTTTTAGTATTTGTACCATAGATGTTAGTCTGGCTTTGTCGGGGTGGCTATTGTGGAGGGTGGGATGTGCTATTTGTGTATTTAATAGGTACAAGACGTTTATACAATCTGTAAAGATGTATGCGGGTTCATTAGCGTATTTTATAGAGATAATTTGGAGGGTTTTATGGAGGACCATCGTTTCTTCTCTGAGGATATTTTGAAGTCCATGGAGTCTTTTAGATATTTTTATTTATTTGGTGGGGTTATATATGCCATATCCGGCTTTTTGTTTATGCCAATGTCTGGGCCTTGCTTCTATTGGTTCTTTAAAGAATCCGTCTCTATAGTAACTATATGTGGGTTCAAATTTTAAGGGAGTATGGTCATGATATGTGGGGAGGAGGGGTGGTGTAGTGTGGTGGGATTTGTCGTGTTTGCATATTTAAATTGTGACCATTTTTTGTTGCAATTCACCGGGGTTTGGGAAGGTGCAGACCGTGGGGCTATTTTGAATATAGTTGGCGTATATTGAGTTGTTTGTTACAGAGGTCAGTGTGGCAAGTTGTTATGAGGTACCAATATTATTATTTTGATGGTGTATGCATAATATCTATATAGTGGATGGCTCGATCTTAGGTTTGTTTATTAATTTGGATGGTAGAGTGGGTTCTTCATATGGCATGGAGTGCTTCAAATAATGCCATGATGTGAGAATCAAGGAATGGGCCTAGGTGTGGGTTAAAGTTTTGGTACCAATTATTGTCTGGCGTAATAATAAGAGTGGAGGAATATTTTGGATGGTTTTTGGCTGTAAGTCTAGCCGAGTGTATTGCTTGTTGTGTTTTTTTCTTTTCTATGGAGGTGTGCGATACGGTATACCATTTCCAATCTATTTGTGGTCAAAGGCGTTTCCTAGCGAGCTAAAAAATTTGTCTCTTCCAAAAGGTGAATTAAATTTAGTGAGTTGGATGGAACAAGTGACTATGGATGAGAAGTACGAGTGTTGGATGTTGAACGATAAGATTAGTGAGTTTAGAATAATGTGTATTGTGCAATTTGAGGGGGTTGTTTTTTGGGATGCAATATTTAAATCTTTGATATAGCCAAACTATTTCAGTTTCAAATGGTTGGGTTATTGGCTTTATGTTTGTGAGCGTTTGTACTTTGTTATGGTATTGGTTCCACAGCCATTGGAGTCTAGTGACGAGAATAGTGCATAGATGCCTCCCATTATCTTTGTATAAATGTGTATGGTCAGTAGTAATTTTAATTGTGTTGTTTGATGTGAGAATGTCTTTTTCAAGGTTGCATTCAGTTGTGTGCATGTTGAGGAGGGGAATGGTTATGGGTGGGGTAACATATCTTGAGTCACGAAGTTGTTTTGAGGGTGGTGTGCTTGAATGATTTCTAAGTAGAAATTGTTTTGGATGTTTTGATAATATTATGTCAATTGTGTGGAGTTATGGGTAGCATTGTTTTGGTCATGCCATGGGAAGAGGTTCCTTTGGGGTAACCATTTGTTGTAAATAATGTTACTGTGTTGTTATTGGCATAAATATTTTGTATCATTGTATGAGCCAATATGTTTTCTATGTTTATGGTCAATAATGAGGTTTATGGAATATGTGGATGTTCTCCAATGGATGTTATTTTTGGTGGTGACATATGCGTCTTTAAGTGTGTAGGGATTTGGGTGTGTAGGGCATGGTGAGGCGCATGTACTGGGGCATGGGGGGTAGCAAAACAGCTATTGGGCAATATTAAGAGCGCTTTTTATTAATTTGGATGGCGTAGCATGAAATGTTTTGAAGTCGTTTTGATTCATAATGTCTGTTCCATCTGTTAATGTAATTTGTTTTACGTCAATAATATTTACTCCAAATTTTTTTTGTAAGAGTTTTTGAGAGAGGTGTTGGTTAATTCTTGTATAATTTGGGTTATTTGTAGCCATATTTGTTCCAAGGGTGAGGGTTCTAAGAGGAAATCCGTGAGTGTGCTATTTAGAAAAAAAAATTGGTTTATGTTTAGTTAAAAGAATGTTTGGGTGATTGGTGATCTCATGCAATCGGCTTTATTTATTCTAGGAATGCTTTTAGCACCTCCGTATTTTGCAATCGGCTTTATTTATTCTATGAATGCTTTTAGCACCTCCGTATTTGGCAAGGATAGAGAGGATGAGTCCCTTGAAAATCTTTCCAAGTCTACCTTTGTCTAGCACCTCCGTATTTGGCAATGATAGAGAGGGTGAGTCCCTTGTAAATCTTTCCAAGTCTACCTTTGTCCACACTATGTTGATGTAAGTGAAACATAGTGTGGCTATATCACTGTATTTAGCCCATTTGACAACCATGGGGTTTGAACCCAAGACCTTGGAGTTCTAAATCAAAGCCTCCATGCATGCACAACCATGAATGTCTTCCGCTGCACAACCACACATGTCTTCTGCTGTGACAATTTGTAAATATAGAGTTTCTCTAGTTTCGGCAACTTCATAGAATATTTTCCCACTTAATTTGGCAAGCATTTTTCTAATTAATAAATGCCGAACTAGAGGTTCACCTATGGTATGTGTGGAACAACCGCCAACATAAAAATGCTTCGCATGGATCATTTCCGTCTCATCAACCTTCCAAGCAGCCAAATATATACCAGACTGCCATCATTAATTCAATAATTACACACTCTGTTGCTAATTTTTCTTCCACTTGTTTTAATTATTACAATTACAGGCCAATGCATTTGCGTAAAGTGAAATGAAGGATTTGTCTTTTCAACACAATGATTAATCTTCCAATGAATAATGTGTGAGAAGCACCAAGAACATTGGAGTTTTCCTGAAAGTACTCGGGGTTTAAACCGTGACTGTCACCCCAAAACGCTAATTGGGGTTGTACACCTGAAAGTCCACTTGTTTTTGAGAAACATTGTGGTTTGGTTAACTTTGGGGTTTATTCCATAAATTATGGTCCTTTGCTAGCCAACCAACTATTACAAGGTCAATCATCTAGGCACAGTCACCAACCAAACATAGATGCAAGGTGGCATTGGTGACTCCAAATTAGCTTGTTCCATGTGCGTGGCCCATAAAATATGCAGAGTGAGATTTTTCACCCTGCAAATCTCACCCTCAAATCTCAAGGTTTCACCTTAGACTACACTACAAGGTTTCAGGTTAGACTACACTATACATTGCATATATTGTGAACCAAACATTTTGATAAACCTGCACTAATTCCAAAATATACATATTATAGTGGTTCACCAACTTCACCTCAATTCTACATCATATCATGTACCTCATAAAATAGTGTGGGATTTCCCAAAGTTGTTGACACAAAATTAAATTTGTGGATTGATGGAGAGGTGGTTGTGAGGTGTCGTGGAGTGGCGGGGAGTGGAAGATATTTGATAGTGAGTAACAGTGAGGTGGCAATGAGTAGCGTGACACATGTTGAAATGTATCCACATTGATTCTATTCATAAATAAAAATTGATGTGGTCCACATCAATTATCACCCACATTTCCAATGCATCCACACTATATTCAGTGTTTAGTGTAGCTTCCCGGAGAGCATACGTTTGTTTCGGAACTACTATCCTGTAAATGTAGCACTTAAGTGAAATTCCTTTGTAAAAGAGGACTGGAAAAATTGCACCAAATCTTTTTTCTACCGAACATTCTGCATGTCACTTCACAGCACTGAGAGTAATAGGCTAATCTGTACACAAAAAACTACATGCAATAATCTCTCAGACCACTCTGGTTGGCTGGTAATAGTTGTTGGTAAACACATCGTTGAGGCAGGAACTTGAAGTGATTGCCGCTTGCAGCAACTGGAGGATCTGAGCACAGTAAATACAGAGCCACAAACATCAACTTAACTCATATTTGAGGGATGCATGGCATGTCAAACCCAAAGCAAACCATAGTACCTTGAATGCAGCCTTCAATCAATAAAGATCATAATTTTTTTTGAAGAATTGAAGTGCAGGAGAGGTGATGAGTGAACGGGTAGAAATGAATGAATATCAACCTGGGTGACGCCGACATTGATGTCAGTGCTCTCCAGATCCGCAAGAGTGGCGACCTTGAGTTTATTCAGCACTTGGATGCTCCTTATGGTGGTGGAGGGCATGACCTCCAAACTATCCGTCACCATGTACGTAACGTTCTCCCTCACAAATCCCTGACCGCTGTTGGTGGAACAAGCTATTCCGACCGAGTCCGAAGAGTTTTCTTCGACTAGTTTCTTGACAATTTCTTCCTTCAGGTTGTCAATATCTTCCGGAAGGACATTCATTGGGAGACTAAAGGTGTATTGCCGACAACTTGTACATGACTTATTAGGGGTCGTTGAAAGATAATGTAGGCACCTGCCGCTGGAGCATCGATAATAAACCATGGGCAGTTCAATCGCGTCCTTTGAAGGAGGCTTTGAAACCGCTGCGTTCAGGCCTTGAAGCAGACCTGTCGCTCCAGATGCGCCGGCAACAGCAGGCCCGGGTTGCAACAGACTCTCCTTCTCCACATGCAGGAAAGAGCGGTCTAGTGTATCCACGCTTTTGAATACTCCCGAGATTCCACGCTCCAACGCCTTCACTTGAATACCTGCTATTGACATGTCACACAAAGCCACTTCTAGAAAGGACCTCATTCATAAATTGCACTAAACCAGGTTTAAGATCTCTGACGGGAATTTTGATCATCAGACAATGGAATCTTAGTTAGCAGTGACATGGACTTCACCTGCGCTGGACAACATGTGGATGATGGTGCCGATGGGCAGAAGCAGGAAGCTGAGGAGCGTATCGACGAAGTCCTTCCCTGCCTCTAGAAACAACACTCGACCTGTCTTCCTACAACGCAACACGGATACCTTGAATGTGGCACTGCTGTTCAGAGCCATCGTAGCGCCTCTCTTGTCAGCCTTATCCGCCATTGATCGACCGGTCTCGAGTCAAAAGCTCACCAAGTATTCTGCCGTTTGTGAATCCCTCAACTCCTATCACAACAGTGAATAAACCTCCGCAATGATTCCCAGCTGCAGATCACATTGCCTCTCAAACATAACAGATGAGCTTGGGCAAACCTTGGAGATGATCGGAGTACTAATACATTAGTAGCTCTGTGTGCAACACACAATGCCTCTTGACGTTTCGTTTGTGGCACATGTTGAAGAAGCTGGAAAAGTCTCTTGCAGAACTGCACTGAGGCCGCAAATTGGAATCGACAATCATGGCACTGTCAAAGAATTTGCAGCGCCAGCCTTCTGTACTGTACATGCAACAAAGACATGCTATAAGTTCAGTGGCGTCACTCAGGATAATTGCACGTCACACATTCGTAGACAACACACATGCACTTCCCTTACTCAAGCCTAGGGCCACATATTATGAAAGTGATTTCTGCGCCAGTGAATCGATCAACGTTCTGGTACATTATCGGTCCCTTGACATATCTGTATAGCTCAGAAGTGTAGTATCTGTTAATGTCTAATGTTAATTTTACTGTTAACCCCTAAAGGACCACGACCACTTTCGCTCTAAAACCAGTCCAAAACTGCCACTGATAAAAAGAGACATGAAAATCACATCTTCAAGTGAATTTCGGATTTTCAACCGTAAGATCTTAAAATAGACTTCTATCTAAACATGCCTTAGAATTTTGGTTGCAATCCACTGCACGGATTGATAGATTTTAGTGTTTAAAGCCAAAACAATGGTTCATTTTCTTCCCTGCGTTGAGTAGATCAGCAAACTTTTACTTCACTATGTATCAAATTTTTGCATTGTACAAGGTCTAAATCTTTTACCATTGTCTTAAGCATGATGTTATTTCCCAACACACCAATTTTTAGAGGTAAAAAAGAGGTGTAGCATATTCAAAACAAGTGTGCAAGGTGTGGAGGTTCAAAAATTGCCATTTCACGTTTAATTTATTTGTGAACTACATATGTATTTGAATGATAATCCAAACATTCAATAAGAAGGTCTTCACCACATATTGTTGTTGAAAAAATAAAAAGTGAAAAATATGAAGATCTCTAGGTTTTATGTAGAAAAGATGAAGTTTTTTTCCCCCGTTGCCCGAAAATGTGTGAAAATGTTTGACTTGGAATAAAATGCCTTTTTACACTAAAGACAAGAATTTTTTTTGAAAATTTCTAAAGAAAAAAATATTCTTCATATGTGTGAAAAATCTCAATGTCAATAGAAACTTTTGTCAAAAATTTTGGAGGTGCCCGCAGCCCCACTTTTGGCTTTAAGTGGTACTAACTTTCAAACCACATATCCAAAAACAAAAAATAAATAAATAAATAAATCTCCACGAAGCTCTTATCAGATCCTATCTTGAAAAAAAAAATTCAATTAAAAAGGTTTTTTTTTTCGAATTGTAGGTACATGCCCAAAATCCAAAATGACCCCAGGGGGACGTTTGGTCCTTTAGGGGTTAAGAGACAGTATAATGTCTGATATGAGCCTCATGATATTAATCTAATTTTTTCGCCGGTGCGGGTCTGTTGCGTTCTTTTGTTACGTGCACTCGCGAGTGTCGTCACGGTATTACTCTACCTCCGTGGCTAGCATAGCCCAAATATTTCTCTACCAAGGAATCTTGAGTATTTTACTTTAGATTAGAGTTTCTTTTGCTACATTGTTTCTTTTACTTATCTTTTACTTTAGATTAGAATGTCTTTTACTTTACAGTTTCTTTTACTTTTCTTTTACTTTAGACTATGGTATATATATGAGTAGAGCTTGAGGCTGAAGAGTTCTAGTATATTTTTGAGCTCTAACTCACCTCTCTTGATGTCGTTCAAGTTTTGTGGGTTTTCCTCTTGAACCTTTCTAGTTTCACACTTCTTGTCGAGTATCCGCGTATCCTTAACAGTGCCTCGTATCAATCTCAAGGCGATCACGAAATCTGCAGGCGCTAAGGTTGGCATTTGCGCTTTCCAAGTTCACGTCTGTCTGTCCCAGCGTCGCTGCGCATTCTACAATCACGGCACCTCGCAGGAACTCTCCGGCGCTCGAGCAAGCTCAACACATCTTTGGTGTCTACACAGCTGGTCAAACTAAGGACCTGCTCGGTGAAACCCCTGGTGCAACAGGACCTGTGATGGAAGCCGTGACCTGGTTAGACTCGCGGCACTCAAACGCGCTGCCGTTGTCTGAGCAGCCTCTTAAATCATCCCCTACCGGAGCTCCGTCCTCTCAAGAAACAATGACAATGGGGCAGAGGGATCAATCGACCTCGCAAGGCGTGAACCGTAAAGCGCATCATGGTGAACATGGTTCGCAGAAGGCTAGTTTGGTTACTTATACTTCCTTTGTGGATGTTGTGCCGTTGGAGGAGGGACCTCACAGCACCATGTCATCAGCTCCAGCGATTGGGAGCGCATCTTTCTATGCCGCGAACCATGTGCCAAGGGACAACGGCGGTATCAATGATAGGAATCTGGGCCATTATTGGTGTGGCCAAGGCAACGTTGGTTTTGGTCGTCTGGATGAGAAGGATCAGGTTTGGTCAAACAACTTAGGATGGAACAACCAGCGGGGGATTTGGATGGACAATGGTCCTGCTGTGGGTCTACGATCTGGTTACGACATGCATTATGCCAATACAAACATGTTTATCAACACCAGCAATATGGCGGAGTTTGGAAATGCCACAGCATATATGTACTATGTGCCACCGTTATTCTACTTACCGGTTGGAGCAGCTGGAGGCATGGATCCACGTCCAGCCTCACCAGCTTTGCGCACTATGCTCGTTAAGCAAATTGAATACTACTTCAGCATCGACAATCTTTGCAAAGACGTTTATTTGCGTTCAAAGATGGACAATAATGGTTTCATACCTGTCAACTTTATTGCCGATTTTAATAGGGTGCGTCACCTGACAAGAGACGTCGCCCTTATCTTGGATGCACTTCAAGATTCCATTTCGGTTGAAGTCCAGGGTGACAAGTTGCGCAAACGTCACGATTGGGCCACCTGGCTACTTCCACCTTATATTCCGCCTCATCATCCCACTCCTGCTGCAGTAAATGTTGTGGAACCTGGAAAAGAGGAAGCATCTCAAGCATCTCAACAAGTCTTGCCAGTACCTGCAAGCAAGAATGCTGATGAAAGTACAAGCAAGAATGCCAATGAAAGAAAGAATAGAGTTGAAAGCTTGGGGTGTGCAATAAATGAGGCTGAGACACCAGCAAGTTCTTTGGAAAGTGGAGCAGGGAGTCAACTGGCTACTATAGACATTTCAGAAGATTCTTCTGCGGCTCCTGGAGTTACCAAGTCGTTTGCTTCTGAAAGCGTTGGAGGGATTGGTTATTCTCCTCCGAGTGTTGGTCTTGCTTCTCACATGGATGTTGGTGATGCTGGAGCTGGCAATGGTGTGCCCACAACTTCAGCAATTTCTCTTGGAGTAGCATCAATCGATCTGAATAAGAGTGATGTTAAACCGCAATTGAAGGCGAGGCCAACAGACTCGGAGTCAGTGCTTGAAAGTCAGGTAACAAACTCAGGATCAAAGGTCCATGCGGAGACTGTAGAACACGCTGGAGAATGGCTAATATATACTGGCAAGCGACGACGACGAAGGTGGGATAAGTTGGTGTATAGCTCATGTATGAAGGTGGGATAAGTTGGTGTATAGCTCATGTATAAAGGTTGGGCAAGTTGGTGTGTAGCTCATATCAAAGAGATTATCATCGTTATCCCTCATAAGACAAAGTCAATAGATTGGGGACAAACTGTGCATAACTTATTAAAGGGGTCCTTGAAAGAGTTTGGCACCTGCCGCTGAAGTGTTGATAATATTGCATGGGCAGTTCAATCATGTCCTTCGAAGGATGCTTTGTAACCACTGCGTTCAGACCTTGAAGCAGACCTGTCGCTCCGGATGCGCCGGCAACAGCAGGCCCGGGTTGCAACAGACTCTCCTTCTCCACATGCAGGAAAGAGCGGTCAAGTCTTTCCACGCTTTTGAATACTCCCGAGATTCCACGCTCCAACGCCTTCACTTGAATACCTGCTATTGACATGTCACACGAAGCCACTTCTAGAAAGGACCTCATTCATAAATTGCACTACACCAGGTACAAGATCTCTGACGGGAATTTTGATCATCAGACAATGGAAACGTAGTTAGCAGTGACATGGACTTTACCTGCGCTGGACAACATGTGGATGGTGGTGCCGATGGGCAGAAGCAGGAAGCTGAGGAGCGTATCAACGAAGTCCTTCTCTGCCTCTAGAAACAGCACTCGGCCCGTCCTCCTACAACGCAACACGGATACTTTGAATGTGGCACTGCTGTTCCCAGCCATCGAAGCACCTCTTTTGTCAGCCTTACCCGCCATTGATCGACCGGTCTCGAGTCAAAAGCTCACCAATCTGTCCACGCTAAGTATTCTGCCGTTAGTGAATCCCTCAACTCCTATCACAACCCTGAATAAACCTTCGCAATGATTCCCAGCTGCAGATCACGTTGCCTCTAAAACATAATTGATGAGATTGGGCAACCTTGGAGATGATCGGAGTATTAATACATTAGTAGCTCTTTGTACAACACACAATGCCTCTTGACGTTCTGTTTGTGGCACATTTTGAAGAAGCTGGAAAAGTCTCTTGTAGAACTGCACTGCCGCAACAAATTGGAATCAACAATCACGGCACTGTCAAAGAATTTGCAGCGTCAGGCTGCCTTCTGTACATGCAACAAAGACATGCTATAAGTGCAGTGGCGTCGCTCAGGATAATTGCACGTCACACATTTATAGACAACACACATGCACTTCCCTTACTCAAGCCTAGGCCACATATTATGAAAGTGATTTCTGCGCCAGTGAATCGATCAACGTTCTAGTACATTATCGGTCCCTTGACATATCTGTATAGCTCAAAAGCTTGCATTGGTCGCAGTAAGTAACACATGTGTACTGTGAGCTTTGAAAACTGGGTGCTTGCTGGAGTGGAAGAAATGGCGCACTGTTCTAAGGCTCAGGGCATCGCTATGACATGGTTGAGTGTGAGAGTCCCAAAGCCTTACAACTTAGGTAACCCAGTCTGAGACCAGCTATTTTCTGGTAGTGATCTTGGGAGGGGAATATAATAAGTTGATGATCATTGCACACGACCGGTAGACACTTTGAAGTTCGTGGACTTGTCCCGTAAGCAATGACTAGCAAAGGTGCAAGATGGTGAGGTACATGAAGAACTGGGAGAGAGCTAGCGAGTTTTTCTTTATCGGCCTTTATCTGCCCTTGTCAAGCAGCCAAGTGTTTTGACACATAGATTTTATTGAATGTCTGATGTAGATTATTATACATAGATCCATCCAGCTAGGTCGCTCTAATATAATTTTGTCAGTTGAGGCTACTTAGTGATAGATTTCTGAAGTTTGGAGTCCTGGCAAATTGAATGTGAAACAGGGTTTGGCTATGTGTGGAGTAGCTGCCAACTTGAAAAACACTTCGCATGGATCACATCAATCATATCACTTTTCCAAGCAGCGATATGTTTAATCGACTGCCCGCATCGATTCGATAATTATACTCTCGGTTGCAAATTCGCTTTCAGTTGTTATCATGACTACAATTAACGTAAACCCCCTCATAACCAACAAGTTAAGCAATGTGCGTGTATGGATAGCCCAAATAATAATACATTTGTTTTTCAGATACGAATAGAACTACAATTTCAACCCAAGTGGTTTCATATGTGTCCGATGAAAATTGAATTAGTTATAAAGTGGGCTGCCAATGTAGTGGGTTGCCACTAGTGGTCTTAACTAATAGCAAAATTCCATTTGGAGCTGAACGGGTGGTAATGGGATGGAAGTCGGTTGGATATACCCCAATTTTATAAGCGATGGTTATGGTATTTGGTTGCTTGTGTGAGGCTCCGGAATAACTGGTACTTATTTTGACAACGAAGACACTGAGATTTGTGGACTCATCCCGGCATGGCAATAAATGGCACAGTTTAATGTTACAGGAGGGTGAGCAGAGAAGCATATCTCTCGTCTCCTGTTTGATCAAGCGTAGTATCTGGTAACAGATAATAAAATGATATTAAAAGGCTCATCAAGCCTCATGATATTAATCTAGTTTTTCCACGGCTGCGGGTCTGTTGAGTAGTTCGCTGCCTGAGAGCACCTCCACCGCAGGCTCCCATCCCGGCAGACCTGTCAGGTTTGGTGGATCTGGAGGAAGGTGCTCCCCCACTGCGCTCGTCGGGGCCGCCAAACGGGTCAGGCGGGATGGAGGGAGTTGGGAGCAAGCCTGGAAAAGGAGAGAATATGGCGGGGGACTGAAAATTTCACCGGGGCTAGGCCACCAATTTGGTTCGAGCACGTGGTGGAGCAACAATGGCTGTGGGAGTGGCTACCACTGACAGTCTATTCACTCACGCGTTTTTGCATGGACCCACAGCAGGGCTTTTATTATTAGAGCCAGGTTTCCAGGCCAGATAACCTTGCTTCCGGCTGGCGCTGCGCTAGGCGCCCTGCAGTCCAACCACGGGGCAGGGTTCAGGGCCAAAACCCAGGGCAGTCTCCACCGGGCTGGCGCGTCCCTGGTGGAGGTGCTCTGA
Source organism: Bryoerythrophyllum caledonicum (assembly GCA_963971425.1). Lineage (NCBI taxonomy): Eukaryota > Viridiplantae > Streptophyta > Bryopsida > Pottiales > Pottiaceae > Bryoerythrophyllum > Bryoerythrophyllum caledonicum. The sequence goes on along the minus strand of OZ020525.1, from coordinate 15,483,215 downwards.
CTCGTGAGAGTTGCCATAGTATTGCACAACCTCTGTGGCCAGGGCAGCACAATCATCCCTCTCCCGAGAAGTTGAAATCAAAACCTAAATTGCAAGATCGTTAATCAGACTGCATCTGGAAAGCTATTCTCTTCAAATGTAGCAAATTTAGAAACTTCGGAAAAGAGGACTGGTTCAAAACTGCACCACAAATTTTTTTGTCCAACTACAGTAAACTTAAGTTGCAAACGAATGATTCTGCACGTCGCTTAACCCTTAAACGTCAGTTTATACAGACCCATATTTTACTAGTGGAACCCCCGTCCTAACCGACGGGCCATGGGCAATCTTGAGTTAAACAAATGTATGTAGGTAAAAACTTTAAATTTTGGATTAGATCAAATCCAAATCCTAATGAAAGGACACATTCAAAGGATTCCTCTGAAAGGTACATTCAAAGGATTCCTTCAAAGGGCACATTCAATGGATTCCTCCAAAGGGCACATGCAAAGGATGAAATCTATGGATGAGTTCATTTTTCATCCATTTGGCGAGTTCATCCATTTGGCGCGTTCATTTCTCATCCTGTATTCTTTTATGCATATAGATGTATTAGAACATTTACAGAAAATGTATTGAAGTTTAGCGAGACCTACACCTTTGAATTGAAGAATCTTCAACTAACATCTTTCATTTGGAGGTCATTGCAATATCTGAACCTTATCATGTTCAAATACGACAATGTACATGTAGAATACTGTGGCCACCAGTGGCAGCTTCTGACGTTTAAGACGTTTAAGGGTTAATACAAGGACACTGACTTTAATAACCTGCAGTGTAGGTTGGCTGGGTATCGTTTGGAACCTCCGAGGATTTTGCGAACACATCGTTGAGGCAGGTACTTGAACTGATTGCCGCTTGCAGCAACTGGAGGATCTGAGCACAGTAAATACAGAGCCACAAACATCAAACAAACTCATCTTTGAGAGCTTGGCATGTCAAAATCCAAAACAAACCATAGCCGCCAACATGCAGCCTCCAATCAATAAGGATCATGAAAAGTAGAATGACTGAATGGGTAGAAATGAATGAATATCTACCTCGGTGACGCCGACATTGATGTCAGTGCTATCCAGATCGGCAAGAGTGGCGACCTTCATTTTATTCAGCACTTGGATGCTCCTTATGGTGGTGGAGGGCATGACCTCCAAACTATCGGTTACCATGTACGTAATGTTCTCCCTCACAAATCCCTGACCGCTGTTGGTGGAACAAGCTTTTCCGACCGAGTCTGAAGAGTTTTCTTCGACTAGTTTCTTGAAAATTTCATCCTTCAGGCTGTCAATATCTTCCGGAAGGACATTCACTGGCTGAGTAAAGGTGTAACGGCGACAATCTGTACATGACTTATTCAGGGTCCTTGAAAGATTTTGGCAGCAACCGCTGGAGCATCGATAATAAACCATGGGCAGTTCAATCGCGTCCTTTGAAGGAGGCTTTGTAACCGCTGCGTTCAGGCCTTGAAGCAGACCTGTCGATCCAGATGCGCCGGCAACAGCAGGCCGGGGTTGCAACAGACTCTCCTTCTCCACATGCAAGAGAGAGCGGTCTAGTGTATCCACGCTTTTGTATAGTCCAGAGATTCCACCCTCCAACGCCTTCATCTGACCTTCTGTTGATTACATGTCACACACAACCATTTCTAAGAAGAACTTTCTTTCTTAATTTGCACTAGACTTGGAAATAGATCTCTGAAGGAAATTTTGACCATCAGACACTAGAGGCTAAGTTAGCACCATGGATCAGTTTGGTGCCGTGACATGGACTTTACCTGCGCTGGACAACATGTGGATGATGGTGCCGATGGGCAGAAGCAGGAAGCTGAGGAGCGTATCCACGAAGTCCTTCCCTGCCTCTAGAAACAGCACCCGACCCGTCTTCCTAGAAAACAGCACGGATACCTTGAATGTGGCACTGCTGTTCCCAGCCATCGCAGCGTCTCTCTTGTCACCCTGCTCCGCCATCGATCGACCGGTCTCGGGTCAAATGCTCACGAATCTGTCCTCCCCTTAATCAATCCCTCAACTCCTTCCACAACACTTTCGCAATGATTCCCACCTGCAGCTCAAATTGTCTCTAAAACGTCACAGATGAGCTCAGGCAAACCTTGGAGATGATCGGAGGATCAAGACATTATTAGCTCTGGCTCTGACTGTGTGCAACACACAATGCCTCTCGACGTTCTCTTTGTGGCACAGATTGAAGAAACTGGGAAATCCTCTTTGTAGAACAGTACCACCGCCACAATGACCTTCAACAAACGGACGAACAGAAGATGCATACCCAAAACTGATCTTCTTGCTATCATTTGTGAAGAGTTCATTGCAATTTGTGTCACTTTTGATAGACACTGCACCACACTTGGTGTACAAATCAGGTCATCCAAAATTTAGTGTACCCTACGTACCCAATCTAGCAACCACAAGGGCACCAAATGCCATAGCCGATTAAAAACGTCGCCAGGCAGTGGATCGGAAGTAGGTAATTCAAGGAAATTTAATGTTATCAGGCCCCTTCAGACCACCAGATGAAAGAGAAATCTACAAGAATGATTGTGGAGAATATCACCCAAGTCCACAGTAAACAGTACAGTGTCGGTCAATTATGAAGGCAGTAGCATTGCGCTTTGAGAAATACGCCCGGGAAGCTAGACAACAACGCTTCGTTACGTTTGCACACACACGACTAGAGACTCGCGGTCACACTTAACACAATGCTTCAATCTAGATCGAATCGCTTACAAGTTCTTGTGTCGACGGAGTGAACTTTCTCCGGAGTGATCTCTCCCCGCTGCCCTCTCCTCGCTCCGACGCATCAACCCTAGTGCAACGCCGCTGCTGCCCTCCAGATCTGTCGTCGATGTGCACACCCCGCAGACTTCGTCGACACTGAGAGCACCTCCGCCCACTGACCGCGTCAAGCTCTCTAGCCCGAGGAGCCAGAAACTGGCTTCTGGGATGACATTTCAAATGTGATAATCAATGTGAATGATATTCTTTATCCAATTATTTTTTGAAGAGTTCATTGAATATGTAGATGATGATGAAACTTGCCTTTCTCTTGAAGAAAATCTTTGTGACATGGATCTCAATGTAGTGTATTCTAGCTTTTGCTCTAAATTGGAATTGGAGTCATTCAAGTGATATTTGTCGAATTTGAGTTCAACCAATGAAATGAAGCTTATGAAGTCTAGTTTCCATTCCAATTTAAAACTTTGAAAAATACATGGAATTGAATAAGTTCTTGCAGTTTGAACTTTGGGCCTACAACCATGGTTGACCGATTTACTAATTTTAGCTTGACACGGAAGTTTCATCTACACCCCAAGTTTTGGCACTGTAATGTACATCTTTGGTGAAATTTTCACAATGTTTAAGCATTCGTTGTATTTGATATGAGTTTCCTTCACTTTTCTCTTTGGAAAATCTTAATAATTATAAATTGTCACCAAAAAAGCTGCAATGTATGTGACATGAGCAAGACATGTGATCTCATTTTTGAAAAACAAAATTGAAAAATTTCCATCTTTATTTAATGAAGAAATAGAGCACAGAGTGAAATTGAAATTGGGATTGATGCCATGGTCACAGGCTCTTGGTCATAGGCTCTGTCCTTTAGGAGCTAGTTTCTACTCTCTATTCTCTCATATGATACGTCCTTTAGGGGCTAGTTTCTACTCTCTATTCTCTCGTATGACGCAATTGGAATCCGGTGGAACTTACCAAACCTCCACTTAACCTTGAGCTAACTTTAAACTCTACTAACTTCATACAACCTCCACCCACCGGCATTAGATTTGGCTCTAACTTATGGGAGGGATGACTCTATTCAATGTCAGATTTTCCAAAAGATATTGCCGGTTTGGCGAACTCATTCCTGAAGTAACAAGAGATGCACTCATCAACCGGATTCTTGACAAATGGTATGAAGTCTTTGAAATTCTTCTTTGTCCAAGAGCTACATTCGCCAAGGTATAATTCTAATTTTTCTTATGATACTACCCTATGCACTCGTCAATTTCGTGCATGATTAATTCAAAATGAAGAATGTCCAAAAATATTGGGTACTTCAAGAGATTTTCTAGGTGATACTGATGTCATGCCAAGGTTATATCTATTGATACTCATTGTGTCCACATCACTACAATTTAGATAAACAATTATTTCGGAAGGTAGTGTCCAAAAGTGACCCCTTCGTACGGTAATCTAATTTTTCCGTGGCTGCGGGTCGGCTTGTTTGCATGCTACATGGACTTATAAGCGTCGTCATGGTATTGCACTACTTCCATGGCCGGCGCATCCCACACTCTCTCTCGGGACCAAAATCAAAACCTAATCTAGACTACCTTCCATGAAAGCATACAATTGTGTTTGGTAAACTATTGTCCTCTAGATGTAGCAAGACTCGAAGAATCTTTGTTGTAGAGAAGTGGCTCAAAAGTGCACCACAATGACTAAAGATTTGCAATGGAATGATAGTGTATGTCGCTTACACTTAGATTAACAGACTGAACTGTACACCAAAAAACCACATGTCATCTCTCAAACTACTACCATGGATCAATTTGGTGCCGTGACATGAACTTTACCTGCGCTGGGACAACATGTGGATGATGGTGCCGATGGGCAGAAGCAGGAAGCTGAGGAGCGTATCGACGAAGTCCTTCCCTGCCTCTAGAAACACCACTCGACCCGTCTTCCTACAACGATCGACCGGTCTCGGGTCAAAAGCTCGCCAATCTGTCCACTCTAAGTATCCTGCCCTTAATCAATCCCCCAACTCCTCTCACAACACTCAATAAGCTTCCGCAATGATTCCCAGCTGCAGATCACGTCATCGTCTCTAAAACATAACAGATGGGCTTGGGCAAACCTCGGAGATGATCGGAGTACCGATACATCACTAGCTCTATGTGCAACACAGAATGCTTCTAGTCGTTCTGTTTATGGCACAGGTTGAAGAAACTGGAATTTTTTTTTGTCGAACTGTACCGCCGCCACAAATTGGTATCCCGCTCACTAGGTTCAATCCGTGTTCGGGCTGTCAGGCCCTGTTTTGGTCTTCTTTCCGTCTCCCGCGGCCGTCCCCCAAAAGCATCTTTCCGCCCCCTTGTCCGCGTCTTTTCCTTCCAGCGCCTCTCGCCCTTTCCGAGATCCCTGCCCGATCCATCCCGATAAGCGCCTGCCCGCCCCTGCTATCGGCGCAGACCCCGAGACCCGATAACACCATATCGGCTATCGGCCTAGGAACGGATCCACGCCCACGTGTACCGGTGGGACCCATCCACCCCCCTCCGCCGCCGATAAGCCAGTATCATCCGTTACCTGTCACAATCATCCATCGCAGGAGGGTTGCAATCAGCCGGAATCCAAATCGATTGAATCTGAAAGCAATCATTTTTTGCATAGGGTTTCGATGGAGCTATCGCGGATTGAATGACAGGGCGGTCTCTTGATTTGGTCGAGGCGATGTGCTCTCATGGTAAAGCGTGTGATGGTTTTGATAGCTATAGTTCTGTGGTTGGCGGCTGGTAGTCTCGATAGGAGAATTAGAGTCTCATCATTGTCGCCATCAATTTCAAATGTTCCGGCGGCGTTGTTCAAATGGCGAAGGCTGCTGTTGGCTCGTTTTCTCTCTCATTTGCAAACCCGTTTGTTTGTACTCCCTACTATCGTTTGCGCTGTTCTTTTGCGAGCTCGATCTCAGAGAATTCCTTGACATCTTCCATCTCCGACGACGCCTTCTGGTAAGCATGCAAACCCTCCCGCTCTCATTCAGTTTGTAAACCTATAGGCTCATATCGAGTTGGGAAGTGGACGCAGGAAGTTGATAGTTAGGGTTTCTGGAACTCGATATTCTCAGTACTAGTTTTTCTGGAATCATACTGAAGTTTATCTGTAGACGATAAGGATTTTGGGGTTTAGCGATCTGTCGGATTTGTTTAGCCGTATACGATAAGGCACTCAGGTGATTTTCGATTCTTACGTTGTCAGTGAGCGTGAGCGTGGAGTTCATGATAGAATATACTGTGTCGATTGGAGTACGAAAGGAGATAACGATTGGAATTCCAAGTGCCGCGCTGATAGGAGTACCAAGGGAGATACCGTTTGGAATACTAAAAGGCTTAAACTTCTCGGTTTTGGTTTAGGGTTTATAGCTTCTCATGTACCACGTTTCATAATAAGTTTCATGACTGATTTGCTCTGTATGCTGTAGGTCTGCAAAAATGCCGAGATGCAACTGCGTCAGTGAGTTACCGAGAGGGGTGGAGGCTGTTCCCACCCACCCGATTTACAACGATAGGCTGAAGAGGATAGAGCAAGTTTTCAAGGTGGAGGGGCATTACTGGCAAGACAGCTGGCATCCTCTGACGGCCAGGAGAATGATTCTGGCGATGCACGGGCCAGACTCGCAGATTTACAAGACCAGTGAACTGTCTCCGGAGAAGAAAGCTTTTCACTGTCCGTATTGCAAGGAGGTCGGGCAGAAACATAGGATCAATCTGCACCTGAATCACGCGAAGTGCCCTGGGCGACCTAACAGGAAAATGCCTGCTTATCCGAACCTCGACATCAAGAATCAACCTCAGTTCATACAGAAGATGGTGGATTGTACAACAGTGGACGACGTCATTGCTGCGTTCCAGCATATCGTCCCACTCGATAGGTCTAGCAGGAAGCCGAGAGGCGGCGGGAAGAGAGCGGCCGGGACTGGATCTCGGGACACTCGCGCAAGAAAGCGAGGTGCGTCGACCTCTCGGGCATCGAGACCAGTCCGATTGGAAGCCGATGACGAGGAGTCGTCATCGGATGACGACGATCAGTACGAGGCGGGCGAGGATGGCGATAGGTCTGAGGACCACGAAGATGTCGATGCTAGGCCCATGGACATCGTCGCCTACAGCGTTCCAGCGACATCGGAAAGTGGGCACTTCGTTTCCGGGAATGTCGCTTCCAGCGCCCCGATAAGCCAGGCGATTGTTACATCAAGTGCTCGTGGTCGGGACATGCACTCGATAAAGCGAGGTGCATCGTCCTCTCGGGCATCGAGAGCAGTGCATGCACAGCCCCCGTCCGATACGACCACATCGGATGAGGAGGACCAGGACGGGTCGCGAGAGGATAGCGAATCCTCTCAGGCGCGCGAAGATACCGATGCGCGTCCCAATGAAGCGATCCCGGTCAGGCATCCAGCGACGGCGAAGGGTGGGCAATGCAGCTCCGGGAACGTCGAGAAGAGGCCTACGATAGGCCAGGAGGTTGCAACACCCTCTCGGCGTGCGAGGAGCCCCAAACCGAACTTGAAGGCGCGTGCGATGTGTCCCTTTGACAGCATCACTGCCCCGAATTTCCATGGAGAAGACGATCCATATTCCGTAGGGAATGCAGCGGAAGTGCGCGAACAGTACAAGGTGGTGCGGAGGGACGACGGACCTAGCGCGACTCTCGCCGATATCTCCGACGAGAGGTTAAGTATCAGACAATACCTCGCGGGGGGCGCTAGGCCGAGGTACAGTAACCCGGACAGAGAAGCCAGGGCGCGGGAATTGGAGGAAATGCGCATTCGCGAAATAGAGCGCATTCGTCTCGACGTGGACGAAAAGTACGCGGCGTCCATCCAAACCGACATACCTCCAGTGAGGCGAACCCGAACCCCTTTGTGGATTCTCATGAACAATGGTTTGCTGTCTGAAGAGGAGCGTCGCAGCATATCGTCCGAGAATCATCTACTTCAGATGATGCAGGACGTTGTGGCGCAAGGGCAGTGGCGTTTTACGTCTGCTATCGGGCAAGCGTTCTGCACGCAAGCCATCTCCACCGACGAGCTAAATGAGTGCAAGCCTATCGTGGAGCTGGCGCAGTTTCCGTGGAGCGAGAAGCTGAGAATTCGGTGGGTGGCTACTGTGAGGGAGACGTGGCTATTTCTTCAACGAGAGAAGGAGGCGGAAGAATGGGAGGTCTCGGGAAGAGCTAGGGCCGCCAGGATCCAACAAGACCGCGAGGCGGAACTGGTCTCCCGAATTGCCTCCTACGACAAGGAGCGGTCTGTGGAATGGGAGGCCTTGGTGTGGGACTACAATCTCCTGTTCCACTTCTGCGCCGATAACCCCTTCATTCGCGAGCTCTTGCCGCCCATGCCATGGAAACACAACTCCGAAGAGGCGAGAGTGGTGTTATCGATCTTGAAGGCAGCAAGTATCGATCCCATGCGTCCTCCACGAGAAGCGAGGCTCCTGAAGTGCTGGTTTATCGCCAACGGTTTCAGTAACCGGTTTGTCCCCCCTCTATTATCGTCATCTCTTTTACCAGCTATTTTAGGGCTTCAATGCTATCGGACTCTCGTTCCAGTTCAGAGTTTTTTGTCGTTTTAACAACTACTAGATTGGAGGTATCGCTTATGAGTTATCGGCTGACTGTTGTTTGAATTGCAGTGGAACAAATATGTGCCATCCCCACGCGCGAATGACACCGCTGATGATTGATAGGAACTCCGATAACGCACATTCGCCTTGGGATGGCGCATTATTTCTGTACGAGAAGCTAGGGAGGTTTCTCTTCGGGCATGTGGAGTACGCGGATGAAGATCCGGAGGTGGTAGAACTCCATCAGATGCTCGTTAACGAAGCGCGTGAATGCGGCAGAGCTCTAATACAGTTCACCCATCACGTAAGAGCGCGGACAGTCATCGACATGGCCTGTAGACACGAGGTCCAGTTTGAGCTGAGGTGGTGTCAAACCGATCTGGCGTCGTACATGCCATGGGAGCTTCTCGAAGAGCAATGCCTGTTTCGGGAAGACATCGACTTACTATATGTCGGCAGTGGATCGAGTAAGCCGTCCGCCACATCGTTTACGATCTTCACTTACAATTTTATGCATATCATGTGTGAGTACTTATGTTTATCCAATGTCACGTGTGTACAGATATGGTAGGTGGTCACCTTATCGGAGTCCATGACGGGCCCGAGATGCAGGCTTGTCTCACGGCGATAACAAGTTTCTGCCGGAAGCAATGCGCAGCATCGGTGTCACGTATTCGATCCGAAGACGTCACGGAGGGTTCTTCTCGGAATACTCGAGACATCGAGGGTGCCCAGGCTCTTATCGCCGTCCACGAGGGAACTCCGATTGGGCTCGGAGAGCGACGAGAACCTGCTCAAAGAAGGGAGCACGTAGAGAAGGTCTCTCTCCCGCCGCATATCGTGGTGGAGGACGTCGCCGATAAGAAAGATGAGAGTCCTTCAGAAGCTGCATTTCGGGAGGGGGAGGAGACGATGGACGTTGACTCCGAGAGGGAGGAGATCTTGGGTAAGGAAGGAGATGCCAGTATCCCCGACCCCGGGTTCGATGTCGTCCCGAATTTAAGCCGTGGGAGCGAGGAGCGAGAAGCCGATGTCACACCTGACAACGCCGAGGTCAGCCAGGAAGCTGGTCACCTAGCTGACCGGCGCACTACATCTGCAGGCGATATGTCAGGCGTCCCTTCTTACATGGTCCCGGTTCCTATCGAAGCCGATAAGGAATGTCGGGCTAAGGAAAACAACGATCCGCCTATCGTTGAGAGAGATTCGCAGCCATCGGAGCCTATTGTGTCTGAAGAAGAAGCGGCAATGCCTTCGGAGCCTACCGTACCTGAAGAAGGAGCGGCAACGCCATCGGAGCCCCATGTGGCGGACGACGGGGACGAAACGCCTCTCGGATGGACCCAGGTAATGGCTGACCTCACGCTTGGAGATGGGTTGCTAAACCTACACGGGAACGGAACCCCCGAGGACTTACGATCATTACACGGGGTAAGAACACAACGAGCCGTGAAGGTTGCCGAGGGAATAAATAGACAAAACCGTCCTTTTAACCTATCGCGATATCCGCCTATGTATGCTATGTTCTTTGCTTCCCCTCGAATCCGTGTCATAGAGACTACGCCCCTAACGACTATAGATTCTGTGTTTTTGTAGGACGGGTTATCGGAACAATGGAGAGAGCGAACTCTAGCGCAAGTCATCGAGGGCGTGATGGAGAAGAGGGAGTCCATTGTGTATCATCCAGGACTTCTGGAATCGCTCGCGAAACGCGTCCCTGATAACCCACCCCCGTATCAGTGTATGTTGCCCGAGAACCGCCACATCTGCACGTCTCGGATGCCCGACTGGAATAGAGAGCCCACTCTATGCTTCGAGGCTGCAAGTCACTCTCCGGAGCTGGTCGAGCAAAGTTTGGGTCTTATCGTCGAGCTTCTGAAGCACAGGTTTAGTTTTTTTACTCTTATCGTCCGATACTTTCCGATTTGCGACCTCAAGTATAGTTCGTGTTCGATATCTTGTGAACGATAACCCCTTAATACGATATGACTTGTACTGTACAAATGCACGTATCGTTTGCTAACTCACAGTGTCATTTCTGTCCCGCAGACCCCCTGGCAAGAAACTCGATGACATTGTAGACGATATGCTCGTCTTCGGCCCGGACAAGAGGAAAGCTGTGACCATATCGCTCAATCGTGCCGACTGGGGCTGCATTCTCCAGGACGGGCGAGAGCTCGACGGCTCTCTTATGGACTTCCTACTCCGGCATATCGTATACCGCGCTGACCCGGAGGTACGACGGCACTACGCGTTGACTCACAACTGGATGTCTAATTGCATGCAGTCGAAAATCGATGACGCAAGCACATGGGACGAAGTCGTGTATTACATCTATCGTACCGTGCGTACCGTATCTCGACTCGAGGACACACTAGTGGTGCCCTACCAGAACATGGGTCACTGGAGCATATTTGTCGTGGAGGACTCCCAGACGATACAATTCGACACGTTGAATATGCACCGGGACGAGCGAGCGGGCAACTTCGCGTTTGTGTTGCACATGGCGTGGGCGATGGCGAGGGGTGTTTCGCCTAAGTCGGCCATGTGGAGGAAGTGGCAAGGACGGAAGGTGAAGAGGTTGCCGATTCCAAAGCAAGCGTTGTCGTGGGAGTGCGGTTACGTGTCGTGCTTGGCATTCTGGCAGTACCTCGTCATACGTGGGAGTAGTCCATCCGCCGATCCGGATTTGCTGCAGAACCACAAATGGCAGGACTGGGCGGGGTCAAAAGCGCGACTGTGGTTAGTTCAGGCGTTCTATCTCGAGCTTATTTCCCCGCCCAATGGGTTTTCTAAGCCTACAGTTGATGTCTGGAGTCCTGTACAGGCATATGTTCTCGCCAGCGAGAACATGGAGGGCGATGATGAAACCATGGAGGTGAGCCCGGAAACAGGAAGGAGGAATACGACGAGGGCTGCTATCGACTTGGGTATCGAGAAGACGATAGCATTGCAGCTCAAGGGATGTCGTGTGAGGCAGCCTCTCGGCGAAGCACCTAGGGAAGGGGTGAAGAAGCCGGGCACGAAGAGAAAGCCGAAGAAGAAGTAGGCTCAGAGCTTCTTCTTCTTGTATTTTACATGTACGATAGGTTAGGCTCAGAGTTAGCGGTAGGACGATAGGTGTGTATACATTCATTTTCCGATCAAATACCGGACAAATCTGTACTGTACATTCCAAAATGTACAAGAATGTGTTGGTAATGAAATGATCTCCCGTTGTCTATCTATCCTGGCTATCGTTTATCTATGCATAATAATGTGTATTTGTCCTACCAATCCTGTTTGTATCCTATCGAGGACTATACCTCCCGCGATAAGAACTATAGGAGCGAGCGCAGTATACCTCTTCCGATAAGATGAACATATGTAGGAGAGGACGATGGACCACAATATGGCAACCCGATAACGCGGTGGCGTTATCGGATGTCTAAATTAAGAATATAGCCTATTGGCTATGCTTACTGCGTAAGGTTCTCGGGAGCACGAGCCGAGGAATGTCGGTAACCTCGCGAATCTAAGAAATCGCGCAGCCTTTGAAGCCTCATTCCGAGCCCGTCTCGGTTACAAGGGAGGGAATGAGCAATCTGCAGCAGTGGATGAAGCATGCCGGCATCAATATCTGCCTCGATTCTGGACAATGTCCCATCCATACTTCGTAACCCGGCGTCCAAGTGCCGCGCCAGTATCGGTTGCCGATACGCCTTATCGAGGAGCTTCAAAATGAGTTGGTGCATGCGGTCGAAGTCATCTGACCACACACTTCCCAGTTCTCGTGTTGGCGATGTCTCGAAACATACATCTCGGTCACATGATCTTGAAGGCAACATATCGTTGGCGTCGATATCGAGAACAGGCCGTAGGATTTCCGATCTCTGGTCGTTGGAGAGCAGGAGATTGGTCATACCTCCTTGGGCCGTGCCGCGTAGAGAGCCGAGGTATCGGGCAATCTTGCCCGAGGCGAGGTCGGGTCTCGTTAACTCGAGTACTTTAACTTGATGCTTGCAGATGTTCCCTTTCTGGGAATACACACACTCGCAGACGGCCCACTCCGTGCAGGGATTGTATACAGCGTACGCAATGTGACCTCGTTTCGAAGACCTAACCAAAGCCGGTCCTCCAATATACATTGGCAATACGACGTTCTCGTTTGGGATAGAATTGGCTTGGATAATGGAGTTTACCATAATCTGCCTCAGCTTCTTGTTCTTCACGAACCCGTTCTGTTTACTCCAGTCGGTGTAGTCATATTTCTCAATGACATTCCCAGTGAGCTCATAGATAAGCCAGTCCATCCGTCGGCCGATAAGCTTCCTTTTCGACTGTCGCAAGACGGATTTCATGTTCGAATGGAATGACTCTATCGCAGCTGTGGTATCCTGGCCCGCATGAGGGATCTTTCTGTCTCCCACTACCCACATATGGATTTTCGGCATCCATTCCTTGTCAAAATACTTCCAGTACTCCTTTGCATCTGGAATGCGTGCCTTTGCCTCCATATAGACGTGTTGAACCCACTCTAACAACGTCCAGATCCTCGTAGGAGGTCCTCTCGTAGCAGGGTCATCGCAATCACTTGGTGTCTCCGACATGTACATAAGATCCCCTACAGTACGCAATGCAGCAGCTCTCGTCTCCATGTCTTTCAACTTCGCACAAGCGTTCTTTTGCCAGGCTCGACGCACGTGCCACAAGCATAGGAACAGAAACGACCGAGGCCAAACTTCCCTGCGATAAGTAAAAACACGATAACCCATCAGATAACCCGGCACGATACGAGAAAGCCGGAACGCCGATATGTCGGATCATCCCGACCTGAACCTGACGTACAAAAGGCAAGATATGAAACCAGAGGGGGTATTCTGCGAGTCTCTATAGTTTCTTACCGGAGTGAGTTGATCTCGTTATCGGCGTCGTCGAGTACGAATGCTGTAGGTCTCCATCTTGGGTTGATTTGCTCTAGCTTCTCTTTTAGAGCGTGCATCCAAGGCACTAGATCACTTTGTTTTGATCTCGCGGTGATTATAAAGGCGACGGGCACGCCATTCCTCCAGTCGTCGAACACCATCATCGTGAATAGAGGGTACTGTAAACAATAGGAAATATTAGTACTAGAAGATACGAATCGATGTTGCACAAGTTTGTAGATCGGATGAGTAGACACATTCAGAGCGAGTCGTAAAGGCACATACCTTCTTGTTGTTTGTAGCGAAGGTCCCGTCTATCGCAATAATGCTATCGTGCCCATAGTTGAGCATCATCCGCAGCTGAAAAGGGGTCTGAATCCCTATCACGAAGGGCACGTTGTCAGAGTTCAGGACCCCTTCTATCTTAGTCCCCGGATCCTGGTAGTAGAATACCATCTCTCGATTCTCTCGTACCCACATTCTAACACTCTCGGCATCATTATGGTGCTTCATGTAGAGTTCTTGCGCACGGACGCCACAAATGTTCCGAATATCCTCCATGCTCAGGAAACAATCCCGAGAAGGTGTGAGCGTGCCCTCATCGCGTCCTTTGAGTACCAACCTCTGATGCTTTAGTTTAATCGATTCCATAGGAACGAGCTCGTCGTACTGCCGTAGAACCCAATCTCTAACCTCCTCCGATATGCACTTTCGGAATCTGAGTCTCCCCCTGGTGATGTTTACCTTATCGTGAACGATATTGCCCTCTCTATCAACGTGATCTTTGCAGAAGTACCCTATCTCGGCGATAGATGGTAGAAAGTAGTACCTCTTTACATAGAATCTACATTGGCAGCCCACCTTCATAGACCCTCCCTCCTTCGCGTCAGTAGCACGAGGGCCTTTCTGACCACGTCCTGAGTATATCTGTTTTCCTTTCCGATTGTATCGTCGTGCTGTGGGTGCCATATCGGGAGTGATATCGTCGATCTTGTCTCTATTGTCTTGGGGACCGTATTGACAACGCCATCTGCAACGACAGCCGAGAACTTTTTGTGATGGATACAGTGCGCAGTAGACGATATGACAGTAATCCTCGTAACAGCAATGACCATCTTACCGTTGAAGCTCGATGGGGCAGTTCCAGCGATAGTGGGTCTTATCTCCCACGTTCGTGGGGTCGAATTTATCCCGCACGAATGTGGTCTCGACGTCCTTTCGGCATGATTGCTCACCGTTCACGAAATCCATTACTCTATCCCATGGAATGTAGGCGATAAGCTTCGATTGCTTTCCCTCACCGGGGTCATGATCAGGAAGACCATGGAGGTCATCAACAGCGGACTTCGTCTCCCTCTCGGCCTCAAAATTCCACCTCAGATCTTTCCAAGTTAGCAAACCAGGTGGAGGCTTATGTAATGCATCACGCATCCTAAGAACCTTGTGACCATGCTTCATGAGGTACCGAGCGTGCGGGCCTTCTCGGATAGCTGTATCTAGATCTTGCACACCCTCCTCACGCACACCAGCAGGCTTCTTTCGACCCTGCCGCCTCCATCCTCTCGCTGCCACCCCGTTATCGGCTCCACTCCGAACTGGTACCTCACTTGCATCCACACCTGGGAAGACCGGCGGCAGGAGATTCAGATCCAGGAACTCCATTCCCGCTGCCTATCGGTGACACTCTACTCTCCCGCGAGCACAACAAATGGCGCCGCAATGAACACGGGCTGGGGAGACGTTGCAAGCCGAGTCCAACATAAATCATCTACATCATCTCCGCTCCTCGGATTGCCCGGATGATACTGGCTTATCGGCGGCGGAGGGGGGTGGATGGGTCCCACCGGTACACGTGGGCGTGGATCCGTTCCTAGGCCGATAGCCGATATGGTGTTATCGGGTCTCGGGGTCTGCGCCGATAGCAGGGGCGGGCAGGCGCTTATCGGGATGGATCGGGCAGGGATCTCGGAAAGGGCGAGAGGCGCTGGAAGGAAAAGACGCGGACAAGGGGGCGGAAAGATGCTTTTGGGGGACGGCCGCGGGAGACGGAAAGAAGACCAAAACAGGGCCTGACAGCCCGAACACGGATTGAACCTAGTGAGCGGGAATTGGTATCGACATTGGCCAAAACCAAGTGGACGAACAGAAGATGCATACCCGAAACTGGCATCCAGTAGATTCCTGTATCAGAAAGTTACAGTCGCGTAGATATTGCGGGTTTTGCGAACTCATTCCTCATGTAACAAGAGATGCGCGCATCAACCTGATATGCAGTCTTTGAAAGTCTGGAGCTACATTCGCCGAGGTGTAAATCCATTGTCTCTCACGCATATTTCTGAACATATATCATCATAAGTGAGTTGAAGAGTGACTGTTACATTTTCGATCATGTGAAGGTGGAGGGGCAGAGCTGGGGAGGATGGGATTCATGGCGGATTGTGCTATGGAGCAGGGCGAGTGCTCGGAGTTTTTCGCCGAGCTCAAGGCAGCGGAGCCGTTCTTCGTGATGGCGGGGCCGAACGTGATCGAGTCGGCGGATCACTGCTTGAAGATGGCGCGGCAGATCAAGGCGGTGACGGACGCGTTAGGGTTGCAGTTCATCTTCAAGGCCAGCTTCGATAAGGCGAATCGCACGGCGGCGGCGTCGTTCCGGGGGCCGGGGCTGGAGGAGGGGCTGCGCGTCCTGGAGCTCGTGAAGGAGCAGCTCCATGTGCGGATCGTGACGGACGTGCATGAGGCGGCGCAGTGCGAGGCGGTGGCGCGCGTGGCGGATGTGATCCAGATCCCGGCGTTTCTGTGCCGCCAGACGGACCTCCTGCTGGCCGCGGCGAAGACGGGGAAGGTGGTCCACATCAAGAAAGGGCAGTTCTGCGCGCCCTCCGTGATGCGGAACTCC
Organism: Bryoerythrophyllum caledonicum; assembly: GCA_963971425.1. Lineage (NCBI taxonomy): Eukaryota > Viridiplantae > Streptophyta > Bryopsida > Pottiales > Pottiaceae > Bryoerythrophyllum > Bryoerythrophyllum caledonicum. The sequence goes on along the minus strand of OZ020525.1, from coordinate 15,467,014 downwards.
GCAGAGAAGGTGCGGCTCGCGGGCAACCCGAACGTGATGGTGTGCGAGCGCGGGACCATGTTCGGGTACAACGACCTGGTCGTGGACCCTCGGAATTTGGAGTGGCTGCGCGAGGCGGGCGCGCCCGTGGTGGCTGATATTACGCACTCGCTGCAGCAGCCGGCGGGCCAGAAGCTCGAGGGCGGCGGCGTGGCCAGCGGCGGGCTGCGCGACCTCATCCCCTGCGTCGCGCGCACATGCGTGGCGGTCGGAGTCGATGGCATCTTCATGGAGGTGCACGACAACCCCCTCCAGGCGCCCTGCGACGGGCCGACGCAGTGGCCCCTGCGCAACCTCCGCGGCTTGCTGGAAGAGCTCGTCGCCATCGCCAGGGCCACCAAGGGCAAGCACAAGATGCTCATCGACCTCACCCCTCTCGGCGAAGAAGACTTTTAGGTCAGCCCGCTCTCCATTCATTTTAGTTTGAAATTATTCCCCAATTTATCACCAATTGCTCAATTCACCACAAGAGCAGATTTTTTTGAAGGAAAATGAAGGATCATTCTGTCAGTGGATCATTTGAGGATAATTCTGGGCCAAATTCTTCCGTAAGTGTTCCGAATCACTCCCTTGGTCATGTGCTTGCATTCCTTTTCTAAACGTTCATGAGTGCAATGCCAGAGGTTTAACAGTTTTCTTTGAAGCTTGACGACGTGTACAAGAAGCGTAGCTGATGACAAGGACAAATTCTTCACACCATTGCGTTAGCATATGCGAATGGCGAAGACTGTTAGGTCGCGCTCTCCATTTTCGTTCGGAGTTCACCATTTCATCCGTGCAAATATTTTCTTCAGAGAAAATATTTATTATTTTGTCAGAGGCCCAAATTCTTCTGAACCATTCCTTTGGTTATGCGGAGATCCTGATCTGGCATTTCCTTTCACGAGTGCAATACCAGACAGGTTCACATCCTAAACCAGATTTGACTGGAGCTGTACAAGAAGCGTAGTCGATGATATGGGCATATTCTTCACAGCATTACGTTTATTCTAGAGTCCTGCTTTCATGCCTGAGTAGTTTAGTTAGGCAAGCTGTGAGCGAGCCCAATGCAAGAGTACGACAGTTGGGAATCCTACCGAGGAATAGGGATTGAACTTTGTACCGCCTCAAGCATATGCTAATAATCCGGTTATGACAGAGATTGATGAGCAGCCATGGACTCGAGGACACAAGGTTTGACCCCCGGAGCTTCAGGCAGGCACTATAAATGAAGAAGCTCTCCCCACTTCATCCTCACTTCAGCCATTGCCTTTCTCATCTTTCTTTCCTGCTGTGTCTACAGCCATGAGGACCAGAGTTGGTGGAACCATGGTTCTGCGTGCGCTTGTGGCCCTGTTGTTTGCCATGGCAGCGTTCACTTCTCCGGTTTCTGCAAGTGTGCAGAACCGCCCTCCTCCACATGAGGCTCCTCCGCCTCACCTTGACCGCCACTCCCCTCCTCATCACCGCCACCATAGCCCCCCTCCTCCTCACCATTACTTCAGGTCACCCCCTCCTCACCATTTCTTCACGTCGCCCCCTCCTCACAACAAGTCGCCCACTCATCATCGTGATCAGCCTCTTCCAAATGTCGGCTTTTGACGACCTGGAGCGCTTCATGTGTGGAGTGACCGAATTGCGTATAGAATGACCTTGTCTAGAAGAAGTTGTTAGCTTGAGAATAACGCTCTTAGCTGTTAGCTGTTAGCTCTTCAATAATGCTGAGCGAACTGAGAATTGTATGCGTTCGTGTATGTGAAACAAGCGCCAAACTTTTTTGTCAAAAACGCTTCTCATAGATCAGATCAGTCGCATCAGTCTTCCATGCAGCCAATTGTTTAACTGACTGGCCTCATCGATTCAATAATCATACACTCAGTTGCACATTCGCTCCCACTTGTTTTCATAATTGCAACTACAGGCCGAAGCATTTGCGTAACGCGAAATCAAGGATTTGACTTCACAACACAACACCGCGAATTACAATACCATGCATAACGTGTGAGAGGCTCCGGGAATATTGATCGTTTATAAGTCGATGACAGGTACGTTTGTGGACTAATCCCGTATGCAATGGCGATGAAAGGCAGTGATTGAAGTTGAAGGAGGGCAGGGAGAGAGCCCAGAGGCATACCTTTCTCGGCCTTTTGGCTAAGATCAAGTGTAGTATCTGTTCTTATCAGTTTAATATCTGATACGAGGCTCATCGAGCCTCATGATATTAATCTAATTTTTCCGCGGGTGCGGGTCTGTCGGGGAGCTTGCTGCCTAGACTCGTGAGCGTCGCCATGGTATTGCACTAGCTCCGTGGCTGGCGCAGCCCAAACTTCCTCTCCCCAGGAACCCAAATCAAGACCTAAATTGCAAGGACGTAATCAGACTAGCTTCCATGAGAGCATAGGTTTGAGTTTCGGAACCGTTGTTGTCCTCAAATATAGCAAGTGTAGAATCATAGTAAAAGAGGACTGGATTAAAAATGCGCCACAAAAATTTAGTCCATCTACTGTAAATTTGCAACCGAATATTTATGTCTGTCGCTTCATATTCGGGCACTGAGATTACTAGCCTGAACTGTACACAAAAACTACATATCATCTCTCAAACTCTCAAACATACTTGGTTTGCACCTCCGACCTTTTGGCAAACACATCATTAAGGCAGGTACTTGAAGTGATTGCCGCTCGCAGCAACTGGAGGATCTGAGCACAGTAAATACAGAGCCACAAACATCAAACAAACTCATCTTTGAGGGATTGGCATGGCAAATCCAAAGGAAACCATAACTGTGGCCCAAATGCAGCCTTCAATAATATCATGAAAACTTTAGAAGAATTGAAGTGCAGGAGAGATGATGAGTGAACGGGTAGAAATGAATGAGTATCAACCTGGGTGACGCCGACATTGATGTCAGTGCTCTCCAGATCCGCAAGAGTGGCGACCTTCAGTTTATTCAGCACTTGGATGCTCCTTATGGTGGTGGAGGGCATGACCTCCAAACTATCGGTTACCATGTACGTAATGTTCTCCCTCACAAATCCCTGACCGCTGTTGGTGGAACAAGCTTTTCCGACCGAGTCTGAAGAGTTTTCTTCGACTAGTTTCTTGAAAATTTCATCCTTCAGGCTGTCAATATCTTCCGGAAGGACATTCGCTGCCTGACTATAGTTGTAACGGCGACAACCTGTACATAGCTTAGTAGGGGTCGTTGTAAGAGTTCGGCACCTGCAGGTGGAGCATTGATAATAAACCATGGGCAGTTCAATCATGTCCTTTGAAGGAGGCATTGTAACCACTGCGTCCAGGCCTTGAAGCAGACCTGTCGCTCCGGATGCGCCGGCAACAGTAGGCCGGGGTTGCAACAGACTCTCCTTCTCCACATGCAAGAGAGAGCGGTCTAGTGTTTCCACGCTTTTGTATATTCCAGAGATTCCACGCTCCAACTGCTTCATCTGACCTCCTGTTGATTACATGTCACACACAACCATTTCTAAGAAGAACTTTCTTTCTTAATTTGCACTAGACTTGGAAATAGATCTCTGAAGGAAATTTTGACCATCGGACACTAGAGGCTAAGTTAGCACCATGGATCAGTTTGGTGCCGTGACATGGACTTTACCTGCGCTGGACAACATGTGGATGATGGTGCCGATTGGCAGAAGCAGGAAGCTGAGGAGCGTATCGACGAAGTCCTTCCCTGCCTCTAGAAACAGCACCCGACCCGTCTTCTTACAACGCAACACGGATACCTTGAATGTGGCACTTTCATTCCCAGCCATCGCAGCGCTACTCTTGTCAAACTTCTCCACCATTGATCTACCGGTCTCGCGTCAAAAGCTCCACAAACCTGTCTACGTTAAATATCAAGTCCTCTCAAATCACTCAACATAAACCTCCGCAATGACTCCCAGCTGCAGATCACATTGTCTCTAACACATAATACTAGTAGCGAACCTGTTGTTTGTCACTCACTGTTATGTGGTTGTGCAAAAGGGTGAGTGAAGTTCCTCACAACAGACACAAAAGAGAGAGCTTTTCCAGGTTTTCGGTGAGTGAAGTGCGACACTTTTGGGATCAACAGCAACGCCTTTACTACGAGTTTAACGCCAGATGAGCTTGAGAAAAACCTTCGAGATGACTGGAGTATTATCCCTTCGACGTCAGTCGGGAGCCGTATGTATAGGCACGTATTTTACTCTGTAGAATTCTACATCAGATGTGTTGAAGGTTAGCAAGACTTACACCTTTGGATTGAAGATTCTTCAACTAACATTTTTTATTTGGAGTTCATTTTAATATCTGAATCTTATCATGGTCAGATACAACACTATATATGTAGAATACTAGGGCCACCTTCTGACGTTTAAGGGTTAATACATCATTAGCTCTGGCTCTCAATGTGTGCAACACATAATGCCTCCTTTGTGGCAATCTTTTTCAAAATGCCTATAGTAATTCTAGTGATCCAAATTACAGTGGTCCACCTCAATTCCTAATTTTGGTCAAATCATGTACTGCACAAACAGTATGAGTTGTTTTGATACTTTTGAAACAAAATAACTCCTTTAAGGACAAGACAAACATAGGTGGTCACTTTTGGAGTAATTTGCGAGTTTGGTGGATCAATACTTGGTGGATCCACGGCCTAAGTTAAACTCCTTGGATTTTTGCGCTTCCAAAGAATGTTGTGAGAATGTGTGTTGAAGTCTAACGAGCATCATGATTTGTTCCACGTCTGGTCACCCCGTCGTCCTTAAAGGGTTAATGTGGATATTTGTAAAGCAAATCTGTGCGGACAATGGAATAGTTGAAAGCTAAAGAAATCCACGCAACCATAGTTAAAAAGTAAAGATGCATTGGTGGTGAGGTGGTGGTTTGTGGGAGAGAGTTGATGCAAGAGTATTAACATTGATTCCATTCCAAAACTAAAATTATGTAGTCTACATCACCCACATTTTCACCCACATTACTACTACATCCACACTAGTGTGAACAATGTAATTATTGTTGTTTTTGTTTTGGTCCTTATATTGCACTTTTCAATACCATTGACACTTTTGAGGGAGGGAAATTGATGCAAATAGTACGTACAATTCAAACATTTGAAGTCATTTAATTTTATTTATTTATTGTAGTATTGAAAATATATACATTGGTCAACAAGAGAAAGCACAATTGATCATGTAAAAAATTGTCAGTAAAACAAATATGGTTTTTCTACATCTCTTCAAGCAAGGAAAATCCCTTTTAACTCCTAAATTTCCTTGATAATTTCACACCAAAAACACTTCAAAACCGTTAATTCTAGTGCAATGAGTAATGAAGGAAACAAGAAATTGTATTTAACCATAGGATCTTATTCAATACATAATGTATAATATACTCACAAAATTCCATCGACTTTGACTGCATGGATTGGAAGATTACAGTGTTTTAAGTAGAAAAAATGGTTCATTTCCATCCTTGCGTTGAGTGGGTCAGCAAACTTTGACTTCACTTGGTGTCAAGTTTTTGCACTACACAAGGTCTAAACTTCATATCATCATTTTGATCGTTATATAAACTCCTTGTACACCAAGTTTTAGAGGTAGAAAAGGGGTGTAGCATATTCAAAAAAATTGTGCTAGGAGTTGAGGTTCAAAACGTGTCAATTCACGTTTTAAGTAATTGGGAACAAAATATGCCTTGAGGTACATTCACACCTAGGGCAACTTTACTAAATTTTAATGAAAAAGTTATCAAGTGTTTCCACCACCGTTCTTTACTCTTTACTTAAGTAGGGAGTTGCATCTAAAATGTCTCCACAATTGTTGTCCACAAGAAGCCTACTTATGGTTTAAGTGGTGCAACCAAAGATGCAAGCTTATTCTGCAAAGAAGCTCTCACGCCGCTGATGGTGCTAGAAACGATACTGCCAAGGATGAGTTTTTAGCTTAAGAAGCCGAGAGGCAAGAACAAGATCGTGAAGCGCTGTTGTACGACCTCAACACACCAAAAATGCATTTTTTCACTAAAGACAAGAAATGTTTTTTGACAATATGAAAGGAAATGTTATTAATTGCTGATACTGAAAATCTCAAACTTACTAGAGTGTATTAGCAAAAAAAATTGGAGTTGCCCGACATGCCTGCACTCGACAAGTTTTTCTTTAAGATGGCATAACTTTTTTTGTATAAGTCCAATGAGAATACAAATGGTACTTCCTCGTACCTCTTGCCTTCTTGCATCTCTATACAAAATTTCAAGAATTGCAAATATAAACTGCAACCATGGGAACGTGCCCAAAATTTGCAAAAGGCCCACCTTGGGACTTTTTTCATTTAAGGGTTAAGTGGACATGTTTGTTTGGGTTTAAAAGACTTGCCTGGAATATAACACACATTCTAATTGGAGACTTGGCCCTAAGAATCGTCAAGTGTCGATTGTTGCTAAATTTGTCCCTGAAATATTGATCTCTACATCATCTGCATCATGCACTTAAGCTTCATCCAATTCATTAGAATGCACAAAGACAAGATCTCTATAAGAATACGGATTACTATAACCAATATGAAGTAATCCATATTATTATAGTATTCCATATTATTACATTAATATCATATTCCACAGAGATTTTAAACTAAAAAACCCTCAAATGTGAGATTGTCCCCCTGGTGGCCACGGTACCCTACATGTATGGTGTCATATTCGAACATGATAAGGTTAAGATGTTGAAATGACCTCCAAATAAAAGACGGTAGTTAAAGAATCTTCAACCTGAAATACTACTAGAATTTGATACATTTTTTTTATACTACACATCTACTACTATAACAGGCGTCAGTGTCTGTCCGTTCGCCGCTCCTATCACACCAAGAAGACCATAACCGTAGAACAGACCAATAAGACCATCACCAAGATGGAAAATTTGAGAAATGCACTCACGTTTCTTTGTGCATTTGGTGGTTACTTTGGAGTTGGAGTACACGCTGTGCACTGTAGCGCATCTGCATAACCTAACGTTGCTGTCGCAGCACCGCACGCAGTCTGCCACCATCATCGATGCGGATCTGCGCCAGGCCCGGAGTTCCATAGCCAGGGTAGGTTTGTTGGTTTCTTGCGATTGTTGGAGAGTTTGTTTAGGGTTTTTTTTTTCAGTGGAAGTTGTGGAGTGAGGTTTTAACGGAGGCTGTTGGTTTCTCAAAGTTTTCTTCGTCATGGACCAACAGTCTCACATCAACTGGAATGCAGGTATGAAAACCTGTGTTTTTCAACAACTGTGATTGTCCATTTATGTTTGTATTTTTGATAGGGAAAACTGGGACCCAGCGCGCGAAGTGGGAAATGGCGGGGCCAGCGCCCGAACGACGACAGCTCCGTCCCATTTGGGCTTCGTGATCGCCCCCAAATTCTCATCTCTGCAGCAGCGGGTGGAGACCAAGTGGACGTGACCGCGGGAGACGTTGGGACAAAGCTGGAGAGGGATCGCACGAGTCGGTTGTAGTGAAGGAGGCCTGGGGCGTTGGCACAAATTAGGTGGGATTCTGAGTTGGGTTTTGCGCGACGATGAGCCTGGTGACCAAGAAGCACCGTCACCAAGAAGATTGACTACTCGCGTACTACTGACTCTTCGGGGACTACATCGCTTCATTGTGGCTTCGGGTACCTCTTCGACGCCTTCGGATAACTGTTCGAGAGGTTTTTGTGAGGTACAATACAAAAATTTAGGATTAGCTCTTGGAAAAATTTAGAGCTAATCGCGTCTAATCCTAAATTTTTGCTAATATGCGTGAAGCAGAAGATGACGACAAAGAAGACGAAGAAGAGGATGTGAAGCTGCGCCGTGCGTTGCAGCTGGCGTTTCTGCGCATCCTCGACGCCCATGGACTGCCTCGCACCATTGTCTCCGCCGCCAGCGCCCTTGCCCGGCTTCGAGCGAGCTTGATTTCGCGCATTTTGGTGCAGTATTTGTTCCAGGAGACTCGCTGGACAAAATTTGGTAATGTTTTGCTCTCGTTCTCTTGAAGCAATTAGCAAAAATTTAGGATTAGCTCTTGCAAAAATTTAGAGCTAATCGCATTTAGGATTTGTTCTTGCAAAAATTGTGTTGTGTTTTTTTTTTTGGTCGTGGTTTTTGCATGGATGGTATGATGTTAGGGTTTTGAGAGAGAAGGAGGAGCGATGGCTGATTGCGCGTTGAATGTGATGATTGTGTTGGTGGAGACTGTTTGAAGCAGAGAGAATTGTTTGCTCGGGAGCCGGTGAGCGAGAGGGACATGTAATGAGAAGCGGACTGAGAATTTCGCTCTGGAGGCGGTGACATGTAAGGTTTGATTCATAACGAGAGGTTTTTGTAAGGTAAGAAATTGTGTTGTGTTTTTTTTTGTCGTGGTTTTTGCATTTGAAGGAGTCTCTGAAGAAATTGTGACGAGTTTCTGGACCGTAGTTTTTTGGATTGCTGAGTTCTGTGTTGTGGGATTTTGTTTAGGCTCTCCCTCTTGCAACTAACTTACCGAAAACACACAACACCTTCCAGACTTGCTCAGGAGCCGGTGAGATGGATGGTATGATGTTAGGGTTTTGAGAGAGAAGGAGGAGCGATGGCTGATTGCGCTTTGTGACGATTGTGTTTGTGGAGACTTCAAACAAACGTTGTTGAATGTGACGATTGCGCGTTGAATGTGACGATTGTATTCGTGTTCTATTGGCTATCACTGAAAAATATTAGTATAATTATCTCCTTTCTCCATGTATTAACATTCCTTAACTAGGTCAATAGAAGAGCTCGGAATTCTTCTCCTCCAAGTCAATCAAAAGTAGTTTTAGCCGGACTCTTTGAAAGGAATCAACCACCTTTCTCCACACTGAGCTTAGATGTTGAGAATGATATAGAGCCAATGTTAGTTACTTAATGAAAAGTGGAGGTATCTTATTCATTGGCATTCAGGTTGGAGTTTGTGGCGAGCATGGAGGTGATCCATCGTCGGTGGAATTCTTTGCTTCAATTGGTCTGGACTACGTCTCATGCTCTCCATTCAGGTACAGTTTCTCATCACTTCTTTTTTTACTAAGGAATGATGCTACTTGCAGGGTGCCCATAGCTCGCTTGGCAGCTGCTCAAGCAGCAACAAAGAAGTGATTGATTATGGACCGATGATATTTGGCGACATCATGAGTTACCGTACCTTGAAATTAGTGTACATTTTCATGTGGAAGTGTTGTGTATGTGCATAGTAGTCATGGTGAAATATCTATCTATGTATCTATTTACTTAGCTTGCCATTTTTTCTGGCATGTACACTTGAATTCATGGTGTGAATATGAGTAGTGGATCATTTAAGGTAAGCCTCCCCATCTACATGAAAATTCATTCTGAGAAGCAATAATAAAAAAGCTTCCCCGGTCGGAACAACAGGTACCAAAACTTGTGCTTGTTTACACGGTTCCCGACCGATGTTCATTGAAAGTTACGAATGATAACACTAATCGGAAATCTACATAATTTGAGATTATAAGAATATTCAACGTGAACTTTCATAATTGAGGATCACATTATTTGCTATTCCACAAGTTCATAATTGAGGATCACATTATTTGCTATTCCACATTACTCAGTCGACATCACCCACGATGATTGTAATCAACTCTCAATCCATACAATCAAAATTTACAACACCGCTTCATATCGAAAGGTAAAAGAAGCTCCTCCGATCACATTCTCAAGAGGTTCATCTCGATAGTTTTGAATCGACAAAGTAGAGATTCCTCTGAAATGCCTTGGTCCTTTAGAGGTTTACTAGCAATTGGCACTTGCTATACAACGCACAAGCCCAACCATTTCAATGTAGTTTTTATAATCACAATCTATAAAAAAAAGAAAAAGTACCATGATTCACTGCACGGTTAACTGCGCAGTTGACTGCGGCGTTTCTATAGTTCACTCCACTGTTCACTGCATGGTTGATCGCTGCGTAGATTATGATTTTTAATAAATTTTGGTAGAGTGAAAATCACAATTTATAAAAATGTTGCATGACGTCACAAAAAGAATAGTGTCCTCCATCTTCTAAGAGTTGAATCCGTAGCAAACCCTAACGAGCTGCTCACGTGATCAATTTCTCGAGCTCGTCGCGTTGCTGCTCAATTTCGAGCTCGAGCTCGAGCTCGCTCACACTTGCACCTTCCGATCGATCAACGATGAGACATCCGTGCTCGCATTCGCGCTCCCGCTGATCCAACCATGGCCTCCGCCGGCGAGATCGACACTCCCGACGACAACGACGGAGCATTGAGCGACCTCGACGACGACGAGCCGGTGGAGCTTCTGGCAGCTCCCATTCGCGATGAAGCGGAGGTTGAGCGGCTTGCGCAGCTGCAAGCGGACTTGGACCAGGAGCGGAGCACCTCCGCGCAGCTGCAAGTGGAGCTCGAATCCGAGCGAAGCAGCCGGCGGATCGTGGAGAGTGCCAAGGCGGACGGCGATGCCAAGTTCCTCCGTTTGAAGACGCTCATCCAGGAAGCTGCGCGGCAGCGCGACGAGGCGTACCGGGTGCGCGACGCGCTCACCCGGGAGCGGGATGAGGTTGCGCAACAGAGAGATGAGAGTGCTAGGGTTAGGGATGAGGCGTTGAAAGCGCGGGACGAGGCTGCCAAGGCGCGCGACGGGATCCGCGGTGAGATTGGCGAGGTTGCGAGGATGTTGATAGCGGCGAATGAGAAGGTGACGGCGATGGCGAGTGGCGCGGGGATGAGCGGCTTCGGGCGGGGGCTGCCGGGATCTAAGTACAGCGGGCTCCAGGCGATTGCGTTCGGGTTTGGGAAGCGCGTGGAGGAGGTGGTGGAGGAGGTGCTGCGGCAGCGGGAGGGCGCTATGAAGGAGGTTCGGGAGGTGCGGGAGGTGATGGAGCAGCGGAGTTATGCGGTTGCGATCGAGGTGTCGGGGCTGGAGGAGGAAGTCGAGGCGTGGAAGCGCCAGGCGCTGATCAAGGACGAGGCGATCTTGGAGCTCCAGGAGAAGGTCGGCGCGTTGCGGGAGGTCGAGGGCCGGCTTCGGAGTCAGGAGGAAATGGTGCGAGAGGGATTGCTTTCTGTAATTCCGAAGGTTCGCAAGTGCTTGCTCGAGTTGCCTCATGATCTCGTGGAGGATAATTCAGAGTCTGAGTCGCGGAATGGTGACGACGAGAAGGCTCTGAGTCTGTTGCAGCGCTGTGTCGCGGAGGTGAGGTTGCTGTTGGAGCTTGGCACTAGGATAGGGATTGCGTGGACCGAGAAGAAAGAGGAGTGGGAGAGGTCTTCCCGGGAGCTTGTCACGGCGGTGGAGAGATTGGAAGGGCAGAAACGGGATGCAGCTGAGCTGCTGGCTGCCGCTTTGGCGGAGAAGCAGCAAGTGCTGGAAAGCATATCAGACCTTCGAGTGAAACTCAGCCAGGAGAATTTGGAGGTGGAGAGGCTCCAGGCATCGTTGAAGGAAGCGCAGGAATTGGCGGAGCAAGGGAGAGCGTCTGATGAAGAAGAAGAGAACGAAGAGCTTGCTCGGATTAGGGCGGAGCTGAGCTCGGTGGCACAGGGCAGAGATGAAGCTCTCTCGAAGGTATGGATCATGTTCAACCTGTTCTATTCTGTCACGACCATATTATTCATGTAGTTTTAAGGGCTTGAATTCCTAAGTGTTTCTGTAGGTATCAATATTTAAGGGGTTCCTGAAGACAGTTGATTCAGCTGGTGAATTTGCATCGTCGTCAGTTGTCACGGGCTATCATGTTCGCGTCTGATTGTTTCGAAATTTTCGTCTTGTACAACTGCTAACGGTTTGCCTTGTAGGTGACTGCGCTGGAGAATGAAGGCAGTAAACTAAGGCAGCAGATTGGAGAATTAGAAATAGCACTTGCGGGAACAAGGTATGTCACTCATCTGTTGGTCCTTTAGGGTATTCTTCTTGGTTGTAATGTCGTTTCTTCAAAACATATGTAGTTTATTTATCTTCAATGATGCTGCCGGTAGATGATAAAGTAAAATTGATCTTACGTTTGTTCATCGTGGAATGTCAGGTCTGAAGTCGGAGAGTTAAGGACACTATCGAACACGCAATCTAAAGGCTTGGCGGAAAAAGTTGCACAAATCAAAGAAATCCTGTTGCAGGTTGGTCTTTTGCAGTTCCTTTTAAACCGAACCGTTTCACGCCCAATCGATTTTTGATCCAGCATGAGAACTAGTTGTTGATTATCCTTTTTACGGAGTATTGTATGGTGTTGAATTAATCGGCATTCTTAGATCACCTTTTGGCCACTTCGAAACCAGTCGATGATATTTGTCTGGAATGCAGGTGAAGGATTATACTGCTGACATTGAGGCGTTGGAGGAGGAAGTAGGACGATGGAAACAGGCAGCAACAGACGAGGCGGCTGCTGGAGCTGCGGTCATGGAAGATCTTGATAGGTGTCAATTTGAGGTACTAATAAGTTACCTTCCAGTTTAAAGTTATATCTAGCTGGTGATTCATTAAATGAGATTTAAGACTCACAGGTGATGTAGACGTATTATATAGTCTTTTGGTGCTACTTTTCTCTGGAAAAAATCAATTTGGCCTTTTAATGGATAGTCGGAAGCTTCACCTAAAGTGAGCAAGGGAGAATGCAGTCTAAACATAGATGATGTCCTGGCAGGTGTCCGAACTCCATCTACAAATTGGTCGGTTAAAAATCTCGGGGGAGGAAGCTACATTGAAACTGCGGTCTAAGGAAGAAATGGCTGTAGCAGCCATTGCTGCTCGTAGCGCAGCCGAGCGTTCCCTTCAAATAGCGGACGAAAGAGCTGCAGAGTTGCGAGAAAGGCTCGAAGAACTAAACAAGCAGGTGGAAGAAGCTGATATGAATAGCGACTTCAGGTTCGGAGCGTGGTGGTTAGATTCGTGTTGGCCATCGTCGCGCAACCGTCAAAGACCCAGTAACAGAGGTGGTACGCAGCTGGTTGCAGAGATGGAAGAGCTTTTGGAACCCCTGGTGTAGCACATATCTGTGGTAATTCTTTGGACATCTCGTCATTTGTCCTTTCTAGTTTAGAGCCTACATTTGTATAAGTAAATGGGGATTCCTACTTCCGCCATCCCCACAATTATTTCCCTCTTCCAAGGAGGACTATTCACGAAGTAAATAGTTTTAGGATTCGAGCTGGGGACTAAGTCTGGTGCGCAGCTCAACTGTATTCAAGAACGCTGTAATTTCCACATATTCGTTTTTTCCAAAAGCTGGTCATCTATGCATGTCATAGCGGTCTTTCAGTTTAAGTGTTGGTACATCAATTCAGATCAAAATGAATGGAGTTTATATCATCTCCGTGATGTGAAAATAAAAACTGATGCGTACTTAGTGAAGCTCCTACGTGACATCCGATTCGTGAGAGGATCCTGTACGCGTCAAGATGCCCCATTCAACTCTGGTTGAAAAGAATTTCTTCCGGAAAGCGCTTCCGTTGCGCATATTTCAGGTGATAACTCTTCCTACTCAGTTTTTTTTTTCATTTGCTCTGTGAAAGGTGAATACCTACTATGTTAGATTGTACGCTGCGAAACAATTCTACACATGCGTTGGAACATATCTTACTCTCTAATGCTCACAATTTTGTGCTTTGATGGCAGGATTCTAGTATTGCCGCACGCCTTATTTCCAGTACATGGCTAAAAAACAATCAAGATTTACGGGTAGTTGGGACAAGGAGGAGAGCATGGTCGAAAGAGGATGTTGCAATTTGTAGGAAGCACGCAAGACATTATGTGGTCCCACCTGTGGACTTGTACCCAGGTGCAGTTCTTTTCACCTCAGCTAAAGACACTTGGAAGTTGGGAAGCTCCGGGGAGAAGTTGCTTGAGGTGAAATTTTGTACAGCAAAGGTTAGGTTCATCATTTGGTGCATCAATGTTCGTCGTGGCACTGCAAGAACGAAACATTTTACGTGTCGAGTGTAGTGATCTTATCAGTTGGCGCCTTGTGATGTGCTTGAACAGGTGGTTTATACTGTAGATGTCTAGACCGGTCACGTAAGCCTATGCATGTTTGTTTTTTTTTTCTCCTTTTGAACAAATGGAATGCATGTTATTTTGAAGGTCATGCAATCCTCCCTCGTCGCCGTCCATGTCGCATTCTTTTTTATTTAAGGCTCTGCATGCATTTCGTGTGCGGTTTTCTGGTTCAACAAGTTTCTGATGGACACGTACAGATTGCGACTACATTGTTTGTATTTAAATACCGCCGACCATGATCTGATCGAGAGTCAACCAGCGAGCAGTTCCTTTTGACTTTGTACACAAACATGTATCGTGCCTTGTCTGATTGTCAGGTGCGGCATCAGCAGGTGAGTTCATGATTTTGGGTTGTTTATCGAGACCAGGACTAGGGTCACAGATGTATTCTGTACAAAATCTGGTTGGTATCAAGTTCAAGCAAGAGAGAGTAATGACACTAGGTTCACCGATTTAGAAGCTCGATGGGCACTACTCTAGTTCTGGGGGTTGGATTTACAGAGGATACATTGATACGTTATTGCCCTTGCAGATACGGAGAGCGTATAATCATCGGGCAAACTTCTGGGACAGCATGAGCACTATACGTGAGTTCTCTTTCAAATACGGTGAATCCTCATCTACACTTGGGCTAGCTATGAGATAGAATTATGCTGTAATAGCTCGTGAACGACTTGTGTATTCCAGCTTGGCAGGCTCAGATGACATTAACATCTATGACGTTGCAGGTAGGAATTTTCTTAAGCACAAACATGAGGACAACCGGGCGAACTGTAACCAATGCGGCTTGCGTCCGGTTCCGCTCTACTTGTTCTTCTTCGAGGCTCGCCCAGCACACCCTGTTTTGCATCGCGAGTGTGGTCCTTGGCTTCCGAATCTCACAGGGAGTCTCCCTCGTGGTAGACACAGCCAACTGGTTCGATCGCACCTCGGAAGAGGCTGATACTTTAGCCGGAGTTCACCTCTCAGAGGCATTGGAAGGTCACGATGCCGTCACGCTGCCGCACCCTGATGCACGGCTCCCTGGTTTGGCAAACAACGAGTCCAGGACGACAGGGGTTCAAGTTGGTCGCCACCGCATACTGGTACGAGAGTGGCCGCACCCGGACTCTTCAGACACGTTGAGAGCCTATGGCTTGATTGCAAGAGTCCAGGAGGAGCAGCGGCGCGTGCATGGCGTCCAGGACTGGAAGCCGGTCATTGCCATCACTCCTACGTATCCACGCATGTTCCAAGCCTTGCATTTGACAGGTAAAGTATGTTTCCACCTTGATGTAGATCTCTCTCCCCTCCAGTTACTATTCTCAAGCTCGTGGGTTTTGGCAGGCCTGATGCACACATTGTCGATTGCCAGGGCTCCGGTGACATGGATCGTGGTTGAAGCTGGCGGGGTATCGGAGGCTACAGCAGAGCTTCTGGCCCAAGCACGAGTGCACAGTGTGGTGCACTTGGGGTACCCCAAACCCATGCCCCTGGGATTCGAATCCCGCTGGATCATGGAGTCGCACATGCGAGTGGAAGGCTTAAGGTAATGCCAGCCCAGATGTGAATGAAAAGGTCCTGAGTATCTGATCCTCCGTGTCGGTGGCGTGCAGATTCGTGAGGGAGAAGGAGCTGGAGGGAGTTGTGGTCTTCGCAGATGACAGCAACGTGTACAGCATGGAGTTTTTCAACGTCATACAGAGGGTGAATTGGGTGGGCGTCCTCCCCATGGGCATCCTGGGCTACGCTGGATTTCAAGACGGGAAGAGCAAGAGGAGAAGGAGAGGCAGTCTGTTACTAGGGGTTGTCCACAAAGGTCGAGCCCCTCCGAAGCTCGATCTCCAAGTCCAGGCGCTTGCAGGGAACAAGACGGGCTGGCACGCGCACAGGCCTCTTCCTCTGGACTGGGACTCGGGAAAAGGGACGCCCTTGTTAGATGGCCGGCTGCAGTGGGCAGGGTTCGTCATCGCTGCCAGAGCAGTCTGGGCACCGCCACCTCCTTGGTTGCGGGATTGGAACATGTGGGGTCGAGTGAAAGAGGGCGTGTACCTTGACGTGAGATCCATCTTCAAAGACGAATCTCACGTGGAGGAGCTGGAAGGTGAATCTGGTGTTGTGCGACATTGGTGGATGCGGATGGAAGGTCGCCCGGACTTCAGATTTCCCTCCAGGTGTGATATCTGAATCTCTGATCCCAGTTTGAGACGTCTCGCAAATCTAACTCCATTGAAAATGCTTGTCCAGGTGGGCTCTGGATTCGCAACCGGATGTTCTGTTGCCCGCCAGGAGCACTCCATGGCCGTAAGAGGCTCGGAACTCATCCTCACCTTCAACATCGAAGCTCGGAACTTCTGCAGCATTGAAGAAGGCTTTCATTTTTAGTAGCACACAAAAACCTGGTCCAGACAAATTTTTGTTCGTATCTTTTGGATAAAAGAGACTTTTCACTCTGATTGCGCCGAAAAACATGCACTGCATACCCTGCAGTCAAGATTCATTTTTCTTATTCCCTGGACATGTTCTGGTCTCTTTTCTCGGGCAGCCCTCCCGCAGCCCATCAGCTCCGCAAACTCATGGTCAGGCTGTTGCAAACTCAACATATATACCCAGCGATCGTCTGTAATACAAATTGCACCTTGCACAAACTGTTCTCTCCAATGCAACCCACAATCCTGCTGCTAGACAGCCAAGAGTGTAAAACCTCCACAGCCGAGCCTATGCCACCTTTCTATGCAGAAACGGCAGCACAAGGTGATGGTCGTCTCCAATCCGTAGACTGGCGCAAACAATGCTGGCGTGTATATTTGGTCGATACACCTGGTTGGGTTCACATGAGGATGCAATCAGATTCTACATTACAGAAGCTGACCAGAAAAACTCAAGGAAAGATGAGACAACCAAAGATATCTCATACGGAGCAGAGCTCATTTCTACGATAAATTGCATATTCCCATTTTACAAACTCGAGAAGAGAAACATTACTCAAATTTTCCACTCCAAGCGATCAGACGGACATAGATAATCAGCTACTCTCTGTAACCAGTCACTGGCTAAGATGTTAGGATCGATACCACACTCACCTGTTCCAGGAAAGTGATATCAAGTCATCCAAAGTACAAGCTCATAGCAAATCTAGTTGGATTAAATCCTGACAAAAGAGCTGCAATGACCCACACAATCAAGGATCAGTAACAATCTCACCTTGACTATTCCCCTAAAACAACGTAACAAAAACGTATGACTCTCGACCACAATGTACGTAAAATTCGTCCCTACATAGATCAAGGAGTAATGTCGGGAAAAGACGGACATCACAGGAACTCACAGATTGGAAGCAAAAAAACCAGTATGCCCATAGGGTACAGGAAAAATGTTGTTCTTTCCAGGAAAGGCAGCACTGCAATCAGTATCAACACACAAGGAACACAATTGTCATCTGCACAGCTTTAAAATTACCGAAAAATAAGACAAAGACATAAAAAATAATCTTGGATTAAGTACCAAAGTCTCCCAAAGATGAGGACTTACCATCGTAGCCGAGAAAGTTGAGATAATGGTAATAGGATAACGCAACAAAGTATAGCAAGTTTGACAGCAATGCAGCCAAAAATCCATGCGCCAAAAGGAGAGGCGAAAGGAAGTACTGCAGCACTGTGATAAATCCAAATCCAACAATTAATGCAGTTTGACTTCATGTAGTTTCATTGTGTGTGCAAGTAGCAAAAAAATATTATGTTGAGTTACAAGATCTACTCATTCTGCAGGCGTATTACGATATCTAATCAGAGGCACAAATCCAATCAACTATTCATGCTAACCACCAGTGTCACACGCTTGAAAACTTGAGAAAATATATCAGAGAAGAGGGTTGAACACAAAGCCACTACCGTAAAGAATCATAAAAAGTGGGAAGTAGGAATTGCAATGGACGTCAAATGCGTATAACCTGTTCAAAACGGGGTATTACACGCATGAATATCAAGTTCAAACCAGGTGTTGAAGCTTAAGATGTTCCCTAAAACGAGTCTATTAATCAAATTCTACAGTCTACGCTTCAAATTAGCGAAGGCATCATGGCAGATTAAAGAAATAACAACCAATGTATTAATAAACTAAATCAAATCAAATCACCAGCTCGTAAATGCATGCACCGTACCATTCGACGCGCTGCTCTACGACGTGCGTATGTACAGCGATCTCTTCCCGAAGATAGTGATTAGATAAAAACCTGCCCCCAGCACACTCTCTGTTAAATAGTCTCAATACTGATAACATAAAGTTTAAGGTGGGGCCTTAAATAAAACCTAAAGAAAATTAACCTTCAATCTGCTTCTGAAATCTTTACAAAGCCCGTGATAAGCACAACCCTGGCCTTGCCATTAATGTAGATGCGCTTCACGTGTAAAATTGGGCAAGTAGAAGCACAAGGAATTTCTGACCACTCCTAATACATTGTTTCACTAGTTGGTACACATCTTAACTGCTGCAAAAATATTATATTCTGTCATGTTTGACACTCTGGCACAAGAAACAAAAACTTACCAGCAGATAGAGGCCAACGAAACCCCAGCCAATAAAAAATGCATAACGACCACAGATATGACCGTAAAGGTTGCTTGAGCTATGCTGTGCCCATACCTAAAACCGGAAAAAACCTACAGTCAGGAAAGAACTGTAGAAGAACAATTCAGAGTTAAAAATGTTACGCACACGTTTGCAGATCCTCATATAAAAGCAATTCTCGGCCGAAGAAAATAACGACGAGATGCCAAGGAAAAAAAACAGATTTCGGCTATTTGGTCACTATTGCCCGAAATTCGAAAATGAAGAAGATCTGAGCACCTAACAGTAGAAATCTCCAAAAAAGAGAATAAAACAAGACGAGAAAATTACAGCGCCAGAGATTGCCATGGTATATCTGACATTGAGCTGCGATTCTAGAGATAACACACTAATAAGCAAGGCGTTAACATGGAAGAGTTCGAATATGAAACGTACGCTGCACAGAATGCTGAAGCCGCAACTGCCAATAAAAAACTACAGATAACCACAAAAGCTGGATCATCTCGTGCCCACTGATTTTTGGTCTCTGCAACCAACAGTTCAGGTGTGCGGGCATTGTCATCTCGATCATTCCTTTCGAAAACTTGAAAACCACATGGTCTGGAGTTATGGCCATGCTAATAGCTAGAACAAAGGCAGCTCAATGTGCGAATGTCAAAAAAAGACAGAGTTCCAGGACAAGAGAAAGCACGGATGGGGTTAAGACGTACGTTTGTGGTACTTTGTTTGTTGGTACCTGAAGACATGAGTGCAATTCAGCGATTAGCATTTAAAACCTGAAATTAGAGATAACAAGCATCATTCATGAACGTTGAAAGTTTAAAAGAATGCTTTCCACAGCCATTCCATGCCTAGAAAGATACTTACACAACTTTAGGTGATGTGCAGAGGTGAAGCATTTGCCAGAAGGTGTACTCCATGTCCATTTGTTGGTACTGATAGTCATCAACAATTCCAATCAGTCCATAAATTTCAAGTAGAAAAATTCATACATCCTCACAAACCCCCCAATAGAGTACCGATTACGCAGAAACCCCACACCATACCGAAAATCTAATCATCTGCTTTAACTGCATTACTATTCTCTGCATTTCTCTGCTCAGCTGCTAATCATCAGTCCAGAAAAACATATGATCCCCTCAAAAATGTGAACTTCTGTCATGTACAAAACAGTACTCCAACGTGACCTAAATTTCCATGTTGCAACTGGAGCTGATCCTCGAACCTTCCACGAGAATTCACCTTCCAAGTGGAGTCCATGCTTATCACCCTCTAAACCACCTCTTCTAAATCCACAATGCTGATCAACCTCGGAATTCTATACTCCCTACAACGTCACCTAGAATCTCAGAACCAACTCTCTAGCTCCACAAGAAGCTCCCAAACGCACAACATCTCCAGTCACACATCGCCTAACCTCAACTCCAAACAGTATGCTTAAGAGATTACGAGCACCATTTCTTGCCCCTGCGTTCTTCGCAAATTTCCTTCGATAACATTGAGCTCTTGACCTAAAACTGTTGCAAAAACTAATTAATACTAAACTGGAACTCTCTCTTTCAAAAATTCAGGGCTCTATATCACAAAAACGTGCTTTCCAGCTGAATCACAGCACCTGATACCGACTTCCTCCTGCGGCCTACAAATGACAATTCTCATGAAACTCGACTCTAACCAGCCAGAGCTGAACTGATCATCCACGTGATCGATCCATAAATCAACCGCCTCACATACCTTGACAATTCGTCGCAAGTACTGAGGCAGAAGCGAATTGTGGCGGTAGCCTCCGCTGGAGGCGCGGCCACGAGTAGCCGTGGGCAACATAGTGGCGAACCGACTCCTGATCTGCTGGAATCAAAAACACTACTCCCTGCGCAGTGGTGCTGCAAACCCTACCCTCCCCTGGCCCAGTGCTCGAGTCTCCCTCCTGTTCCCTCCGGTTTCCTCCGGCGCATGGCAAAATCTGATCAGCTTCCCCCGCAAGAGCGCTTCAACTCACCCGCTGGTGACCACAACGCCTCCCTCCTCCCACTAACTGTCAGCACTCCTGCGCCATCGCTGAGTTTCTCCTGCAACAACGAAGCTCTCAAACTCTCACGCACACAGCGTTCACAAGACGCTGTATCATGTGTTTCACAGCATTCGCGCCCATGTATCAAACCGGTTTCACACAGATATCACACGTGCATCAGCAGATCATACGGGTATAATATCATGTGGCGGGCATAAACTCCGCCGGACGGGTATTCGTAGCGTCCGAAGGGTATCTTCATTACCTGAAGGGGTGTATACAGCCCTGTGCGGGTATAGACAGCATTGGACGGGTACTATCAGCATCGGACGGGTATATCCTACGTATCGGACGGCATCGGACGGGTATCTGAAGGGTGTTAAACTACACTAAACATCGCATTTAGTGTCGTCTACACTAAATACGAACCCTTACACCAAATGTAAGAATTACAATTAGTGTAATGACACAACATTACACTAAATGTGAAACATAACACTGTATGTGAATGGCAGTAAAAATGGGTGTTTATTTTTTTTTACTTGTGCACAATTATTGTATAAAAAAGCTTGCCGCAGTGAATAAAATCACTACTAGTGTCTGAAAAAGCTTGCCGCAGCTAACACTAATTGTGAACAAGTTCGCAAATAGTGTAGTAGGGTAATTACACTATTTGTGTGACTACACCTAATGCGATGTTTAGTGTAGTGTAACTTGGATATATTTGGGTTATATTTGTAAAGTGAGGCAAAGATTCTAAGTTTTTGAACTTTCTCATTTTTAACTATTAAAATCAGCCCTAACCTATACTCCCCTTGTACTGTAGTGGTGGACATTAAAAATCTAATTCTTGATGAATTTTTCAACCAATTTAATAAGTGATTTTTTTTGTTTTTAAGGATATGATTGGTCACGCATCCATGTCTAATCTACATTTTTAATTAGACACATTAGAATGCCTTTTGAGGCGTTAAAATGTTTTTTAATTTTAACCATTGTAAAGGACTAAATGTTGCAAAATGGACTGTTTTAGAACCCCCATAGATTCATGTGGTGTCAATTTTTTTAATTCTCTTTGAGATTTCACTGTAAGTTGGCAAATTTCCTAAAATCTTAGAAAGCGTCTCATTTTAATTCAAATCCAACATTAGATAAAAATTACATTATGGTATTTGAAGCGATTTTGTTGAAAAGCGAACAATTTGGAAAGTTTACCAAGTTATTTCCAAAATAATTGAGATTTCGTATATAATTGACCAACGTAGATTCATTTGATACTATAGAAAAAGAAAGATCGTGTAGTGAAAAAGTTTTGCACTAAGAGGAATCAAAGATTTGAAACACCATGCAAACAAAGCTTTTCCTTTTCCACACAAACAACCTCACAACATTTGAGATTATTCACTTTCCATTTTCCACCTCAAGACAAATTTATAATATACTTGTTCGCGGTCTGGATTATGATTTTATGGAAAATGGAGATCACAAAAAGTAATATGCAATTTGTGTGCTCTTGAATCCTTCTTATTGCAAGATTGTTTTGGATATATTAAACACCCTTAATGATCCTTTGAAATTTTTGCTTACAATGTGTAGACTGCCATGGTAAAGAGTGGCAACTTGATAGAGTGTAGAATTTCATTTTATCAAATAAACCTAGAATGTTGACCGTGTAAAATCAAGGTTCATCAAAAACCTACAAACATCACCTAAATGCTTTAATCTTCCAATTGGCAAGGCCAACAAATATATTAAAATTTTGATATGATCTTCTAGTATAACATAACAAGATCCTATGGTTAGATAAGTGAAATAAAATCATTCACGTATAAATATCAATTAAAGTAAATATTGATACTTTTAAAATTCTATTACCAAAAACATAGTGGTGGTCCTTTAGGGGGTCAAAGATAATTCCATTTCATAAAACAATAGGTTGCCCATCTTGATATCCAAATCTATTTGCTGGGTAATAAGAAGAAGAAAAATGAATAAGAATAGAAATCCAACTAGAAGGATTTGATTTCAAAATTTAAGAAAACTTGTAAGAATTATTCTTGAACACCAACCAACCGTTCCTTACTTTTAATGGCTTTGGTTTGTCCATGTCAACAGGCCCCCAGCTTCCATTCCACTCCAAACGTTTACAACTTCATAAGCAATTGTCTTGAAATTTCACTACATGGGTATATTCTCAGAAGTTTGTTTGTTGAATTATTCACCTACTCCCAAACGGGTCATTCTTTGGGCAACAGTAAATGCCTCATCCATAAGTCAAATTTTAGTAATGGTGACAGATTTCTCCCCACGTTCAAAAAGGACCTTGAGACTTAAATACGTTCAACATACGTTTTTGAATACCGTTCTGAAAGTGCTGGTCATAATTATGTCCTTTCTTTCTAAGATTTGAAAATTCGAATCGCTTTCGGATGCAACTTTCCACATGCTTGCACGAATTGTTGTTTGTGATCATGCTGTAACAAACACAGCCTGTAATATGTAATCGTGGGATGAAATTCGATATTTTACCCCTAAATTTCCTTGACAATTTCACACCAAAAACATTTCAAAACTCGTAATTCTAGTGCAATGAGTAAAGAAGGAAACAAAAAACAATCTTTTTAGTTTTAACCGTTGGATCACATTGAACATTGAACCCCAAAATGCCCAAGGCATTTGCACACCTAAAACACTTCAAAATTGCTCGTTCTAGTGCGATGAGTAATGAGGTGATCAAGACCTTTTATTTCTACATCTAACCTCAGGATCCAAATTAAGGATTATTCATTAATGTTGTCACAAAAATCCCATGAACATTGTTTGCACGGATTGAAAGATTACAGTGTTTGAAGTATAGGAAATTGTTATTTTTCTTCCTTGCTTTGAGTGGATCAGCAGACTTTGACTACAATTGGTGTCAAGTTTTTGCACTACACAAGGTCAAGGAGATAACATCATGTGCAAGGAGATAACATCATGATTAACATGATGGTAATGTTTTTAGACCTTACCATCATGTTTTTAGACCTTACCATTATGTTAATCATTTAAAACATTACCACCATGTTAATCATGATTTTATCACCTTGCACACCAAAAATTAAAGGCAGAGAAGGGGTGCAACATATTCAAAAAAAAATGTGCAAGGAGTGGAGGTTCAAAAATTGCCAATTCACGTTTTATTTTTTTGTGAACTAAATATGTCTTCAAATGATTATCCAAATGGTCAATAAAAAATTTACATCATATCTTGTAGTAGAAACAATATAATGTAAGATATATGAAGATCTATGAGTTTTATGTGGAAGAGAAGTTCTTTTAGTACCTTGCCCGACAAAGTGTGACAATGTGTGAAAATATTTGACTTAGAATTTTATGCTATTTTCCACTTAAGACAAGAGATTTATTTTTTAAATATGAAAAGAAATGATATTATTTGCTAGTACTGAAAATCTCACATTCAATAGATTGTCCTAGCAAAAGTTTTTGGAGTTGCCCGACGTGCCTGATCTCCCCATTTGAAATTCAAAACCCTATAACTTTTTCATAAAATGTATGATTTAGGAAAAAAAGTGGACTCGCACAAAGTTTTTAGCAATGTACATCTACTGTAGAAAACTCATAAAGGAATGTTATAAATTGACACCATAGGAACTTGCCTAAACCTTTAAAAGTCCCTCGAGGGGACTCTTGGGCCTTTAGGGGTTAATAAATAACATACTCACAAATTTTCATCTACTTTGATTGCACGGATTGAAAGATTGTAAACACGCAATTAAGCAATTATGCACTTGGCCATTTAAAAGTGCACTTGGGTACAACGGCGGCCATTGCGAACGAAAGTGGCAAAATTGCAACCAAAAAAAAAAATCAAAGAAAAAATGTTTTCCAGAGGAAAAAAAATTGAGCTTCTGCAACAATAATACGTACAATCATGGTTGTTAATATTGGAAGCCATTTTTTGGCATTTTCAACTAGTTTTTGGTGGCCCCTCATTAATAATAGATATATGTGTATTTAATATAGTTTCACAATATTTCAAAGATAGATTTAAAGGATTGTAGTATACAAACAGGCGTAATCACAAAAAAACATACATTATGAAAGGGTTGGCAATTGATTAAAAGTTATTCTACGTAGTACATAATGCATACAATGGTGGAAACTAAATATAGATGCTTCTACAATTGGACTTAGCACCAGTAGTAAAAACACCTTCAGTCTATAGGATTAATGACATAATGTCTTACATCACCCTTAGAATATACTATTCTTACACATACACTATATAGCAATTAACATACACAACTAGTATACTCTCATAAAGGCACACTATCTACTCATAGAATTTAGGGCTGCTTGCAAATGGTCGTCATCGATAGTTTCGGTTTGCATTGCAATAATTTGTAGTATGTGAGCCTTTGCCGATTGAAGAATGCGAATCCTGCTTCCAACCTGAACTCCAAATGGTCAATAAGAAGGTTTACACCACATATTGTTGTGGAAAAAATAAAAAGTGAAAAATGAAAAGATATCTAGGTTTTAATTGGAAAACAAGAATTTTTTTTAGTACCTTGCCCAACAATGAGTGACAATGTGTGAAAATGTTTGACTTAGGTTGATATGTTATTTATCACTAAAGACAAGAACTTGTTTTGACAACATCAAGGAAAATAATATTACTTGCGAGTACTGAAAATCTCACATTCAACACAGTGTTCTAGCAAAACTTTTTGGATGTGCCCGACTTGCTTGCTCTCCCCATTTCAAATTCAAAACCCTAAAACTTTTTGATGAAATGTCCAATTTAGGTAAAAATTGTTTTTCCACAAAAGTCTTGGTAATGCCTTTCTATAGTAAAATTTTCAAAGAGGAATGTTAGAAATTGACACCATAGGAACCTGACCGAACTTTCAAGAAGCCCATTTTTGTCACTTGATCCTTTAGGGGTTAAATATGCTACACCTCTATTGCATCCCTAAACATTGGTATAAAATAGAACTAATATAATTTCTGACATGATGATAATGAATCTACATCATGTCTGATGCAATCTTTTGAATCTAAGTGAACTAAAACGAAGGGAATCTACTGAACCTAGGGAAGAAAATGAACCATGTTGTCTACTTGCTATTACTGACACCATTGGATCTTGTTACAATCGCTAATTAAAAAAAAATGTTTGTACATCCACATAATGGTTATTCTACAAACAACATAGTACAGAAGATCAATCAACAATCAATCTTAAACTTGTATAAAAATAAATGTTTGCTTCAAAATACGTTACAGGTGTTAGTGGTACACGCACTGGTGCTTGATGGCGTTCAACATTAAATCACCATTTCGTCGTTGTTGATCATGTTTTTCAATCCTTCCCACTTTACCTGCAACACATGCATAAAATTTATATGGTAAGGTATGTGATAAAAACTCCTAAGTATCTTCGTATTATGTATAGCTCAAAATATTAATATAATATGTAAAAAGTTTAAACATAAGGAGAAACAAAGCAAAATGTCAAAAGTTATAATTTATGTCAAAAGTCTTATTTTTCCTTTATGGGTATGGAAAATCTTAATGTCAATAGAGAGTAATAGCAAAAGTTGTAAGTTCCAATATTAGGTATGAACTAACTTTCAAACCATCAACCCAAATACAATAATTTAAATACCTCCAAAAAGTTGTTATGAAGGACATTTTCATATTAAAATTTCAATGAACGTAAGTATCCTCAAGGAACAAATCCCTAAACTTCCAAGCCTTTTTCTATCAAGAAACACCCCAAAACTACCAGAACTAAAAAGTGGCCAAGCATCTAATTTTGACGTCTAATTGAAAACAAATGAAAAATTACCAATTCACGTTTTACCTTTTTTTTAACACAAATATGAAATACTTTGATAATTCAAACGGTTGATAGTAAGGTTTTCACCACATATTTTGGTAAAAAAAAATAATAGCAAAGACTTTGAAGATCTCTAGTTTTTATGTAGAAAACAAGTTTTTTTCCCCCTTCCTCAAAATGTCCAAAAATGTTTGACTTGGGTTAAAATGTACTTTTTACACTAAACAATTTTTTTTGGGGTAAGAAAAGAGACGGTAATGTTTATATGTATAAAAGTAGATTGTTTGACCATAAAATAATATTCTTCATACATATATAATAGTAGAGTGTTTGACCACAAGGTAATATTCTTAAAAGAAGGTAATATTTGGTATATGTATAAAAGTAGAGTAGTTAACCACAAAGTTTAGAAATCCATATAAGGCAGCCATTTCATAATAGTGAGTCCAAAGGTGTGCTTCACATCCAAAGGTGTGCTTCACATATCATGTTTTCAGATGTTTTAGATGGTCAAGATTTCTACTTCATCCTATCATGTTGTTCAGTGGTTTTTATGTGATTGTAGGTTCAAAGCAGAAAGTAGCACGTCCTTTCTAAACTATTCAGGTGCACAACCATTCTAAACTACATATAATTTAATTTTGTTTGCGTTATATCCTGTGAACTTCAGTTTAGGGTTTAAGGTTGGGTCATTACTTAATTGGAAAACATGAGACACTACATCTGAAAACCCTGATTATCTAAACTTTGTCGGCGATCTGGAAACCCTAATTTTTGGAACCCTAATTTCGGCGGCGCCGCCATTTTCATGGCTGGACTTCTCACCTCAGGGGGGTGCGTACGCGGGGGTGTCATTAGCTTTCGACTAGTGTGTCTTAGATTTTCACCTAGGGTGTCTTAGGGTTTCTCCTAGGGTGTTTTAGGGTTTCACCTAAAGAACAAGGTGCGAGTGTACAACCTGTGAGTGAGTGAGTAATGCTCCAAGTCGCGAGAACAACCTGGGAGTAGATGAGTGAACAACGTGCACGGTGCAAAATACCTACAAGCTACATCATCAACTTGCATACATCCTAACTAATCTACTGGTCCTCTCTCCTCACTTCACCCTCATCTTTCTCCTTCTCTCTCCTCACTTCACCCTCATATCTCTCCTTCTCTCTCCTCCATGTGCTGTGCATGTTGAAGTCAGTAGTATGAAAGCAGCTAGGGTCAGAGCGACGTAGTGGAATTCGGAGCGGCGTTGGCAGTGTAGGCGGGCTAGGGTTCGGCGTCGGCAATGTTGAGCGGGCTCAACTCTCTTACGGCTCGTGCGTACACACGAGGCTCTTAATCGTGTCGTTCCTCTTGGTTGATACCCCTTCTTGAGTTCGTTGATACCCATTATTTAGTCATATATCCGGTCATACCCTGATCTAGTTGTATACCCGGTCATACCCTGATCTAGTCGTATACCCGGTCATACCCTGATCCAGTCATATACCCGGTCATACCCTGATCCAGTCGTATACCCGGTCAAACCTTGTATCAATGTAAGGGAAAGAAAGAAAAAAAAAAAAAAAAAAAAATTCCATAGATTTGGACGAAACTGAAATGCCTATAAGTAATTTTCAACAATTCAAAACAACTTGAATTTTTTTCCTTTGTAGATTGAATCTGGAGGTATCATCCCAATTTTTTTCGGATTTTTTATATTTTTCCTCTTTTTTCTAAAAATCCTCATAGGTCGTTGAAATCACCATAGTGAAGATTTGCAGAATTTCTTCCGATTTTGTAGATTCTAGCTCTAGCTCTAAATCTGAATTTGAGTCATTAACATGATATTTTGTGATTTTGAGTCCAAATAATGAAATGAAGTTTATGAAGCCTACTTTCCATTCCAATTTGAAAATATGAAAAATTTGAATGAAATTAAAAAAAAATTGTAATCAATTTGTAAGAAAATTCGAGCATATTTTTGTGGTTTATTTGCTGAAATTAGCCAAGTCCGTAATTCTTTAATTACATATTAATTTCAGATTTAGAGCGGAAGCCACTTCTTGGCATTTCATCCACAATTGTCCATCCAATGTTTTTCATCCCTTTATTGGCATTTCATTCGTTCATTTTTTGCCTTTTCATCCACTATATTTTTGCCTCTTCATCCGTTGTTTCTACGCATTTCATCCGTTGTGATTTTCCCGCGCTAGAAGATTTATGAGTGCTCATACCATGTATGAGGCATTACGGCAGACGGAGCGAGAGCGTGTAAGTCTGCCAGCGGATCCAGAGGAGACCGAGCCCATTTATCGCGCGTTAGCAAGGCCGACATAGTTGGATTGGTGGCCGCCCACTGAACTGCCACCATCCCGTATTCGTACACCAACAAGTGGTCGTCGATCTAAGCGGCCACGACGTGAAGAGGGCAACATTGCTATAGATTCTGATGGACGGCCGTCACGTGGCCGTTCGGAGACATCGCGTGGCCGTTCACAGACATTGCGTGGCCGCTCAGAGACATCGCGTGGCAGGGCCTCGACATTGCGTGGCAGGACATCGCCATCGCGTGGCAGGGGCCGTGAATCGATAGCTGGACAAGCCGCATGTGGGAGTTTGTGTACATGAGACACCCGTTGGAATGGGGAATGATACCAGGGTATTGGATGTTCCTTCAGAGGCACCAACAGATGGGATGAACATATCCATTTTTCAAATGTCAAAATCAGAGCAATGTACGACCGATTCTCTCATGTTTTTTTCGGAGTTCAGTAGGGGTGGACAGTCTTTGGGGCCTGCTCCATTAGAGGTTGGATCTGCGGCACATTTGAGCGCCGAAGGTATTGGAGGTGGCACTAGACCAATATTGCCATTTGTTTCTAGACATAGCGAACTGGAAGATGTTGCTGAATTTCGGGAGACCTTCACTACACCGATGACATTTAGAG
Organism: Bryoerythrophyllum caledonicum; assembly: GCA_963971425.1. Taxonomy (NCBI): domain Eukaryota; kingdom Viridiplantae; phylum Streptophyta; class Bryopsida; order Pottiales; family Pottiaceae; genus Bryoerythrophyllum; species Bryoerythrophyllum caledonicum. The sequence goes on along the minus strand of OZ020525.1, from coordinate 15,437,681 downwards.
ATGGCTTCTATTATGGTGTAGATGGCGTAAGGCACATGCGGCACGACGACCGTGGCAGCTACAGATATGAACAGTCTACATCAGTAAGTCTTGGAGATAGTCCGGTGCAAGAAGAGGAGTTGGCTGAAATGGTAAATATTGCCATGGAACACGCTACAAGAGTAATATCGCCATAGGATGATGAAGACTCTGAGGCCATATCGTAGCTAAGCATACATGATGTTTAGGTGACTAGTACAGTGTGATTGGTATATTTACTTTAGAGACGGTTTGTTTTATTGTAGTATATGATCTTTGTAGTATTCAATAGTTATATCATGTATGGTTTTATATATATGAAAAATATAGAGTTCTAAACCTCACACTTCATCATTGTATTGCGTGCTTTATCATTACATCTCCTACAAATTGTATTTGTAGCACGACACTAAACTATATTTAAATTCATATAAAATTTATTTCATGCAACAAATTGTATATGAATAGTTTCTTGTAAGTACATGGTCAATGTAATATTGTCAATGGAATAAAAATGAAATACCGTAATCATATATTATGCATAATCTTACCGAAATGGTGAAAATGATTTACTTGTATACACATTGAGAAACCAATATTCAATGAAATTGTCAAAAAAATATAGCAAAGAAAAAATAGGGATTGTCGGATTTTTTTTCCTTCCAAAAGACATTTCCGCGCAAAATCTTGTTGTTATTGAGCGCCAATTAGCACACTTGGCCAAGTGCATAATTGCTTAATTGCGTGTTTGTAGTGTTTGAAGTTGGAAAAATGGTTCAATTTCAACCTTGCGTTGAGTGGATCAACAGACTTTGACTTCACTTGGTGTCAAAGTTTTGCAGTACACAAGGTCTAAATTTGATATTATCATGTTGATCACGATATCAACTCCTTGTTCATCAATTTATAGAGGTAGGAAAGGGATGTAGCTTATTCAAAAAAATTGTGCAAGGAGTGGAGGTTCAAAAAGTGCCAATTCAAGTTTTAATTTTTTTGGAACAAAACATGTTTTAGATTGATCATCCAAACGGTCAATAAGTAGGTCTATACCATGTCTTGTAAATTGAAGTGGTATAGACCTTCTTATTGGCTATAGAAAAAATAAAAAGTGAAAAATTTAAAGATCTCTAAGTTTTATGTAGAAAAAAAGAAGTTTTTTGGTACCTACCCGACAAATGTGTGACAATGTGTGAGAATCTTTGACTTGGGATAAAATGCATTTTTCCACTAAAGAGAAGAGATTTTTTTGACAATTTGAAAGGAAATAATATTAGTTGCTAGTATTGAAAATCTCAAATCTACTTGAGTACCCTAGAAAAAGTTATTGGAGTTGCCCAACGTGCTCGCACTCAATAGTTTTTTCTTCAAAATGGCATTATTTTCTTACATGTCTAATGAAAATAAAAATTTACTCCCAGGTACCTCTTGTGGGTCTTGCATCTCTGTACAAAATTTCAAGAATTGCAAATATAAATTGCCCCTTGCCCTCTTCGTCAAGCCCCTCAACCTCTTGTAAGGCCGCCACAAACAAGCCTCTTTCTATACATTATTTCTACCTATATCTGTGGACATAGGTCAAACGCCTCATGGTACATTTTCTTTTCGTACACCCATTCACAAAAGTGGAATTAAGGTTCTTCCTTTAATTCATTAAGAATGACAACGTATTAATTATCCATATTGTACGCGGCATATACACGTTTCTTAGAAAGCATTGATGGTCCAATGCAAGATCCTTCTGGTGCGTGACAAAAACTCGTCCACACATATCACATGCGGGTGGCGCACCTGCAAAAGTCAACAACGACAAATTGGAGGAGCACTACCTGCGTGAAAATATGGTGGTAGTTTTTCTTAGCTTGCACCAAATCTCCTATTTTGCAACTTTGCTAGACTATAGCCCAGTGTCTCACTACGTTTGTCGAAAGTGCACAAATCCACGGATTGGGCATCCATGAACTATTGGTAAAGCTATTTACATTTTACTTCAAAAGTGAATATCTATGGGCATGATGTCCTCCAAGGATGAATCCTTAAAATTCTTTGACCATTTCTCACCAAAAACACTTCAAAATTGCTTGTTCTAGTCCAAATATTAAAAGTAAAAAAAACAGGTACCTATTCTAATCTCCAACTATGAGCTTTCAGCCTATACTACTAGTAGTATATCCTCCCAAAATTGCATAAATTTTGATTGCACCGACTCCAAGGTAATAGTGTTTGAAGTGAAGATTTTTTTTTCTTCCTAGTGTGCTTAAAGGATCCACAGACTTTGACTTCATTTGGTGCTGGATATTTTGTCTTAAAAAAAGCTCTAGATTTTATACGGTTATGATGTACATGATGTTATTCCCTTGTATACCAAATTTCAGAGATATAGAAGAAGTAAAGGATTTTCAAATAAATCAAGGAATGACGAGGTTATCTCTTATCTTCTTGCATCTTTGTACAACAATTCTTCAAAAATTGAAAACATAAACTACGATCATAAGAACATGCCCGAGCTCAGCGAAAGCCCACTTCAGGACTTCTGGTCTTCATTCAAATGTGCCCGGTCATCGCTATAAAAATCATTGATATGATGATGCAAACACAAGGAACACATGCACTTGTTCACATCCCCATCACCCAAATCATTGCTCATCACAGGCTCAGCAATGCTAAGTGGGATGTAACTTACACAAGCAGTTCAAGTACTTAGTGTGTACATGCGTACCTTATCTTCTTGGCACCGGCACGGCACGCGATGGTTTTGAGACACTAAGTTACTTAAAACAGACTCACACGCAATCTTCCTACATGGTACTCTACAGTTGTTTACCCCACAAGGTACAGTGACAGTTTCACACCAAAAACACTTCAAAATTGTTGGATTGTAGTGCAATGTATGAAGAAGGAAACAAAAACTGTTATTTCTAGTTTTGACTGGAGGATCTCAAATAAGATTTATTAAGGAACATACTCACGAAATTGAATAAACTTTGACCGCACATATTGAAGGATTATTGTGTTTGAAGTCAAGCAAATGCTTCATTTTCTTTCTTGCGTTGAGTGGATCAAGAGGCTTTGACTACACTTTCTGTCAAATGTTTGCACTACACAAGGTCAGAGGTAAGCCCCTTTATATCCGACAAGTCAAGGAATGTGCATATATGGAGAGAGGAGATAATTATACTATTATTTTTCGATGATAGCCAATAGAATTACAATCCAACCCTAGTGATTTCATATTTTTTCGATGAAAATTGAGTTTGTTATGAATTTCCAAACTGTGCAACCATGTTTAGTGGGTGGCCAAAAATAGGTACCACCCATAATGAACGACCAATAGTAAGGGTCTTGACTAATGGCAAATCTCCATTTGGAGTTGAGGTGGTGGTAATGGGATGGAAGAAGGTTGAATATACCCTAATTTTACAGGCGTTGGCTATGGGTTTTGGTTGGTTATGGGGGAGCTTCCCTTTAAATCCATTACCATGGTGTTAAGCATGATGTTAGTACGCTATACTCCAATTTTTAGAGGTACAAGAGGGGTGTAGCATATTCAAAACAAGTGTGCAAGGAGTGGAGATTCAAAAACCGCCAATTCACTTTTTGTGAACTCCATATGTTTTAGACACATAATCCAAATTGTCAATAAGAAGGTTCACACCACATATCAATGCAGACAAAATCAAGTAAAAAATATGAAGGTTTCTAAGTTTTATGTGGAATGGAAGAAGTTTTCTAGATACCTTGTCCGACAATGTGTCATAATGTGTGAAAATGTTTCACTTGGGTTAATATGCTATTTTCCATTAAAGACAATAACCTTTTTTAAACAATAAACGTCAAAATTAGGAAAATTTTGTTCGTGCACTGAGGTTTTACTAGTGCCCTTCAACAGTAAAAATTTCAAAGAGGAATATTAGAAATTGACACCATAGGAACCAGACTAAACTTTCTAAAAGCCCATTTTTGACACTTGGTCCTTTCGGGGTTAAAATCTCACGCGATGTAAGAGAAGGAAACAAAACAATTGATTGGTCTTGCAGTAACCCTTAAACGTTAGTTGGTTTCCAAGTTTACAAGCTTGTGTTTTATTCTATCAAGTACAAAAAATGTATTAAAATTTAGGAAGATTTACACCTTTGGATTGAATATTCTTCAAGTAACATCTTGTTGACATATTTTATTTTTATTTTTTGGATTTGTGGTTTGAAAGTTAGTACCACTTAAAGCCAAAAGTGGGGACACCGGGCACCTCCAAATTTTTTGACAAAAGTTTCTATTGACATTGAGATTTTTCACACATATAAAGAATATTTCCTTTCTCGGAAATTTTCAATTTTTTTTTGTCTTTAGTGTGAAAAGGCATTTTATTCCAATACAAACATTTTCACACATTGTCGGGCAACGGGGGAAAAAAACTTCATCTTTTCTACATAAAACCTAGAGATCTTCATATTTTTCACTTTTTATTTTTTCAACAACAATATGTGGTGAAAACCTTCTTATTGACCGTTTGAATTATCATTTGAATACATACGTAGTTCACAAAAAAATAAAACGTGAAATGGCAATTTTTGAATCTCCACTCCTTGCACACTTGTTTTGAATATGCTACACCCATTTTTTACCTCTAAAAATTGGTGTGTTGGGAAATAACATCATGCTTAAGACAATGGTAAAAGATTTAGACCTTGTACAATGCAAAAATTTGATACAAAGTGAAGTCAAAGTCTGCTGATCTACTCAACGTAGGGAAGAAAATGAACCATTGTTTTGACTTCAAACACTAAAATCTATCAATCCGTGCGGTGGATTGCAACCAAAATTTTGTGGCATGTTTTTATAGAAGTCTATTTTAAGATCTTACGGTTGAAAATCCGAAATTCACTTTAAAATATGATTTTTATGTCTCTTTTTGGCGGTGACAGTTTTGGAGTGGTTTTAGAGCGAAAGTGGTCGTGGTTCTTTAGGGGTTAAACGTCATAATGACCCGTTGGTGGCCATGTATGGAGTCGTATTTGCTCATGGTAAGCTTCAAATATTGAAATGACTTTTTAAATGAAGAAGAAAGAGAACTCTGATTCATGTTGGGGACCGGTGTGAATATAGTGTTTGTTCATTCTCTTCACGAAGCCCATGACCACGTGACATAGGGTAGTGTAATAGAACCACTTCCCTCTTTCAAGGGCAAAGACTTTTCTACAATAAGGGCTTTCCCACACTAAGTGCCTAAGAGACAACCACCATGTTATCCCCCAAGGCTTTTGGATACCCATACAACAAGGTCTTAAGACACCCGCCATAGCGGGGTGGACTTTGGTGGTAGGCACAACGCCGGCATGGCGACTTGAACTCACAACCACCTCATTGGTATGCTATGACTCAAACTACTACACCAAGGCCATGGTGTGCCTTGTGCTATGACTCAAACTACTACACCAAATGAAGGTGTTAATTGAAGCATCTTCAATTCAAAGGTATCAATCTTGCTAAACTTAAAGCAATTTTTGTAGTTTGCCTCCGGATTTCAGTGACTTTGTACATGACAACGGTAGTCGGTTATGATTTTCAAGGACATTAAACCCATGATTTTCCTAGGGTGTTGTTTATTACTGGATGTGGTTGCCCTCCTCGCCACCCCTCTCACCTGCGGTGACGCCCTCAATGGCGGACCTCTTACTATACACTCCACTTCTTTGATCCGAAATGGATAGTTTTGAGGTATTTTTAGTGAAAAATAGTCAAGGTACTAACAATGATATTTGAGTTTTCCTAAAAGTCACCAAAATACACTAGATAGGTACCCCGAATCTTAAGGTCTTATGTTAGTAACCCGGACCACATGCACATGGTGCCTTGGCTTGGGAAAGGTTTGGGGGAACTATTGGTCAACCTTGTGAGAACTTAGGGTACTATGGGGGAGCTTTAGCTTGCATGGGGTACGGCCCAAGAACATTGATTGCAAAGCATTTCATTGGTGCGGAACAAGGCGTTATGAAATTTCCTCATGCTCTTTTTTTCCGTTTATACATCTCATACTCTGGCACCATATTCCTCCAGACTTGCCCATTCGGGAAGCACTTTCAAGAAAACTCTATTGAAACAATACAACTTTCACCCTTCTGAATCCATCACATGAAAGAACAAAGTATCATATGCATAAGTCACTTTTGACAGCTCCCTGCCAAATCATTTATTTTTCCAAGTGGTAGTGGTTTGGATACAATGAGTATCATGAAATATCACCTTGGCTTTACCCAAGTATCACATTGGCATTTTATGAATATCATATCACCTAGATAAATCTCTTGAATTTTCCAAAATTTGTAGACATTAGAGTTTTCATGTAAGTGCTTCCTGAAGAGGAAAGAGTGGAGACAGATGGGGTGAGATTTTTTATGCTTTGAAATAGATTGTCATACTTTTTTTTTTTGCCCCAATGAAATGCATGAGTAGTATTGGCAAACAATGTTCTTGGGCCCTACCTCATGCAAGCTAAAACTTCCACACTACCGCAAAGTTCCCAAAGAATTGATCGATGGTTCTACCACACCTTTTCCAAGCCAAGTCACCATGTGCATGTGGTCTCGATTATCGTCGGCTCTCTTTACAACAACCTCCTTGGTTCTGCTTGTTACATATAGAGACTCCTACATTGAGTGGTTATTATAATGGAAAGATGGTAAATGAGTGTACAACAAGTGTTGTTGCTATTAAGAGAGAAGATTAGTTCTAATTTAAGTTGTCTGTTATAATGAGATTGTTGTTGTATGATATGCTTGTCTATTGTACTAACATATGACCATAATATTTGGGGTGACATGCAGGGTCAGAATAACACCAGTCTCTGGAAGAGGCCGGCGTAAATTAAGGATTTGTTTGTTCCACCACTAAGTCTATATCCACCGGACATAGGTTAGTAGTATGGAACTACTCCCCTTTCTCAAGGGTAGACACTATGTAACAAGTAACAAGTGACAAGAAACAAGTAACCAAATACAAATCGTAGGCATGAAGGGCCAATTCTAAACATTAAGACGATTGTACAAGATTTCTTGTTTCAAATGATTTGGGTAGTATTGAAAAAATGTTAAGGGGTGTCTTGTAGTTCCTTAAGGGGTTGGTTATTTTTGAGCTTTCATTTATGTAAGTATGGACATTGCATGCTTGATAGCAATAGTGTTGATGTTTTTTAATGTATTCCGGATTGGGTGAATGGATATTTTAACCCCAAAGGTACGGTGATAGTATGACACCAAAAACACTTCAAATTTGTTGGATTTTAATGCAACAAATAAAGAAGAAATAAAAAAAAAATATTTCTAGTTTTGACCGTAGGATCTCAAAAACGACTTAATAAGTAACATACTCACAAAAATTCATCAACTTTGACCGCACGGATAAAAAAACTATAGTGTTTAAAGTCAAACAAATGGTTCTTCTCGTTCCCTCCGTTCAATGGATCAACAGACTTTGACTTCACTTGGTGTCAATTTTTTGCACTACACAAGGTCTAAATTTTATGTCATCATGTTGATCATGATATCAACTCCTTTTACACCAAATTTTAGAGGTAGAGGAAGGGTGTAGCATAATTAAAACAACTGTGCAAGGAGTGGAGGTTCAAAAATTGCCAATTTGTGTTTTAATTTTTTTGTGAAATTAATACGTTTTATATTGATAACTCAAATGGTCAAAGAATATTCACACTACATATTGTTCTGGGAACAAAAAGTGAAAAATATGAAGATCTCCAAGTTTTTTGTGGAAAAGAAGATGTTTTTAAGGTACCTTGCTCGACAATGTTTAATAATGTTGGACCTGGGTTAATATGCTATTTTTCACTAAAGACAAAATTTTATTTTTGATAATATGAAGGGAAAAAATATTACTTGCTAGTATTGAAAATCTCACATTCAATAGAGTGTCGTAGCAAAAGTCTTTGGATGTGCCCGAAGTGCCCAGTCTTCTCATTTGAAATTCAAAACCCTAAATTTTTTTCATAATACGCCAAACTTAGGAAATTTTTATTCTCCCACTGAGGTCTTAGTAATGTCCTTGTGTAGTAAAAATTTCGAAGTGGAATGTTGGAAATTGACACCATAGGAACCTGACCGAACTTTCAAAAAAACCCATTTTTAACACTTGGTCCTTTAGAGGTTAAATGTTATTTTCTAGTAGGTGGGAGCTCTTGCAGTGGCAGTCATGACAATAAGGGGGTCAACCTTCGAACCAAGTGCTACAATGTCATCAATAAGTGGTTGGTATTAATTTATTTTGTTTTCAATCACTCCTGGCAGAACTCTGTTCAACCCTTTTTTATTTAAATGAGTGGGATAGCCACAGTGGCCAACCTTATTTACTTGGGGCAGCAAATTCTGCTTGTAGGGAGGGAGAGAGGAGGAAAACGAGTGGCTTCTGGAGTGCATGAGAGGCAGCACATTGGCGCTGATTAGTTAAATCACATGGTTTTGTGTGGCGATATTTTGTTCGCTTTGAATGATTTTTCTGGCTACCAAACAATTACCAAAAGGTGCTATATGGCTCTTGCGTGGAAATCTACAATCGGTTCATTGGCGATTGTTTCAAACTTTTGGCCTTCGATTGGCTACAAGACAAGAGTACTGTGAGCAAAGTGGCAACAAATCAAATGCCAGTTTCCAACAACAACAACAATGGAAGACTTGTACTTGACAGACATATGTGAGTGGTACAGGTTGCAATGCGACTCTTCCAACCTGCACACACAAGAACGACACTCCGACGATCAAGTAAGTGATCATCTACATATAATTTCAGCCATCATCAAACCCAAGTTTGTTTTCACAATTGCATCATCCACATATACTTTAAGCTATCAAGAAAGCAACAACATAAGCAATCACTACCATGTTAAGTAATAACATACATAAACAATATATAACTTCAGCTATCAACAAAGCAACGGCATAAGTAGTCACTTATGAAGTCACCGGCCACTAACAACTAACACAGTGCAACTACCTAGACACCAAACAAGAGCAACAATAGTCCCTCACACTGACTAACAACAGCCACCAACACACTAACAAACCAACAACCATTCAAAAAGCCAACCTATTAAGCTGCAGCCACTAATAAACCAACAAGTAATAAAAAAAAGCCACTTCCAAGCTACAACAGTGAATAAGCATGCATACATAAAGAAATAGTTAGTAAGAAGCTGCGGCAGCCACTAACTTACTAACATAAAAGACCATATTCAAATTCTACGACGTTGGAGCCTAGACTTGAAGCAACAGCCCACATTCACAGGTTTAGGGTAAGCATAGCCCCATGTAGATGCGCCCACGCACTTGGAAGCCATCTAAATCTATCACCTATGACACAAAGTGAATAGAGAAATGAAAGAATGTAACAACAACAAAGCCAGTATGCCAATAAAATTAGTAAATTCACGGCAAGGCACATGAATTCATTCACATACAAATGAAACGCAACTGAACACCTAGCAAAAGGAACTAAGCTTGACCGCCATAACGCACTCCCTCAGCGGTTTCGTACCACAAGTCAACAAAAGGGAAGTTGTTCAAGTCGAACATGTTCTGCGAAAACATGCCAACAACCACCTCCAGATGGATATCTAAGGAGTTGTGGAGCCGATTCTAGAGGAAAGTCAAGGAGCTGAATACACGTTCGTCCTCCACCGAGCCCAACACCATGACAATAGCAATTTCAGCTAACATCATGTATGTTGGAAACCGTCCAGCAAGAGGTGTGTTGCCTGGGCCACCCGCCAAACATGGGTAAGGGGATTCAGCTCAAAGGGAGGTACAATCGCACGCCGAAAATTGTTCCCCATGAACAATTTAAACATACTCTGCTCAGAGTCTAAGCTGTAGCCATTCAACATTGGTGGCACAACAATCTTTGTGCCGACTACCCCACCTTCAACCTTCAAGTCTTTAGTCTCACAGAACTGCCGCTTGATAACATCAAGGTGAAGAGGAAATGTCCTCATGCTGTCCTCTTGGGCCCAACACTGAGGGTAAAAGATCCCCATGGCATTTAGGGTATCCACCGAGGGGAACCTTTGCTTCAGTTCTGCAATGAGATGGAGAGCTGCCTCTGCAATCAACACACCATACCAAGGAATGTCAGTTTCAAAATCAGCCCCAAAGTATTAAAAAAACAAAGAGAAAAGGCTAGTAATGTAAAAAACTCACGTTTGCATTGTGATTTGATGTCAGCAGCGATGGCTGTGAATGTATTTCGGTCCACAATGTCGTTGTTGTGAATTGCAGGCACCTCTACCTTGTCAAGGCGCCACATGAGCCGTTCTTTTTGAGTATTAAGATCCACATTCCAACGCATGTATACACTGTAATGGCCAAGCTCCAATAGAGCCTTGAAATTTGTGAATTCGTCTGCACTGAACGAGGTGGCACAATCCACATAGTGTTTGAACAATTGTGCTTCACATACACCCAACGCTGCCACGAAATCTTGAACATACACATTAGAAGTCTGGGCAAACGTAATGAGAACATCCACAGTCTCGATCAGGGGAATCATGGCCACCATGCCTAAAAGAACACTGGGGTCTATCATATCTTTGAAACAAGCCTGCAAGGTGCAAAAAACAAGGCATTAGTCATGAGTACATATTAACAACATCCACAAACATAAAATGCCATGATGTAGTAATAATCAAACATGCTTTAAATTATAAAGAAAAGCCATGAACATACCTGCACTGCAACCTCGGACTCCTTGGGTTTGTTCATTTTAGCTAGAACTGGCCGGTATTGGGAGATCAGCCGCCACATTGGATCAACCAGACTTATCCAACGAGTTTGTACATTCTTCAGTAACTTCAGCCCTTTGCACTCCATGGTCATGGCAAGATCCTTGAAGTTTTGTATGCGCTTGGGGCTCTTGTTGAAGTACATGTATGTTGTTGCCAATAACTTCTCTGTTGTGTCCATGATCTTAAGCTCACTGAGGGACTTAAATGCCAAATTACATCGGTGAGCGAAGCAGTGTATGGTCTGAACAAATGGAGCATGCCTCTCCTTCAGCTAGACCTCTACACTAGTGAAGCTCCCTTGGAACACAGGAGCTCCATCAGCCCCAAAACTGATGAGTTTGCGTTCAATATCCATCGTCGACAAGCCTCCACGCTCCTTCAACACCGCAATGAGCAACGCCACAAGGTCGTCCGCCCTCGAACCTTCAACCACCTTGTGTATCTTCAATAACAAGGGTTGTCTTGTCCAATTATCCATGACGTACGCATGGATAGATATCCATGAAGTTGTATCAATCGCGGTTGCCTCGTCACAAGAGATTGCTACAAAATTAGCACCTTGTACCTTTCTCTTCACATGTATCTTCAGCTGCATATGCACAAGATTCCACTATCAACAACAGACCATAAGAGCCCACATACAAGTAGTTGTTGCCACTTACAAGCAGCTGCAACCACTAACAATGACCACGGCCACTAAGGTGCAGCAGCAGCAGCAGTATTTAGCCATAGTTAAAAAAAATGAAATACCCTGCAAACTTAACAAGAAAGAAAAAATTGAAGGTAAAACATGAGAGACTTGGCAACTGACCACGTCGTACATAGACTCCGCCATGAACCAGCCAGATGAGTCAGTCCAATGCATGCGTGGAATGTCGGGGAACTCTAAAAAATTGTATAGCTTCTCTCGTTCTTCATACACTAACATGGGCCGGCCATTTTGCAGAACTTGGAACACCGTCCCAAGGTGGATTTTTTTCTTCTGCCTCATGTTAGCATTCAAATAGTTGACCTATTGAAGCACTGTCGCAGGCTGCCGCTAGAAAAAAAGAAATTAATTCTTTTGATGTCGACAGGTTTTAGTAACAAAAGTATCTCCCACCTTCAGATCCTTGGCAAGTTGCGCTTTCTTAGCCTGTGCAACAAAAAATGAGCAACATTAGCATGAGAGATAAAATAGGAAAAAAGTGAGAAAAATAGAAGTACGGAGTTGAACATACCTTGCGTTGACCCTCGTGCTTCTGAAGAGTGTCTGTCTTCGGCGCAAGCATCTTGGGTCAACCATCGATAGCCGAGCAAGTAATACACTTGACAAAGTGTATGCCATCCTCCACCACTCCTTCCGCCCATGGAAATTTCATGGACCACTCGATGTGATACCGCCAGTTACGATCATATTGCTGCTTGCGTGTCGAGAATGCCCTCAACGCACTGCGGTCTGAGTCACTTGACTCGCTCTGCTCGTCCTCGGATGTGTCTGATGTGTAGGATGTAACCTATTCAACAAAATCTCGATTCAAGGACTTGTTCATATTTTTCTGATGAGACTACTTGGGTCCAACATGCCAAACATAATAAATAAATAAAAACTTGACCATGTGGCTACAGTTTTCATATCATTAGCGATTGTTCAGGATCGAGATAATACTCTAACACAAGGATCAACAAGAAAGACCAAATGAGAAAAGCTTTGACTCTAGAGAAGACTTGCAATCGAAGTCAAAGAAGAGAAAAGATTGCTAAGAGAAAATACCAAACCATGGACAGCCTACAACCAAGAAGTCAACAATACCTACAATGACGCTGATTTGGATTCGGAATACTACAAGGCAAGGATACTTAAGCTACTCGCCACTTCTTTAGTTGCAGTATACAACACAAATATCAACTATGCCTGAGAAAGCACAACAAAATCTACCTTCAGACATACACAATGTGTTCCAATATAAACAACTCTACAGATTCCAAAAGCACGTTCAAACCAGAGATGATGATGAATTCAAGAGCACATGTAAGACTTCTGCAGCGTAGACTCAGCTCCTCCATTGCCGTAAACATTCAATGCAGCTAGGGATGCTCATGCAGACAAGCATTCATCCTCACATTGCTCCATAGCACTGAAGCTACATACTAAAACATACCTCACGACGAAACTCACCAAAAAAAAAAACCTCATCGCACGCACTGAAACAGTGGAAAACTAACAAAACCAACGCAAACGTAAATCAATCGAGAATGCTCCCTTATCAACTGCTGATCTAGAGATGCTATAAAAGAAAACGCGCGACCTATATGGTAGATAGTGTGTGCTAACCTGAAGGAGGGCCGGTGTAGCTGTAGTTGATGTTGAGCCTTCTCCCGAGGACGCCACAACCTTCTTCTGTTTGGATGCACACTTGGAGGAAATCAGAGGCCGCTTTCCCTTTCCACCTATGCCGAGGAGTTGCACAGTAGGGTTGTTGCGTGGAGGTATAACGGATACGACGACCGTGTTGTCGGCCGACGCCATTGCCTCCACGTCAAGCTCCTTCGGCTCACCAGGCCACTCAATGGCTGTAGTATTCATCGCATTCCTTGACGATTGCCAGAACATCTTCAAGGTCACTCCCATCTTGGCAGGCTCCTTTCCGTCCTTCCCAGCTGCACGCGATCTCTTCACCTTGTTGGCACTATCCTTTAATAATCTCTTATTGATCCTCCGCTGCTCCCGCTCGGCCACACGATGCTGCTCTGCACTTGACAGATTGTGAGGGTTGTCACCTGCGACAGCAGCCTGAACGCTTCCTCCACCAAGAGCACGATGAACGCCGATCGCCCCGCCCAAGCCGAGGCCATTGTCAGTGCCAAGGGTACTAGGAACGTCATGGGCGCCGCTAAAATTGTGAGCTACGTGAGAGGTGTCAAAGCTGAGACCGCTTGCAATCACCACACATGAAACATCGCCTTCAACGCCCTTCTTGCACGACATATGGACGGAGCCCCCAAACTCACACTCTGCAGGCACTGTTGGGCCACTTGAAGCCTCTACGACGTCGGAAGTGTGCGCGCCGCTTGCGCACAACGCTTGAAGAGCCTCGGCGCCCTCAATATCAAGATATTCACTGCTAAACAAGGCTCTCTCCATCACCAAGGTCGTTGGCCCTCGATGGACACCACGGTCTACACGGCTGGCCAATTCCTACACAAAACCACCAAAATCATTTGGCTCCACTAGATTCATTTTCATTACTAGGAGCTGCTTACTCATTACTAGGAGCTGCTTACTCATTACTAGGCCCACAGTTGGAAACTGAAAAATATATCTTATATATTTAGTGAGGCTCCATGATGATATTTATTTACATGTGTACAAACAAAACGCAGTGGGTAATGAGCATCTCTGTGAGGCCCAGTAAATGTCGGTCTTCTTCTCCAAGTACATTTCCGGGTCGATGATGATCGGCTTCGCCCTCTGAAACCTGTTCGTGACATAAACCACAAGCTGAGCCCTTGTAAACTTTCATTTCTCATGTGCTCTGTGCAGATATTGCTCATCATACTGATATACGAAGATCTGTAGATAATCGAAACAATCGTGCACTAAGACATCACATATTTTAGACTTGAAGCCCTTATGCATAGTAACAACATTGCTGGTAGTTTTAAACCATTACGGTGTACATGAAGGGTCTACTGAACTGATGGCAGAGAAACATACCAGCCCATCTGTTCCAGGCAAGTTTCCTCGTCTAGCAAGATTCACAGCAAGCTCCAAGTTATTCAGCTATGGATCATAAAAAGTGTAACCCTAAGTTAGACAACGGTTTAAATAGGCATACATTGTCAAGTCCATAAATGGCAATCTAAAACCATATCTCACTCGATATGGGTGTTGCCAATCGATATAATTATGCTAATCAAGTTCATCTACAGTGTGAATGTATACATACGGAGAAAATGTAGATGAGAACAAGACACTCGATGAAATTATGATAGTCAAGTAGAGATAGGAAAAACAAAGCCGATTAGAGATGTCTCTTTGAAATCACAGCACTTACCTCGTTGCTAACAAAAGGAACAATTGTAGCCTCATCGACTGTAGCAAGAAGCACTTGCCCTCTACGATTGACGGCATAAAAGCCACCAATAGTTCGGGCATCGGTTGTCAAGAAAATGGGATCTGGACTAATTCGATTTCTGTACACAGCAGTTGCACTTTCGAGGTCGTAGACAAATAAAAGACCAAGCTTTGTAATCACATAAATGAGGTCGTATTTGGCTGAGATCTGTTAACAAAAGTCGATTACAGTCATTACCTAAATGCAACATCAGGTTACAGACGAGAATACAAGATTAAAGATATGACAAAACTCACGTAATAACGATAATAATAGAGTACTAGTAATGAACAAAAAGTAGTGTTTTCAAGCCTCTACTGGGAACTAAACTGTGAAATATTCATAAGCCAAAACGAAATCACTAGCAAATGCAAGTAGCATAAAAAAATGTACAATATCACGAGATCTGATCGAAAAGACCAAAGCAGTTCTTTGCAGATAGGTGTTTCAAGGATTACTCTTTCCAACCGATGTCACTCCACTTCAAAGCTGTTCAGCTGCACAGCCGAAGAAACCACCACAGTGTTCGTCACCGTAAACAACCCCCTGACAACCGATGAAACCATGATAATCATCGCCGAAAACAAGCCCTAGACCATAAATCTTCAAGTACCATTGGCACCTTTTTAGGTGCAGTTTCTAAGTGCATTCTTAGTTCTTGGATGTCATTTTCTGTATTCTAAACTAGGTTCTGCTGTATAGATGCCAGATGTGCTCGATGAAACTAAGGTCCCGCGGCAGGTACAAGAAAACATGAACTTGACCATGTTGCAAATATCATGCGAACTTCATTCTCATTACTAGCATCTTACTCATTACTAGGCCCACAGTTGGAAACTGAAAAATATATCTAATATATTCAGTGAGGGTCCATGATGATTTTTACATACATGTGAACAAACGAAACGCAGTGGGTAATGAGCGTCTCTGTGAGGCCCAGTAAATGTCGGTATTCTTCTCCAGATACAGTTCTAGGTCGATGATGATCGGGTTCGCCCTTTGCAACCTGTTCGTGACATAAACCACAAGCTGAGCCCTTATAATTTCATTTCTCATGTGCTCTATGCAGATATCGCTCATCATACTGAGCTTGTACTGGGAACCGAACTGTGAAATATTCACTAGCAAATGCAAAACGCATACAGTACTATTACTCTCTTTAGTGATGAGTGCTGCATTTGGCAACTGCAGGAAGCTAAGAAGTAAAAGCAAGACGAGGCTGCGATCTCCTCAAATTGAAGACGAGGCTGCAGGAAGCTACGAAGGAAAAACAAGACGAAGACTGGCAATGGCATGACTTTCTTTGAAAGCCACGGCAACAGTAAGCAAATGAGGGAGACGCGCGCAGCTGAGAAGCGTTGCGAGCAGCAGGTGCGTAGTTTTATGGTGAGAATTGTTGTATACGAACATGAAAATTGAACACGGTATGTACGAAAATTTAGACAAAAACCTCCTAATCCCTAACATATTTTAGAAGGTTCAGCTAATCGGTGTGAGACGGAAATTCATACCAGGGAAGGCGATCGACACCTTCGATGAGAGCGCACGGCAAGATCGCAATCGTGCAGCAGACAATCGCGCACCACGCAATCGCACACCACGGCCCTCAGCTTGTCCACCTCCTCTTCTCTCACCTCGATCACCCTTCCACACAACAAACAATCGCAAACTTTAACGTACCCAAACACACCAGCAAAATCTAGAGATCTCAACAACCGAGTTTGAATCAAAACAAACCTGTTGATGCGCCGCCGGTGCATCGCCCCACCTCCACCATTTGGGATGCAACACTCCAAGTACACCATCTTCAATGTAAATGCGACAAGTTACAACTATTGCTCCCTGCATGAAGTCGATCTCCATCCTAGATAGCAAGGGTATGGGGCGTGAATGTGGCGCAAGGTGGAGTACAGGGTGCGCCAACAAGAAACCTCAAACCCTAGGCGACCTTCGTTCAACAAACTTCGCAGAGAAGGTGCACTGACAGTAACCCAAGTGCAAACTGGCGAGGCGATTTCCTCAACGGCAACCTGTACAGGCGATTAATGCGGATCTCCATGCGCAAGGTGGGGCGACGTCACCAAATTAAGAGAAGTAAATTTGGCTACTGACAGGGATTCATCATCGTGTGGGAGTATCAACTAGATTTGGTAAGGCCCCAAGTGGCGATGGACAAAGTTGGAGATCGTGCTTGATGTGGCCCAAGTTGCTCACTACACCGTTCCCTGAATATAGTGTAGACTAGACTATTTGAAATTTCCTACACTAATTGTAAATTTACATGCAATTGTTGACTGACACACACTTGCTTGAGAACAAATAACCAATCAGAACTTGGTATGCACATGCTTTGATGGAAATTAGTGTGAGTGATCTACATCAATAATTCCTCTACACTATATTCAGTGTTTAGTGTACTAGTTGCCATCAGGCAC
The DNA here is from genome assembly GCA_963971425.1 of Bryoerythrophyllum caledonicum. Lineage (NCBI taxonomy): Eukaryota > Viridiplantae > Streptophyta > Bryopsida > Pottiales > Pottiaceae > Bryoerythrophyllum > Bryoerythrophyllum caledonicum. Next base: position 15,420,351 of record OZ020525.1, on the reverse strand, counting down.
GTCACGTCAGACTCAAACATCTCCTCTGGCGCATTTTCCTTTCAGACCCTTCATTTTAACAATGGCCCATTCGCCACGTATTTTTTTATTTCGCCATTTGGCCGTAAATCGCCTAAAAAAAAAGGGCTAACTCTGTCACTACAATACTTGAATTCAATAAATTGGATGGCAAGGTTAGGACATATTCGGTCTGGTAGGGGTTCTATATACAATAATCCTCTTACGCATGGTATGTATGGTTTTAACCACTAAAGGACCAGAGTCTCCTTCGGGGGGATTTCTGATTTTGGGCAGGTTCCTAAAATTCGAAAAAAAATCCTTTTTCTCTGAAATTTTTATTCTACATTGCCTCTGATAAGAGCTTCGTGGAGATATTTTATTTTTATTTTTTGGATTTGTGGTTTGAAAGTTAGTACCACTTAAAGCCAAAAGTGGGGAGACCGGGCACCTCCAAAATTTTTGACAAAAGTTTCTATTGACATTGAGATTTTTCACACACATAAAGAATATTTCCTTTTTTGGAAATTTTCAAAAAAAATCTTGTCTTTAGTGTAAAAAGGCATTATATTCCAAGTCAAACATTTTCACACATTGTCGGGCAACGGGGGAAAAAAACTTCATCTTTTCTACATAAAACCTAGAGATCTTCATATTTTTCACTTTTTATTTTTTCAACAACAATATGTGGTGCAAACCTTCTTATTGACCGTTTGGATTATCATTTGAATACATACGTAGTTCACAAAAAAATAAAACGTGAAATGACAATTTTTGAACCTCCACTCCTTGCACACTTGTTTTGAATATGCTACACCCCTTTTTTACCTCTAAAAATTGGTGTGCTGGGAAATAACATCATGCTTAAGACAATGGTGTAGGATTTAGACCTTGTACAATGCAAAAATTTGATACAAAGTGAAGTCAAAGTCTGCTGATCTACTCAACGTAGGGAAGAACTTGAACCATTGTTTTGACTTCAAACACTAAAATCTATCAATCCGTGCGGTGGATTGCAACCAAAATTTATTGGCATGTTTAAATATATTTCTATTTAAAGATCTTACGGTTGAAAATCCTAAATTCACTTTAAGATGTGATTTTCATGTCTCTTTTTGGCAGTGGCAGTTTTGGACTGGTTTTAGAGCAAAAGTGGTTGTGGTCCTTTAGGGGTTAACCTGGCATGCAATGGCATCTTTGAGTTTCACATGTGCATGGAAGCATCCATGGGGGGACCATGTTTTCTTGTGGATTGTTGTTGAAGGTTCTCGTGTTCATTAAAATAACATGTTGGGTCACCTCCCTTTACTTTCAAGAAAACTCTATCCACCATAGTCAATTAATTATATAAATATGTAAGAAAGTGACCAACACACAGATTATAATAGGATAAGTTTTCAAGACGTACCACCCCATTAAAAGCCAGTTGACTACTGTATGCAGCAAAAATGCAGAATGCATGTGCGTTGACAAGTCCCGGACTAAAAGCAACCATGGCACTGGCCTAATAATACAGCCAAGGATGAAGGAGCAATTACTTTGTATTATATTATTGCGATAATTTCTGCTCCGGATGAACTTTCCAGAACAAGTTAAAGGCATATCCATACTTGAAGCGGTGTGCGAGTCAGGGCCTTGCCAGGCTGGCACGGACATGGACACATCGGGTCAGAGAAGTTGGTAGAGCGTCGCTCTCGACCGTCCGATCCTTTGACCCGAGATGCGATCCTGAGCGTCCACTTGAAAGCCGATTCCATTATTACCCAACTTTTCTGGCGCTGTTCTCCGACGATGACCTCACTTCGTCCACATTTGTCGTCCACAAATCTGCGCGGGAGTCTGGGGGAAAAGCTACTTTGTTTGCCTCCGTTTTCCTTTTCTCTTGCTGACGTGGACCTCCTGAAACCACCCATAACCAACAAAAACCCATAGCCAACGCCCATAAAATTGGGGTATTTCCAACCCTCTTCCATCCCATTACCACCAACTCCGTTCCAAACGGAGGTTTGTTATTAGTCAAGACCCTTACTTTTGGTCGTTGGTTATGGGAGGTACCTACTGTTGGCCACCCACTAAACATGGCTGCACAGTTTGAAAATTCATAACTAATTCAGTTTTCATCGAATAAATATGAAATCACTTAGGTTGGAATTGTAATTCTATTGGCTATGACTGAAAAATAATAGTTTAATTTTCTCCTCTCTCCATATATGCACATTCCTTAACTTGTCGGTTTTAGGGGGGCTTACCTTACTTGATTGGAGCTCATTCTGTTCGTTGTATATAAGGGATCTTAATAAATTGGTTGCTTGAGCCGTAGGAGGAGGAGGGTGGGGTAAAACCTGGCCCCTCTTTCATTTTTGGATGGAGGATTCATTTGTAGTACATAGAAGCCTCTAAAATTATGAAAAAAGCCTCTAGACCTCTTAAAATGAGAGGGCCAAAAAAATGAAAGGGTGTCATATAAACAAGGGTCCACCTCCCTTAAATGGCTCGAGCAACCACAATATTGAGATCCGTATATAAGGTACCCCCCATAACCGACAAATTTAAGCAATGTGCATGTATGGAGAGAGCAAATCAAAATAAATCCTTTTTTTAGTGATAGCCAATAGAGTTTGCATGAAAGTCACCATTATACACTAGAAATTCAGTCCAAATCTTAGGGTCTTATGTTAGTAACTAGGACCAAATGCACATGGTGACTTGGCTTGGGAAAGGTGTGGGGGAACTATTGGTCAACTCTTTGAGAACTTAGGGTAATATAGGGGAGCTTTAGCTTAAATGGGGTAGGGCACAAGAGCATTGATTGCCAAACATTTTATTGGAGCAAAAACAAAGGGATATGAATTTCCTCAAGCTCTCTTTCTTTCCGAATACGGTATGGCACCATATTCCTCATGGCATGCCTCTCTGGGAAGCACTTTCAGGAAAACTCTAACTTGAATTGGAATTTCAATTCAAGTGATTCATATCCGTTTGATGGAATTTGAATTAGTTATGAATTTCTAAAGTGTGCCACCATGTTTAGCCGGTGACCACCAATAGGCACCCTCCACAAACAACGACCAAAAGCAAGGGGTCCCGACTAATAGAAAATCTCCATTTGAAGCTGAATGGATGGTATTGGAGTGGAAGTGGGTTGTACACCAATTTTATAGGCATTGGTTGTGGGATTTGGTTAGTTATGGAACTTGGTTGGTTGGGGGGGGGTTACTGTATATGATGAGTAGTTTTCAAGGGAAAAAATTGCCAACTAACAAAGTTATTTGAAAGGGGAAAATACAATATGTGAGTTGTGACCTCTTTTCTCATTTAAAATCATTAATATTAGCCTTAATTTATAAAAAATTGCTACAATTGATTAAAAGAGGATGAAGATGCCTTGGTACAACATGACTTTGCCTTCTTTCTTATTAATGAAGATAATATTTTGTGCCCTCTATACATTTCGTTGTTGGTTTAATTTTTTTATTGCACCAAATATTTCAAAGACTAAGATTATATCATGGGACAAGATTAGTCCCCCAATACCCTGTCCTCGTGCAATAACCTTTTTGGCACGATAACTTGTCCCCATGCCTATTCAATTGTACCGTATAGAGGTTTGTTATGAAATTGATAACTTGAGAAATTACTGAAAAATACCTAGATAATATTAGAATCAATACGATAAGGATGTTGGTATACATTACTAGAAATAAACAAACATTTATTGATCTAATATTACCAAGAAAAGTTACTTCTTGTGGTTATTCCTTTACATATTCTTGTAGTTGTAACTAAACTTATAAAATGATTAAATGAGTAAAAATTAGTATAAATCAAACTTGTATTATTGACATCAAATTAAGTTAAATACAAGTTCACCTCGATTTGCCAATGAGTCTATAATGACACATTTGAGATTGACTGTGAAATTATAGGCTACAATGATAGACGTGGAATGGATTGTAATTATTAGGGATTACATTGACATGTTAAAGGTGAGATAATGACACAGGGCGAGTTGGACTGGTTTTGAGAGTACTAGGATCACACTAAAAGGGTAAAGGTCTTACAATGACATGTGAGAGGTCAGATAATGATAGAGGTGAGTTGTGCTGGTTTTGAGAGTACTAGGATCACACTAAAAGGGTAAAGGTCTTACAATGACAAGTGAGAGGTCAGATAATGATAGAGGTGAGTTGTACTGGTTTTGAGAGTATTAGGATCACACTAGAAAGATAAAGGTCTTACAATGACAGAGGTGAGAGGTCAAATAATGATCGAGGTGAGATGGACTTTAAGATTGTCCAACAATGTCATAAAACATTGAATTTCATCAAACTCCATATATTAAGAACCATCAAAGTCATATACACAAGAAAAATCCTCAATCAAGACCACATCCACCATCATAATAAGGAACATCTAAAACACTAATCCACACCGTAGAGAGACTTAAGTCCTCATTCCACAAATCTAATAATTTTCCACTAGTAAAATTATCTTCTACATTAACTTCGTAATTTAAAAAAAAAAAAACACCCGAAAAGATGAGCAGCCCGAGCCCGGTTACCTTAAAAAGTAAACGTGAAAGTAAAAGTGAAAGGGGGGCGGAGTTGGGAAACGGCAGGTAAGAGGCCAAAAGGAAGAAGGAAAACAAGAGACAGAAGGAAAACGGAGCTGCCAACGAGACTCGGAGAAAAGAGCAGCAGTTGCAAACGCAAGCAATTTCTGTGAACACCACTTTGCTGCACTCACGCACTCTCACTCGCGCCAGCGAGCAGAGTCGTCGTTGTCGTCTCGTCGCTCGCTCGCGTCCGATCCGCCATCGTGCGGCGAACCGGAAGCTGCGCAATTCCGCACCGCAACGCGCTTTACAACGATTGAAGCGGTGGAGTATCGCGGGAGCAACGTGGTTGATGATGTGCGCGCGATGGCGGAGGAGGGAGGCGGGGTGTTGACGGAGGAGGTTGCAGCAATGGAGCTTCCCGAAGGAAGCAGCGGCGATTGCGAGGCCGGGAATGTGATTTGTTTCGGGAGCGTGCCGGTCGTATTGGAGCGGGAGGAGAGGGGTGTGGAGGAGGAGAGGTCGTTGAGGGATGAGAGCGGGGAGAGGGCGGGGGAAGTGGCGATCGAGTTGAATGCGTCCAATGACGGATCTGCGAGTTTAGGTGATGGAGAGCCGGGGAGGGAGGACGGGCGCGGCGGGGATTCTGAGGGAGTGCAGTATAGGGATGGATCGCTAGTGCATTGTGAGGCGATGGATAACGAGTGCGAGGAGGCTGGATCTGTGGAAAACGGTAGTGTAGGTAGCGGAGTCGCGGATGTGGATTGCGGTGCGGAGGAGGAGAGCAGGATTGCTGTGGCGCAGCAGGACATTCCGCGGCCGCTGCCGCCGGTGCTGTCTTCAGTTGAGGAGAGGAGCGTGAGATTGTCCTGGCTTGGATGTGCGATGCCGGTGTTGTATGAAGTCGATTATGCGAGCAATGAAGTTTCGAAGAAAGGCGGAAATGCTTCTTCGCTTGGAGAGGATCTGAAGTGGACTTCGGTTGCGTGTGGCGGAGGATTAACTTACACGGTGTGTGGCTCCGGCTCCTTTTCTTTTTTTTTCGTTGTGTTCCGTCGGTGATTTCGCCTAATAGCGATCAATGTTCCGATCGATGTTCCGATTACTTCGTCTGGAAGCAATTGCAGTTGAGGAACGTTACAAGAAACTAAAGAAACGTAGTCAAACCATTGGAATTTTCGGGAGGGAGTTCGAGGAGGAGAAACTGATAATTGCAATCAATGTCGAGTGAATCTTTTATCACGCATTTCAAATCGGTTCTTATTATCTGATTTTTCAGGGCTTAATTTAATGTTTTATATCGACGATGGAGAGCCCTTCGGTTTTTACCTTTCTCGAGTATAAATACCTTGTAATGTATGTTTCGTCTTTTAAGCCGGTTAGTGATGATACAAAGGGTACGTGACTGAACGTATATGAACTGTTTGTTGCAGTTGGACAATTTAATGCCTGGGGTTTCCTATTCGTTTCGTTTGCGGGTAGTCCCCGTTGTTGTGCCATCTCTTCCAACTCCACAGGCGCCACCGCCATCAGAAGAAGTTGTATTCTCTACCCTTCCAGCTGCACCCTCTCAACCATCACCGCCCGTTCTAGTCAGCAGGGCGCGCTCAGCTTTGAAGGTACCTCAGGGCTTTAGGTTTTCCAGCTATCTTACGTTGTCTATAGGCACTCTGGAAATTGTCTCGGTCCATCATTAGTATGCAGCATGCTTACCGGTTTTGTGAACCTTTTTGTCACGTCTGATCTACTTACACTGGGAATTTCTGTACAATTTGCGCTAATTTTATTTTCCTGTATATGAACCTTTTCTGCTTTCTTTGCGGACCTGAAATTGTATTATTGACTGGAAAGAGTAAAGGAAAATATTGGATCGGAAGGTTTTGATAGATTGATTGAAGCTTGAAGGACTTGACTTAACAATCATGAGACAATAGTGACGCGGATAAAACGTAGTCAGTGCATGGAGGCTTTGAGATGTCCGATTATGCCTGATGTCTTATGAAGAGTAATTATTTGTAGAGGTCCATTGGCCAGCCTTAGCTTTTTTCATCGTATTCGTGCTAACGTGTGGGAGGAACTCAGGTGAAGTGGGCTGTACCATCAGAATCTGGTGGGTTGCCTTTGGAGTATGTGGTGGAGATGAACCCTCCGCCTCGAAAGGGTGATGCAAATGTTGCGCTTCCGAGCACTTCAGATGTAAGATTCTGCATTTTTGAGAGATTCTGTGTTGTGTAAAATTAATCTTATAATTGTACAGTCGGTCATCTGTTATTCTATTTCTACTTCTTTCCGTTCCAACATTTTTACCTTAATGATTTGATATTCAAAGTAACTCAACGATGGTCACCAAGTTTTAAGTTAACTCGGAACCGTATCTTTCCAGGGCTTTGTGCAGATATACAATGGGAAGGAGACATCAGTGAAGGTGACCCGTTTGGTCCCAGGCACAGTATACCGATTCCGTGTGTTGGTGAGTTTAGTTTTTTGTGCAATGAACCACCTCTTCTTCTCTAACTCGCTGTATCAATGATTATTTCCTAAGGTTTTCCAGCTGCTAGAACTCTTAGATTTGATTCGTTAGAGTTTTATCTGGTGTGGCACGTACGTCAATATGGTATCGACGTGCCACTGATAATACTCACCCGAAATTAAATCAAAGAGGGTTAGAGGTTGAACCGTGGTGCAGTCAGCGCAGCTTATTTTCTTTTAGGTGTGATTGGCTGATGGTTTCGTGCTTGTACTGCAGGCAACTAATTCGGTTGGACAAAGTCCATTCAGCAAAGATGCAAAATACACAACCGACGCATCAGTGCCTGCAGCGCCAGAAGTTCCCTCGCTTGTGTCTGCATCCGCCACTTCGATGACTGTTGAGTGGCAGGTAGGCTAGCTTTGTCTGATCTTTAGACATTGCATATTACGTAGTGAGTCTTGGTGTTTCATGTGGATTCTATACATTCTCTTCGCTATTTCACTTGGGGCACCCTTTGACTTTTCAGTGCGGTCTTTGAAAGGTGTACTGTACTTGCGAATTGTATGACGAACTACATTGCATGTTAATGCAATATTTAAAAATTTTCTTTTGATTGTTGCATGTGGAGAATCAGTGCACCTACTTCTGGTTTCTTGCTGATGTTAAGTTTTCTGACTCCTTTGCAGGAGCCGAGTAATTCTGGCTCTCCCATCACCGCCTATACCCTTGAACATGACGATGGTAGCTTATTCTCTAAACTCACTCTCACGTCATGCTTGTATTCAACGTTCATTGTCACGGTGTGTTATGCTTGTTGTAATTGTTCTATATATGTATCTGGCACTCAAAGTTTCGCTTATGTAGTGCTGATGCTATTCGATTTGAAAGTTTTTTAATCCACAAGCACTAGTGGTCGTTAGGCATATTTATGTACGTGTCTATTTGTTGACCCCATGATTCTTTGAATTTCTCAGGTGAGGCTGGCCCATTCAAAAGTGTTTACACTGGAGAGAAACGGCAGTAAGTTAATTTTTATAACTGTTCATTCCTCTCTGATGGGGTGGTTGTTATTGGTCTTTGGTCAACATTAGTCAAGCATTTCACAAGTCTTTGTACTGTTGAAGTTCTAAGCTGGTTAATGACCGATCATATACAACTATGACATACTATGAAACGTAACCTAACGTTCCGAGAAGCCTCCTACTCACGTGTTGTGTTTGTATTGCCTGTATACCAGGTACACTATGGGAGGTTTGAAAAGTGGACATGTGTATCGCGTTCGAGTTTGGTCCCACAACGAGAAGGGCAAAGGTTCTTCTAGCAAGCCTGCCGAATTTCTCACCGATTTTGCTGCCCCCAGCCCTCCATCTGCTCCTTCCGTCACAGGGCGTAGCACCACCAGTATTTCCGTAACCTGGGGCCCTCCAGAATGCGATGGCGGTAGTCCAATCACAGCGTGAGTAATGCATTTTCTTTCTTTAGACATCGCAGTGGAGGTTCTTTCTGTAAGGTCTAGGCTGTTGATTCTCTTGTATTTTACGTATTTTGAAAAGTGCCGTACCTTTGCATTTTGTTGATAGTTGAAATTACCGCTGGGTCTTCCTGTTGCAACTTGTGAATGGACTGGACTCAGAATGTAAACGGTTACGTCCTTTCACTTCTCTTCCCAACTCCACAAGACTCTACCTAATTTGTATGGGTACTGAAGTGTAATGGCAGCTGCTGCTTATTTGCTCTAATATCAATTTGTAGTATACAGACGAGTCTGCATCTCAATACCAGATTGTTCTTGTGTGCGTTCATAGGTTTGAGGTGGAGATGAGGATATTCAGCACCAGCTGGAGCTTGATTTATTATGGAAACGCGAAAACTTACACTGTGACTGGACTTTCTCAAGGTATCCTTCATTAACGTCTTACTCTATATTTTATTTAATTGCTCTTTCAGTTGCTTGCACACGATTAAAATACAGACGCGTTAGGGAACTCGTCGTCGCCTGCTATGTATAACGGTTGTGAATCCTAGCGTCACTGAGCATAGTCCAATACTAGGAGTCTCATCAATGATATGTTTTTCATCAATGTGCGCTTAATTTACATTCAAAGTTGAATTTGATAGCGGTCTGGTTCGAGTGATGCTAGCCATGCTGTTCATGTTTCCGGCATTTTCTAAGTTAACAACACTTGTGCAGGTAAAGAAATTGGTGTACGAGTTCGGGCCGTTAACTTGATGGGGAAAAGTGGTTGGTCCCGTGCAGGTAATCTGATTAAGCGTCAGTTTTGACGTACTTATAATGTAGGAGTGTATTTCGTGTATTTCTTTTCGTTTGATCTCCACTTATGATCGCCAGGCATAGGAAATGCTTGAGTTTAAAGTAGGAGGCTTCTGTTGTCTGCGAATTTAGAGCTCTTGCTGCCCAGATACATCTTTTGTATTAGTTTTAGATGGAGTATATTTTAGGCTGGATTGGGCCAAACTCTTTTCTGCAGCCACAAAATCTGGTAAGCAATACGAAATTTAAGCGTTTGTCTTTGATGGTATCATCTGCAGCTGAATTTAGTACGCTACCTGGTCCACCGGAGGCTCCGTCAGCACCATTAGCACTCGACGTTGGGAGCTCCAGCATTTTGTTGGGGTGGCATCTCCCTGTACATGATGGCGGGTCCATTGTGCATTACTTTCGTCTGGAGGTATTCACGCTTGTTCCAGTCCGTTCGTTTTGCAATCAAGAATCAATTTATTCTAGACATCTGGAGCAAGTTTTCAGAGAGTTGAAGTTGTTTCAATTGTTGGATGTAGATGAGTGATGAAAGAGCACAAGGTGAAAGAAGATTTGTACCCATTTATAGTGGCGACAAATGTAAATTCGAAGTGGAAGGACTTGATCCTGGTGGCACGTACAGCTTTCAAGTCCAGGCAGTCAACAAGCTTGGAGCTGGCCCCTACAGCGGTATGGTGCATGTTTTACTGTTTTGAATGTCTTATATTTATCTCGTTGAAGTCAATATGATACCATGCCCGTGTGACTCGTATTTCAAACGTGATTTTATCGTGCTATATATTTTACTGTTTTTCTTGAGATTAGAGTTATCCTTGTTTTCAATTATGCTCGATTAAGTATTGGTGTAAATTGACGGAAAAGAGGTCAATGCTTACCAGATTTAAGTATCCTGAAGACTCTTCCTGCTCCACCAGCAACACCGGAGCCTCCAGTTATTGTGGGCAAGGTTTCAGCGAATGCAATATCTTTGAGGTGGCCTGCTTATCCACATTGCTCAATTCTGAATAGCGATCATCAACTCAGTCTTGTCCTATTTTCTGCGTTTTAAGGTTTATTGTTCATTGTGCTTTCTAAAAGCCTCTGACTTGGGTGGTTTATCCTAGCAGCCCTTTGACTTCTTTTCGCGAAGGAGTTCAACATCATATGACTTCATTATTGACTCCCACCTTGTTTGCTTTCGCAGGTGGTCTTCACCACAATGTAATGGTGCAACTATCCAGTCCTATCTACTTCAGATGCTGGTTCGCGGATATGGAGAAAAATGTCTTTCTGTTTGTGATGAAAATATTTCCACTAGTGTTGATGACCTGCAAGGTGGGAATTTCGTTAATTTAGCAGGTCAGAGGGGCCATAGTGATTCTTCTAGCCCATTTTCAGATGGGCTACCACACTCTCCATCTCATAGTACGTCCTCAGATTCAAGTCGAGGTACCAGCACCTGGGACAGTGAGAAATCCTCGCAGAAAAACAGAACTTCACCCAGTTATGCAGGTAAAAAATTTTCCAATGATTGGCAGGTTTTCAGCTCAGCTGATTTATTGCTGTGAAGGGTTCTGTCTATTTCCATCTTGATGACTTTCTCCGGTAGCAATAATATTTCTGTGAGATGCTTGGTGTGCATTGCTATCGTGTTAAGTCTAAATATAAATTTCTTTTTTGCTTCATGTTCGCAATCCTGATGAAGGCTGTTTTCAGGTACCAGCGAGGACGAACATGATGTGCATGGCGTTTCGTATAAGAGGGGCGTTGACGGACCAGTGTCTTCGTCGCACTCACTTGATTTAGGACTGTTTGTTGATAGGGGTCATGATAATGTGGCTTTGCGCGAAGTCTACAGTGGTTCAGGCACAGCCTACACTGTTACGAAGCTTCAGCCATTTACAAGCTACGCTTTTCGATTACAGGTAGCCTTTTGTTCCAGAGAAATTACGTTCGTGCAACATATATATTTTTGTGTTTGACAATTGTTTCCATTTTTTTCGCAGTTGATGCTTAGTGTTTTCCTATTAGGTGACTTCAGCTGTTTGATGTTTTGCTCATCTTTGAGCATGAATTAGCTCCTCTGTGTAGTATCACGAACGAAAAAGGATGCAATTTTTTATGTGTCAGAATGAAGTTCATCATTTGACAGGATGTATTTGTCAATGCAGGCACTTAATAGTGCAGGTTCTAGTGGGTTTAGTCCCTTTTCAACCATCATGACGTCTCCAGCAGCTCCATGTGCTCCTTGTCCTCCGACAGTCGTGGAAACGACGTCATCATCTTTGACTTTGAGATGGGAGGTAAGTCGTCCTACTATTGCTATATGACTATGTTACAGAGGTAGATAAATTGCACAATTCCTTAAAAGGCTTGAATTATGTGTGTTTATTGAGTGGGCTACTCAATTCTCTTCTGGTACGCTTTTTCTGCAGGTCCCAGAGCAAGACAACGGCGCACCTGTCTTTCGATTTACCCTCGAAATTTTGAAAGTGGTCTCCAACAGGGCAAATTTAAATGGCCAGAAAAAGTCTGCCAAAAAGTCCGCGAAAAAGAAACTGGCTAAACCAGATGCTTCAGTTCTCGCGCAAACGACAGTTTGGGATCCCATTTTTGATGGAAATGGACTTCGGTGAGCATTTCTTGATCTTACCTTTTAGCCTTCTTTGGGCTCTAACGGTCACGAGCAGTTTGCTTTGTACATAGAAGATACGTTTATTATCATTTTGTCATATATCAGTGGTCCACTGTTGTGGGTGTCCTGGTTTTATTTTGTATAGCAATGTGATTTTACATACAAAATTGTTGCGAACTCGTTCATGTTTGTTGCGTATCTGATGTAATTTGCAAACTTAGAAGCTAACTTGTATGTGGATGATAGGCACGTGATTTCAGGTCTATTGCCTTGGCAAGAGTACACATTTCGGGTGACAGCCCACAACATGTTGGGATCGTCTCCTCCAAGTTCAAATCTGAGAGTTACCACACTGCCTTCGGCTCCAGAAGCACCACCGCCACCCATTTTCAGTAAAATTGCGCCCACGAGTGTTCATATAAAGTGGTCTTCTCCAGCACGTGATAATGGGATGCCGGTCACTAGGTAAGCCGCTCACTTGATAAGAGATCTGTGTCTTTGAGTCCACCTGATTCTTCTGATGTGCTTTTTGTTCATGGATGTCAACAGCTAGTTATTGTGTGGGGTTTGTGCAGCTACAAGCTTGTTATCGATGATGGCCAAGGAGGTCGACTGCGGAAGGTGTATGAGGGTGGTGCTACATCGCACAAAGCCGTGAAGCTTCAACCCGCTTCATGTTACCGCGTAGCAGTGCAGGTTTGTATCTTTATTTTCTTGTTATGAAGCACATCGTTCTTTGTTTGAAGCTGTAACGCTGTGACCAATTACGTAATTACCAATTGCCGCTCTTACAGGTGCGAAACGTTTTATGCTTGCAGGCTAGCAATTCACTAGGAGCAAGTGATCTGAGTGAAGTAGCCGTGATCGAGTTGCCAGCGGCCCCTCCACCAGCACCTCCAACTCCTAATGAAGACATACCCACTGAAGTGAGACCAGCACCGATAATTCCGGTCAACGACCCAGAGCCTTCTCTTCGCGAACAGATCATAAGGATGGCCAACTCTATGAGACAGACCGGTGCGAGAGTGCAGGAGCCCTGGTCCCTGTCGACTCGCCGTTGGATGACTGGTATAGGAATCTCCGTCTCTGCAGTTACCGCAGTTGTGACCTTTCTTGTAGAATTCGGATAGAACATTTCAGGAGGAGGGAACATCTATCCCTTACATAGGAGCCCCAAACGTCCAGAAAAGCCTACTTCGCTGGATCCCTCTGCGGGCAAGGAAGCCTATTTCTGAGGAGATGCTAGTCACATACATCCAAGATTCTGACCTGAGTAATCTCGGGACACATGGTACTGCTCATATACTGGTATATACAGGTAAACACTTAGCTTGAATGCACATAGCTAGATTTTGAAATTTCGATAAACTTGAAAAAATCCCACAAGTTTTGACCATCCGGCCTTGTAGTTCCGCTTCAACTGTATCGACAGATCCACTCTTATATCTTGGAAATAAAACTCTCAGCACATTGGCTGAGTAACACTGCAGCATTCTGCAAGTGCTTCGATAAGAGTTCGTACCTTCTAACTCTAAACTCCCTTTCATATTGATCCTGTCATTCATGTTCAATATATCTCTATTGTTGAGAAGAAGCTAACTTGTATCTACAGAAATGGTTGGGGGCATCCAAGCTGGAGGGCGGACATAAGGTTAGTCCGTATCGTCTCCTGTGTAATATATCTAGACATGTTAATTGCTAATCTGCATCTGGTATTCCTTCTGGATAGTAGAGCAGTGCATGTCCATGGTCGTGAGTTTCGTCGCCTGAATCCGTGTCGAGAGTGTTGCCATACATGTACTCGGAGGTGGGCGCGAAGGAGGAGTTGGAGGAGTTGGAGGAGTTGGAGGACATGGAGAAGGTTGGGGGAAAGGTGGAGATGGAGGTGTCGTAGCGAACGGAGGTGATGACGTCGTGCAGCACTTGGCCATCTCGGAAAGTGGCTGGATCTTCGATTTGTTTGTGGGCTAGGAAGGACTTGAGCTCGGCCCACATGACGTCCAACGCGGCACTCTTGGTCTCGAGGGCCAGCCTCGCTTCACCGAGCTTCATCTGCACACGCTCCTCGCGCCAGACCTCGGCCAGCTGCAGCATGCGCCGCTCCTCCTCGAGCATCTCCCGCACCTGCTCCACATCGGCCTTCTCAGCGCCCGTCTCTTTGGCCAGGTCGTGGCACACATCCTCTATCATCTGCCGCTCCTTGCGCTCGTTCTCCAGCTCCTGGAGCGCCTTGGCGGTTGCGGCGTGGGCTGCCTTGAGCTCCATGGCCAGCTTCTGGTTCGCGCTCTCTAGGTTGTTCTTCTCCCTGCGCTCCTGCTCAAGCTCCTCCTTCAAGGTCTGCACCGCGGCTTTGATCCTCTCCTTCTCGTTGATCCTCCATCTCATCTTCTCCTTCCGGTGCGTCTCCATGAGGCGCTCCACCTCTTGTCTCGCCATTCTGTCTGGGAGCTCGAGTTCCCTCACCTGGGCGTGCGCTTGCATCAGCTTCGCATGTATCGCAGCCGTGGTATTCAGGCTCTCCTTGTGCTGTTCCTCCAGGATGCGAATCTGACTGAACTGTCTCAAAAGCTCCTGTGACGTAATCAGATTGTGTCCCGATTCGACTTCATCCGCCCCTGTCGCTGAGAACATAGAAGAAGGTGCGTATCGTTTCCTTTCTGCCTGCACACGAAGCTCAAATTCCGACCGTACACCAAGGTCAGATGCTTAGATATTTTAAAAGTTATCTAGTGCACATTTCTCTAGGAGCGGACTTGGTATCTTACCGCAAGGGAATCATGATCGGCGTCGTCGCTAGCGTCCAGGCCGGTCTTGGTCAGCAACCTCTGAAGGCTCGTGGTCTGTCGCACCCAACAACTCAAGTCAAAAATTGATCAATCGTGTTGTTTGTTGTTGCAAAATGACGTTCTACGAAACTAACCTTGCTGTGGGGATCTGATTTGAAGCTGGTAGGGGAGCTGAGGATATAGTCAGGCTGCGAAAAGGGGCTGGTGCTCTTGAGAGACGAGTCGAGTGGAGATGAATTAAAGTTGGGGCTGAACAAGCAGGCATGGAAGCGATCTTGAAGCGGAAGGTCTTGGAGGTCCCACACCGACTTGCAAAGTGTCCGCGCGGACGGCGTCGGGGGCACCACAGAACTCACATAACCCATAGCTTTCGCCGCCATAATCACCTCTTCGAAATTCTCGTTGAGCACCTTCCAAATCTTGGACGCGGGTGTCGTTGGCGCTCCGGGCCGCCTGGCCAGGAACGGCCGCTTCACTCGAGGTGGTTTCTCCATCCCCTTCCTGTCCATTTCCTTCAACTTTCACTCCTCCTTGCACCTAATATCAGCACTCTCCCTGCGTCGTCTCCGAGACTTGCTCCCCGAAACACTTGTGATTGTTCATACTAACTCCCTGCTCTTCCACAGAACTTGACTGGCATCATCTCCCTGCACCTGCTACATTCCGTGCCTCACGCTTCTCCTCTCGAAAAGGGGCCCTCTGATTTCTACATGCAACAAGCTTACACCCACCGGAGAAGTCAAACCGAACATTCAACCATCACCGCCCCCCGCTTCCTTTTCACGACTTGACTCCTGCAGCACCTCGAAAATCATTCAGAAACTCCCTAAGAATCGACAGTCAACACACCCCAGTTCACAGCCAGGGGCCCTTTAGCACGCTCAAGGTACGAAGCCCTCATTCCGAACCCGCACGTACAAGTAGGCACTTTACAAGTGGTCCTTTGACCTCAAGACTGACCTCTGAAAGTGATAACATGCTAAGCGAAGCTTTACTAAACAAGGGACGCACTTAACACGAAGGCTCAGGTCAGATAGCAGTGAGAATCTAGGTGATGAGTGTCGGAGACGGCAAACACATCAGATCATCCGAGCAAGTGTCGGATACGCTAGTGCACGTGCACATGGCGATGTGGCGGTGAATCCTGGCAAACCTTGCTTGCGACGACGAACTGGAAGCTGCCCACTTGAACGCCAAATCTGGCGAAGAGGAGACTTGGTATGTGATCTAGTTCCCTACGTAGAGAGAATATTCTTATCACGTCTTAGGACAGATGATGATTGGTGATTCTCGGGTTCTGGTGGAGCCCTGGCACGCCGACCATGATGCTTTGCTCAGGTTTGGTTCAATGGGAGTGCCACAGCGCTGGAAATGTGGAGGTGGCCGCTCTCATGCATAGTGACTTGACTCAGCTGCCTTGGGGGAACAGTACTAATCTTTTGAGGACTTCATTTACCGCATGTTATCTGTGACTAACAACTCAACTGTTGTGACAGGAACTTGGTCAAACGGTGGAACATGCGCAATGTTGCTTTGATTCAACGCCAATCCTTTGACTGCTGCCCATGTAAGGTGTGTGTTTACAGCTGCAAAAGGTTCGCCAAGACTGCATTTTCATTTTCATTTGAAGTGTTTGTGAATGTGAATGGTGTATAGAATATTGTGTAATCTTATCATGTGGGGATCATCAAGCATCCTTTTTGTTGCGCCGTTACATTCACATTCCAACTTTGAGCCACTCTGCAGATAATTCGAATATGTTGATCACCTAATATTCTAACAACTTTATTCCTTTTCTATTGGGCCATTCCCCACACATCTATTTATTCCTTTCAATGGCTACTTGCTTCCTTTTCATTAGCTTCTTCTACTTAGTTTCAGAAAGCTCTAATGCTCCTCCACAAGGATTTATATATGAACGGCATTCTAACACTCATTCTTCAATGTCATGTATGATATCAACGACTTCCTTGCCTCATTTGGCCCAACCTATATACACTATCCATATTATTGTTTTTCAAATGCCTTGTACTTCCCACAAAGATGACAAGTCTAACATATTGAGAGAATTTAGAATTTTTTTGTGTTGGCGCTTGAAATAATTCTCATTTAAAAGTAGATAGACAATCAACCATTTGAAAGACATTCATCATTAGATAAAGTCTTCCATGACTTGAAAATTGCAAGCAAGTAGAGTTGAAAATTGCAATAATCTAACCAAGTTTATCCTTTCAAGGGGTTAACAATCCACTTATGCAATTTTGCCCTCGCCATTGGGCACAAAAATACCAAAATTGCAAATTTTTCAATTTTTCAAAGCTTTTAATATAAGAATCCACCAATAGGAGAATCCTCATTTCTTTGTAGGTCTACCTCCAAGAGAAGGCAATGAGGGTTGTATGTGCTATCTAGGTCCTTGTGACCTAAGGGAATTCCCCCTGGTAGCTATATTGGCAATTTGTGACAATCTTGTCAGGTGGAGTGAAGATTTTCTAGCCAAGGATCGAACTTGCAACCACTCCATTTTGAGACACTTTATTCATGCCAGCCTCCCTTCGGGAACGGGCGTTTGTCTTCTTCTTTCCCTTGGTAACCAACCGAATCCCATTACCAACACCTATACAATTGTGATATATCCAATCCATTTCCATCCCATTACCAACCATTTAGCCATTCAAATGAAGATTTGCTACTTGTTAGAACCCCTTACTTTTTAGTTAGCGCTTATGAGGATACCTGTTGACATAAACATGACAACACACTTTGAAAATTGAGAAGTAGTTTACAATTCATTGGGAAAATCTGAAACCCCTTGGATTGAAATTGTACAAATGTACAATTAGTGGCTATCATAAAAAAAAATGTACAATTATCTCCTCTCTCCATATATGCACATTGCTTAATTTGTCGATTATAGGGGAGTCTACCTTATGTAGTAGTGCTATCTCAGAAGACTCTTTATTCATGCTGGTTTATAAGGCCAATGTTACTCTTCTTCTTCTAACCAACCCACACTATTTCCAAGATTGTGTCCCAAAGAGGAATATACCCACAGTTGTTACAATGTCAAGTATGGTGATGATCCCATTACCACCCATTTAGATCCAAATGGGCCTTTGTTCTTAGTTGGGACCCCTTACTTTTGATTGGTGCTTACGAGAAGTACCTCTTAGCAGCCACCAACTAAACATGGTGGCACACTTTGAAACCGCATAATTGTTCACATTTCATCGGAAAAATATGAAACCACTTGGATAGAAATTATAACTCTTGTCGCTATGACTAAAAAATAAATGTACAATTCTTTCCTCTTTCCATATATGCACATTACTTAAGTTGTGGGTTATGGAGGAGTTTACCTTATATAGTAGCGCTATCCCAGAAGACTCTTTATTCTCGTCCGAGATGACCCTAAACTACCCAGGTGAAGGTAGGTGATACCCGAAGTCTTGTATTTCCGAATGGAGTGGTCTTGATCCTTGGCTGAAAGATCTTCACTCCACCTGACAAGATTGCTACAAGTTGCCAATATAGCAACTTGTGTGTGCCAAAAAAAAAAAAACTCTTTATTCACGCTGGTTAGTAACGCCACTGTTACTCTACTTCTTCTTCTTCTTCCCATCCCACACTATTTCCAAGGCTGGATTCCACATGGGAAGACACCCAGTGCAGTTGGTGCAGCGTCGAGAATGGTGGGCAAGTGTGGACAGAGGTTTAGCTCTGAAGATGCAGAATCCTGTACAAAGTTCGCAGTTGCAACACAACAACAACAACATTTGCAACACAACAACAACATTTGGAATACTAGATCTCTCTCTGCTATTGATGCACATGGGCATCTTCTTCTCAATATTGATCTCATCACAAAGTAGTAAGAACTCCGGCCTTCGAAGAGGTCGACGTGAATTAAGTGTCTGTTCGTTCCTAACACTATATCAATGTCCAGAAGACAAAGAAAAGCGAATGGGAACTGCTTCCCCCTTTCGAGGGTAGACACTATGGAAAATGGCAGGTGAAAAGGAGAAGTATCTACTTTGATAGGTGGATTTTAAAAGTAGAACAAGGAGAAGAGTAAATGCATTGATTGAAAGGAGTAAATATGTTTAATGTTTTTTTTTAAAATAATATTTTTAGTAGACACGTGGAATGGTAAAGAAATTATATTAGTCTAGGAAAGATTATTTGTAATTCAACCGTTGGGAAGTGCGACTACATAGCATTAGAATGTGCCTAGAATGGCGCTCTAGTAAGATTATAAGGGTAAAGTTGAAAAGTAGAGTGAAGTAAATTCTAGTATTTTGCGAAGTTGAGCAAACTAATGAAAAGTTGATTGTGGAAGGAGTTGTTGCTGTCGTTGAAAAGAGAAACATCTTAAGGAAGGTGTAGAAACCTTAGTGTTCTCTGCATCATATCTCTAACCTGAGCCGCCAATTGTTCTTCAAAGAGCTCCTTTGGATGTCCAAGTAACCAGCGATTGTGACCCCAATGCGTTGCTCCTTCTTATGGGGGTATTGGATTTGCGATCAAACCCCAGAGTTGGTCATGATTGGGTCCTTCATATGTTGCTTCAAAGTAGCGAATTGGCCCTTCAACTTCAGTCTTCTCCACCCATAAAAATTGGCCGAGCACTCTAGCTTGATCCCGTATGAGATCTCCAATGAATCGTACTTGGTCTCTGTTAGTTGCAGATGGCGTAGGTCTTGCTGGCACGCGAGTAGGTAGTGGAGGACAGATTGGGGGTCCTGGAGTAAGAGGGGCTCTACCACAACGTCCAAAATTCGGAGATGCATCTAATCTTGGTCTTTGAGTAGGGGGTTGTAGAACCATATCTATCATGGGTAAAAATGGGCGGTGTCTACTCTGAGGAGATGGTGGTTGGGTGAGAGGTGGGTTGTCATTTGGAAGATCCGAAAATGAAAGCTCTTGTTCCGGTTGTGGAACTTCTGATACTAACATCGGTTGGGGATTTGTCTCGACGGGCTGTGGAGGGTTTGCATCTACTTGACTATCAGAATCGGATGAGGGATACCAAATGGTATTTGACATAGTGGTGTGAGACGTACTAGAGGTTGGTTGTTGGTAAGGTTCTAACTGAGGATGGTTAGAAGGTGTAGAAGGGTCTTTATATTGAATTTTGTTGGTGTGAAGGAAGATATTTTGGGGTGTAGGCAAAGTCAACTTCCTGTGAAATGTAGACAGATGTCAAGATATGTAAGGATTGTTTAACTTTTTGACATAATTTATGGGACGGTGGTTTTGGCGATAATGAATTAATTATGTTAGATATAATTCAGTTGTTAATTTGGCGGGTTGCTGGACATAGAAATCGAATCTAGAGCCTTTGTCGTTGAGCTTGGATTAGTGGTATTGTAGTATTGCTATTATTGAATAAAAAGTGACTATGGGGGATCTAGGATTGTGGGTATTGGTTGGTTATTTTCAATTTGTCGTTTGTGTAGTAGTATAGACATAGCATGGTGCACAACAATGGTGTTGATATTTTTAAATGTGTTTTGAATGGTAGTAATAGGAATATTAAATTTCTCTATAAGGGTTGTTATTGGCAAGTTATGTGAGGTGGTTCTAGCGCCAGTTGTGACAATGATAATAGGGTCTACTTTCCAGCCGTGGCGAGTTATACAATCAATTAGCGATTGATATTTAATAGCGATTCTCATCACAAACAACTTAGTTGGCCGAAGAATTGTTCAATTGAATCATGGGGACCGACTCCATCGTCTTATCCATGTCCAACCAGCTTCAACTCAATATGGGAGAAGAACAACAACTCTGGGACCAGCGTGAATATAGTGTTTGTTCATTCTCTTCACTAAGCATATGGCCACCAAACAATGGTTTGTTTGACCCTTCAAGGCCTACGAGGCCTTGGGAGGGTCAATTTTAGTGCTCTCGGTGGCAAACTACAGTGATTTCCGTGAAGTGGGGTTGTGATGAAATGTATTCACTATGTAGATGATGTTTTTGCATAATCTATGACGCTCGTAGATTTTACTAGAGCCATGAGGTCTACTTAGGCGTTAAAGGGTTAATAGAACTACTTCTCCCTTTTGAGAGAAAATACTTTACTAAACTAAGTGCTAAGTGCCTCAAAGACAATCGAGGTGTCATCTCCCCAAGGACCTTGTGGGTGGAGGTCTTGAGACCCCCCACCATTGTTGGATGGACTATGTTGGTAACACCACGCCGGCATTGGGACTTGAACTCATAACCACCTCACCGGTGTGCCATGACCCACATCAAGGCCGTGGTGCTAATACTCACACTGGGATCATTATACTCACTTCTCTTTACAAATCCTAGTTTCTTGGTTATACTCACTTCTCTTCATGAATCCTAGTTTCTTGGCTGGGGCTTACTATAAAAAAATATTTGACAGTAGAGTTTTCTTGGAAGCACTTCCTTGAAGAGAAAAGAAATGGAAAAGGTAGGGTGAGATTTCAATATGGAAAGGATGAGAGCATGAGAAATTTCATGCTCACTTTTTGTGCAACAATGAAAAGCATGACAATCAATGCTCTTGGGCCCTATTCATTGTGACTGAAGCTCCTCCATAGTGCCCTAACTTCTCAAAGAATTGACCAAAAATTTTCCTTACACCTTTCTCGAGCCAAGTCACTCTGTCCATGTGGTTCCACTTACCAACATAAGACCATAAAGTATAGGGTGACAACATGGGTCTACACAAAGTTAGTTGAATGTCTACACATGTTGACCTCCAAATTCTATGTCTCATATGATATCAATATTACACTAAAGGGGAATTTGGTATCATCTTCACTAGATTTCCTCCTTCATTGTATCCCTTCTCTCTAGGGATAATGAATGTAGTGCTACTTCAACAAACTCTTAATTTACACAAGTTAAAACAATCAATAATACTTTTTTTTTTTTTTTTCCTTGTTAAAGTATAACTTCACTAAAGCAATATGGCTCAGACTATGGGTTTAAAGAGGTTATTGAAGGGCATCAAGGACTTCTTTCAAGAGGCCTAGGTGGTTAGTAGAGTAGTATAGGCCCAAGACTCGCAACAAATATAGATTTATAGGGGTTATTGAGTCGGCTAATATTTAGTTGAATAGGTTAACACCATATTCATTAAATTGGAAGATTGGGGGCCTCCTGAAATAATATTTGAAGCTTGAGTTGACCTAAACATGCTTAGGTTTAGTGTATTTGTACAATGCAATTTGTCGAGTGTCTACAATTATCTTAGAAATTATATGGAAGCTATAGAAATACGGGTGCCTATTTAGCTTGAGTCGACCTAAAAGTGCACAAACAATTACCATTGGAAAAACCATTTATACCTTTCAAACTCCTGGAAATCTCCCAATTTAATGAATATGGTGTTGGTTCTATTTGTGTACATACGTCCATAAAGTAGTTGTGGATTTAGCTGCTTGACTTTACATGCATAATGGAGGTAGAGGCAAAATAGAGGCCATGTAGAGGCAAGGTATTTGGGTTTGCAATATATAAGAATTTCAAGTATTGAAAATTAAGTTGTATTATTTTTTTAGTTTTCAATATCTTTATGTTGATTAATTTTTTTATAGATTCTTCACTCTTCTCTTACCTCTAAAAATGGTGTAGGAGGAACTACCATTTTACATATCATAGTGGTAATAAATTTACACCCTTTGTAGAGGCTTAGTGGTTTAACAAACACACACTTCATCCACGCCAATTTCTTACAAAGACCAAAGTTATTCTTTCTTCTTTGCACCTTGAGTAATGCAAAATTTTGACACTAAGTGAAGTCCTATTCCCGTGATCTTGTTGACCCAAAAAATAATATATAAATGCTATCTCTTCACTTCAAATAATATAATCTTCCAATCTTTGCGGGCAAATTCAATTAACTTTTTTGAGCGTATTACTAGTAGACTACTAGCATATGATCTTCATCTAATAGTCTAGATGAAGATCATATGGTTAAAAACATAAATAAATCTTTTTGTTTCTTTTCCCCTTTCATCAAAAAATTTCTTCTAGCACAATGAGTTGAAAAGAGAAATATATCTTCTTACTTCCATCTCCAATTGTAAAATCTTAGTTCGTACTACCAAAAAAAAATATTCACAAATTTTAGAAGTAACTTATTGCATATAAAGAGAATCATTTCTTTTCTTCCATCATTCCAAGGATCACCCTACTCTGGCTTCATTTGGTTTCAATTTTGTGTGTTACAAAAGTTTTAACCTTTATACCATTATGGTGTACCCTACGCAGTGGTCAGTTTTGAACATAGTTAATCCAAAATGGAGAACGTCCAGAAAATTTGGAAATTTCAAGAGATTTGTCTAGGTGATATCCATGTCATACTTAGGTAATACCCATTGATACCCATTGATACCCATTGTGTCCTAATTACTACAATTTAGAAAAATATTTAGTTTGGAGGTAGTGTTTGAAAGTGACCACTTTGTACGCTATCTAATGTAAATTCCTTGTACATAAATTTTAAGAGGAAAATGAGAAGTGAAGCATTTTCAAAAATATTATGCAAAGAAGGGAGCTTCAAAAATTGCAAACACAATTTTTAATTTTTTTATGAGTTTTTCTTCAACAAATCCAAAATCCAAAAATAGTCATAAACAAATTTCATTCTTCTTTTGGAGGTTGAAAAAATATGAGAAAAAAAATCTCTATTTGTTTGGAAGAAACAAAAAAGTTATTTTTGCACCTTACTCAACAAGTAAGAATATTTTGACTCATCTTGGAGTGAAAATTATCATGATATGAAATATTATTCTTTATGACAATCTCAAATAGAAGTATGTTCTTCACATGTATCAAAAATCTCAAATCTCATAGACAAGTGTGGCAATTGTCTTGAGACTACCCACCTTCAACCAAAAATCACTTAAAGTTTCATAATTTTTTATAAAGGCCCCATGATAATAAATTTTTACATTTTCAAGTAGCTCTTAGCTTTTTGCATCTTCACAAAAAATTTAAGAATTGAAAATACAAATAATTTCAATCATGGCAACGTGTCTAAGACCTACAAAAGCCTAGCTAAGGACTTTGGATTTTTAGAGGTCAGTAGAGCTTTCCCGAAAGTCCTTAACAAGTGGAAGAAAAAGAGATTTAGGACAAGATACAAATATAGAAAAAGATAGAGCCTAGAAATTTAATTGTTTTTTTTTTTGCACCAATGAAACAGTAATTGCAATCAATGCAATTACCAATGCACCTCAAGCTGCCCCATAGTAACTCAAGTTCCTAAAGAATTGACCGGTAGTTCTATACCTTTCCTAAGCCAAGTCCCCTCTCCTAATTATTGTATAAAGATTACAAAGCAGGGATAACACATTGCTATCACTTTTTCAGAAACGCCAATATCACAATTCTAAGTATACCCTTTGGATCAAGGGTTTTGCAATTATATGGCGTCAAGGTAACACTAATCCTTTTAACTTCTAACTAGACTGACGAGGTAAGGAAAATTTGTAAGCTTAATAGATCATCACACAAAACATCATCTACACAATGTAAAATATACATTTCATCGCGACCCCACTTCATGGAAATCACTGTAGTTTACCAATACCTGCATCAATTAGATATCAAGGAGGTGCATTGAAAAGCAATCACATAGACTAACATGCGTTCTGAAGATTGCAGCCAATCATCAGAAAAGTCACTACACCGAGACCACAAAAATCAACCCTTCAAAAGCCTCGTCGGCCAGAAAGGATTAAGTGTAGAATGCATGTTCCTCACTGTAATCATCAAGTAGTTTCTATATGTAATAGAATATTATCCGCCCGATGAAGCCAAAACCTTGGTGATGCCTGAAAGAAACCCACAATTGGAATATACCTGTCGCTCAATTACCATATCTAAGGGTCACATTCAACACTCTAATGCCAAATAATCATTTATGTTAAAAAAATTAAAAAATTTAGCAAAAGTTCTTGAAAACGAACGTTCTTCACAATCCGCTTTTTCACCAAATTAAAAAAATTATGTTTTTGGAAGCTATTTTTAGACATGCTTTTTGCTGAATCTACGCTTTGGGGATGATATACACGGGCCACAAAGCGGCGCGAGCACTTCCAATATTGGATGTGGATCTCCTTATTGACCCTGGTCGAGTGTTGCACCAAACCTCAACCTCGGGTGGGTCGATTTTTCTCGCCCTACCCATTTTAGGATCCTAGAGGTTTTTTTTGGAATTTTTTTGGCCAAAATTGGAGCCTATGGCCGCATAATACCCATGTGTGTCCCATCATGTATCAAATGGGGCCCACGCCAATACAAAAATAGGGGCAGGTTTTGTCCCACCCCTCCCAAGCCCTCCCGAGCCTGTGGCTCGACTCAACACTCGACCGGGGTCAATAGGCAGATCCATCGGATGTGAACTAAGGTAGAGGCACCCAATTCCGATCACTTAAGGCAGTTGGGGACTCAAATGACATTGTATGTCAAAAACATTTCTGAAGATTTTGAGTTATCGGTTTTGGGTTGCTTCATGCACCATTTCATGCATACTCTACTGATCGGAATTGGGTGCCTTACACTTGTCATATTACAAAAGAGATCCTGACGCAACATGACGCACAAGGAATGCACATTCCAGAGTGAGTTACAGTACAATATTACAACTTTCTCGTCAAAAACTTTCTAGATTTGGACGAGAAAGTTGTCAAGGAAGCTGCAATAATGTACTGTTACTCACTCCTTTGTAATATGACAAGTGTAGTCCACATCCTTCACAAAGAAATTGACACAGAATTTTCCTCCAGAAGTTGGTTCTGCTGCTGCATGATAAAGTACAGCCGCCAAATGAGCTTGCATTACTAGCTTCTTCCACTTGGAGCTGTGCACTGAGCAGGATTCCTGTGTCTGTGGCGTCTAGAATTTGGGGATGATGGCGAAGCCTGGGAAGACGGTGAGTGTGATATGTGTAGATTTTTTTACTACGTGTGTGCTATATGTCTAGATTGGAGATGACACGAGTGATGGAGAAACGATACATGATGTCTGAAGTATTTTATAAGAAGTATCCTATCATGAGAAAGTGTAGAAAAGAATTATATTATGCACTGATTATATTAGTCTGGTACCATTGATCGGTCCTGTACCCAATGATTACGTCAGTAGCAGCAATCTTCTCAATGGTGCGTTAAATTCACCTTGCAAACATCTCTTCCTGACATGATTTTCAGTACCAAACACATGCTAGATATAGACTCGGTAATGTGCGAGCAGCCCTTCAGTATGAGACATAATCTTGTTGAGGTACGAGACAGGTCATTTTCGTAATCAGGGGCTGCTTGCACATTACCAGGCATAACATCAACGAAAAACAGTTCATGGCTTCTAGTTGGTGCATCTAGTTCCTTCACTACAACCAATCTTATCTTAACTCTTGATTGTGGGAAATAACCTTGTTCTTTACACATCAAGAGACCGTTACTTGCTTAAGAGACAGTTACTTGCTTGCGAGACATCAAGGCCTTGGCTTGACTTCTCTCATTACAGACGATAATATTAGTTAGTCGTTTTATAATCAAGGAATTAGACAATTCAGTTGGTTTAGGGTTTAATTTTTTTGGTTGTAAATTTTACCCTGTAACCTACACTTTCTATGAGCTTTTGAAAAGGAGGAAATCTTTAGAACCTACTTGGTAGGTTCAGACCATATGTTAGGAGCAATGACTAGCATAATCCGAACATACTTACTACATTTTCAAACAAAAGAGACGCTTTTACAATACATGCAACGTAGAAGTCGCACACATGAACTGATTCATTCATTCCCCTCCGACAAATCAACTCAAAAGACTCAACAAGAAGTTCTCAGAGTAAGTCCAAAGCATCCCAATCCATTCGTACTTTAGAATGCCCAATTCAGGCGATTCTAAAGAGCATCAACAACACAGCACCTCTTTCATGAAGCTCACACAGAAAGAGGAAAGGTTGGAAGCAGTAATAATACACTGGGAAGACGAACTCATTCTTCTGCAGCAATAAACGATTCGAGGTCTGAAACGGCTACCATCTAACTTGAGCTCCATCACCATGAGCTTTCCTCAGTATCCGAACTCCTTGTGACGCGTAGGAGCTATGAGTTTCCAAGCTCCTAAGTGTCACAGAAAGTGGAAAGAAAAGAAAAGCATACCGTGCCAAGAATGTCAACTTCAGGTTGAGAAGGCACCTTATGGAGTGAAAGAATGTACACAGAAAGAAAGGGGATCTCGCTTCATCTATGGTTGCTTCGTGCTCCTCGGCGCACAGAAGGCTCCTTCTTCTTCACATAAGTGGAAGGGAACCATCCAGAGTCGCCGTTGCACTGCCCCTCCGACCACCCGGACGACGTCACCTGGCGCACCAGAACCTCGTCGCCGATCAGTATTGTCAGCTCGCCCTCATCCTCTCCTTCAAAACCATGCGTGCACGTTGCGTAGAAGCCCTCCTTTTCGGGTTCAGGCTGGGCTTGATCGTTGTGGCTGTCCTCGAGATGCTGGATTTTCTCGTTGTAACTATCCTCGGAGCTCCCGTTTGACATGCTGTGAGTGAGGCTGTGCGGCTCCATGGCTTGTCTCGCACCGTTGTGCTGCTCCATGGCTCGTCTCGCACCGTTGTGCTGCTCCATGGCTCGTCTCGCACCGTTGTGCGGCTCCGTGGCTTGGCTCGCACCGTTGTGCGGCTCCGTGGATTGCCTCGGACCGTTGTGCGGCACCGTGGCTTGGCTCGGACCGTTGTTAGCATAGTTGGTGAATTGAGGAGTGGGACTCGGGCCCTTGACTTGGGACTCGATGTCATGATGGAGCTGGTCGAGGATGCCGGTGACACGCTGATAGTAAGCTCTCTCGTACTCGATCATGGCGAGGATCTTCTGCAGGCTGGTGTTTTGCTGCTGAGATTCCACGACGCTCATGGAAGTTTGGGCGTTTTTTCCCACGGTTTCCATGGCGGATGCGATTTCGTCCATCTTCTGTTCCGCGGCGTGTAGTTTGGCGACCTGCTCCGGATTGCGGCTGCCCTCTTTGGCCTCTCGCGCCCTTCTCCTGATGACGTCCGCGGCCTGCGAGTCTGCATCCTGGCGCAATCGGTCGTACTTCTCCTTCAGGTTGCGGGCGTCTTTCAGAGGCGCGCCGTTGACCATGGCCTTGAGAGGGTCCGCGACGAGAGAGGTGAGCGCTTTGTGGAAATTCTCCCGCTCTTTCTCCATCTTGTTGCGTGCGGAGCTGTACTGGATCGTGGCTCGGGAGAGCGGCGCTTTCACGCTTTGGCCCTCGGTTCCATACTTCTTGCAATCCTCCGCGAGCTTGTTGGAAATCTCCAGCTGCTTGTTGCCTGTGGAGACGAAGCCCTCCACCCCTTTCACCACGTCCTTCTGGAAGTGCTTCGCGGCGCGAGTGGACGTGTAGAGGCGGCCCAGCTCCTCCTGCCTTTGGTGCTCCGCCTCGTCCAGAAGCGGGTTGCCGCTCCCTCCACTCCCCCCAAACTTCTTCTTCAAAAAAGCCATCTCCCCGAAACCTCCCGGCGCATCACTGTTCCAATCACGCCATCTTCAGTTTCTCTCCCAACAACACGACCTTCAAACCCGATCAACTCCACATCCAACCAGAAACTAAACGCATCCTAGAATTCAACGTCGAAAATCCCAAACTTCCTCAACAGGATACAAAAAACTCGCAATCATGCACATTACTGTACACGCTCCCAAACTCCTCCCCAAACCCGCAAGAATTCCTTCCCAAGTCCCCGAATTCCCCACTGCGCTCCATAAAACAATGCCACCTCTCCCCAAAAAAAACGAAGCCACCAGTCAAAACGCCCAAAAAACACATCCAAAAAACAATAATAAAAAGGAAAAAAACTCCAAAAGCAAGACTCACCTCGACAGATCCTACTCTGCCTCCTCCCGAGCGCCGATCCAATCACCCAAACAACGCATCTCACCTCCTAAACCCTCTCAAACCCTCACATCTCCCTCCACAATCGCAGCCAAATCCGCTCTTCGTTCGTTCGTTCGTTCGCCCGTCGCAGAAACCTAGTACGAGGGCAATGCAGGAGGGCTGAGCGCACCATCTACGACGCTAGTCGACCGGCGAGGAAGCAGACGACGCCGCACGCAACAGAAGCACGTCGATTCCTGGCAGCAGCCTCGCACATCGCTGGTGGCGCAAACACATTGTATGCTTCTCGAGGAGGCCACTGTGCTTCCCTCCACAAGCCGGTGACACCCCCGGGTATCATTATATATATCATCCGGATGTCTATAAGGGTATAGTCTGCTTACGTTCCGGGTATCTCCGGGCATCTCCTCGGTATCTGCCGGTATCTCATGGGCGAATACCGTCACTAAAGGGGGCCAAAGTGAATAAAGTCTCTGTTCGTTCCACCACTAAACCAATGCCCACCAGATCAGTCACTTGGATGGTATTCAACGTGTTGGATTTCGGTGCCTGTACCTACATTCGTTATTGAATGGGTCATTATTTTTCTTTTTTTGATTTGTGATTTTTTTTTTTTTAAATGTTTGATCACGGAGAGTTTCCATCTGGAAAACTTTTTGGGTCAAAGGTGAATTTTGTTTCATTAATATCCCAAGATTTATGATTTTTACAGGTCCGTGCATAGAATTGGTCTTAGAGATAATGTAAGTTTTTTACAGATTTTTTTTTACTAACCCTAATTCGACATAAAGAATTAACATGTTGAGAGCATATCTTTTGTTTTCACTACATAAAATGTATAGGAAGAGTCCCTTTCGTGAGGGACTCTCGTGACGGAAAACCCTGCACATTTTTTACTGCCCGCTGCTCGAACCGATTTCTATTCTTGCCCGTGAGGGATTTTTGTGTTGAGGGATTTTGGCAGTGAGGTCCTGCCCAAAGTAGCGTTTTGCGGGGAGAGGGTTGTTGAACTCTATACGTTTGAAAAATCTGCGGGTACTACAAATATGAAGTACTATAACTAGCAATACTTATACAAATTGAAAATTATCTAGACTTCATATTTGTTGAATCTACAGTACCCTGAACCATTAACCCCTAAAAGACAATTGTCCCAAAACGGATTTTTTGAGAATTTGGGCAGGTTCCTATGATGTCAATTTTAGATATCTTTTATTGAAACTTTTTTTGAAGGTGTGGTAATGTTAGAGCTTCATGGGGATCTAATTTATTCATCATTTGGACATTGGAAAAAAAAATATGATGCCCAAAGTAAAAATTCCTACTCGTCGGGCACCTCGGGCAACATAGCAAAAACACTCCATTATTTATGATTTTTTTTACAAGAAGCTAATATTATACTATTTGGTGATTTTGAAAAAAAAACTACTTTTGGAATTGATGTCTTTTTTTAAAAGAGAATCAAAGTTCTCACACCTTTTCGGGCAAGGTGCCAAAAAAAATTCTTCTTTGCCATATAAAAGATAGAGATTTTATTTTTTTGTACTTTTAATTTTTTCTACTTTGAAAAGGAGTATGAAAATTTGATTTCACCGTTTGGATTTTGAATTTTCAAGATCCACAATTTACAAAAAAATAAAATGCAAATAAGCAAGTTTTAAACCCCTTCTACTTGCAATACTAATTTGAGAATGCTACACACTATTATTTCATTTGAAATTTGGGGAAAGTATAGCTTATATGGTCTATTTTTATTTGGTAAAATCTCCTCAAAAGAAAAGATGCAAGAGATATTTTTTCATGAGGAAACAAAGTGTGTTGATCCTGTTTTGAATGGTCCCAAAATGACTATGTTTTTCACTTCAAATACTATAATCTTCTAATTCATATGGTGAAAAAATTTGAGAAAATTACCACTTGTTTTTGTCATACTCTAAATTAATATCTTAAGGTTAAAAATAGTAATGGAAGATTTTTTAACTCTTACCTTCTCTTTTACTAGAATATGTAGTTTTGAAGTGTTTTTGACAAGAAAATCGCAAAGAATTTTAGGGGTTAAAGGACCAAAACATCTTGAGAGGAATTTGTATTCCATTTGATTAAAAACCTGCCAAGATGAAGTTTTGGAAAATGTAATTGTAGGATGTACTTCTATACTAGTATGACATAGTGAACATTTTGTGGATTTTGATCATATGGGTTGTTCAGAGTGAAAGTGAAAAAAATTGTATCTTGTAAGTACACTTGGTCCTTTAGGGAATAACCCTTCAACGTCAAAAGTTGCCACTCATGGCCACATTATTCTACATGTATAATGTTGTAAGTGAACATGAAAAAATTGAGATGTTATAATGACCTCCAAATGAAAGATGTTAGTTGAAGAATTTTTCAATCCGAAGGTGTAAGTCTTGCTAGACTTCAGTACTTTTCTGGTACTATACAAAGTAAAATACGTCCATGTATATACAATTCCCGACTGACGTTTAAGGGTTAAATACAAGTATTTTCCTGATAGTGGAATCTGGAATCTAGTCAAGAGAGGGAAACCTAATTCCATCAGAATCTGCTGTTTTTCTTTTGCTTAGACAAGTCCTTTGCATGAATTGTGTGAGCGTTAGCATCCTGTGGGAATACGGTTCCGGATGTCGCAATTGGGTGCCTGTCACATGGAAACATCTCTTTGTGAGCTTGTTATAGTATTATCACTAACTTATTTTAATTTATCACGAAAGTTGATGTTTAGTGTAGTGGAACTTTATGATTTGATAGCACTACTACATTTTACTTTTGATGAAGATTTTTACTGAGAGTACAACCATCTACACAACTTAACCCTTTAACCCCTAAGGTACCAAGGCAGTTTTACACCAAAAACACTTCAAAATTAATGAATTCTAGTGCAATGAATAAAGAAGGTAACAAAAACTTTTATTTTTAGTTCTTACCGTAGGATCTCAATAAAGGCTTCTTAACTAATACATGTACAAAATTTCATAAACTTTGACCGCACAGATTGAAAGATTATAGTGTTTGAAGTCTAGCAAATGGTTCATTTTATTCCCTACGTTTCGTGGATCAGCAGACTTTGACTTCACTTGGTGTCAAAAAAATTCACTACACAAGGTCTAAATCTATTACCGTCTTGTTAAGCATGATGTTAGCTCCTTACACACCAATTTTTAGAGGTAGAGACAGGGTGTAGCATATTCAAAACAAGTGTGCAAGGAGTGGAGGCTCAAAATTTGTTAATTCACACTTTAATTTTTTTTGAACTTAATATGTTTTTGATTGATAATCCGAATGGTTAATAAGAAGGTTTACATTACATATTGTTGTGGAAAAAATAAAAAGTGAAAAATATGAAGATCTCTAGGTTTTATGTGGAAAAGAAGAAGTTTTTTTGGTACCTTGCTTGACAATGAGTGACAATGTGTGAAAATGTTTGACTTGGGTTGGTATGCTATTTTTCACTAAAGACAAGAATTTTTTTTTGACAACATGAAGGGAAATAATATTACTTGCGAGTACTGAAAATCTCACTTTCAATAGAGTGTCCTATCAAAAGTTTTTGGAGGTACCCGAGGTGCCTTGCCCTCCCCATTTAAAATTCAAAACCCTATAACTTTTTCATCAAATGTCCAATTTAGGAAAAAATTGTTTTCCCACTAAGGTCTTGGTAATGCCCTTCTATGGTAAGAATTTCAAAGATGAATGTTTGAAATTGACAGCATAGGAACCTGACCGAATTTTCAAAAAGCCCATTTTTGACACTTGGTCCTTTAGGGGTTAAGGCCGAACAACCATACATATGTCGTTTTGGCACAAGAACCCTTGTAGCAAGCTCTACAAGCCATCTTGAAGGAAAAAATAGATCATGATCTAGAGGTAAAGAAAGATGGGCATCTATTGAGACCATTGCCACATCAATCGGTGCAAGCATCAACGTGCTACAATGATTTCCATGAAATGAGTTTCGTGTTGAAATGTACCCAATGTGTGAATGTCATTCTGCATGAACTAGAACACTCGTAGATTCTCATAGGCCAGTAAAGCTCATCGGCCTTAAAGGGTTAAAGAGGGTGACCATTATCAACATGGTTGGTAAAAATATTCATAGAGTGAAAAACTGATAGCATTTATAAATCATATTGTGTGCCTACACTAAACATCAAATTTAGAGTAGTAGTCAGAGAAAATGTTTAAATATTGAAATGTTGTTGTTTGGTGGGGGTAACATACTGTTTTTGATGGTGATGAGTTTCTGTTTTGGGCTTTGTGGGGAGAGAAATTGGGGAGAGGTAGGGAAGTTGGTGAGCAGGTGGATAAAGTAGGATTCACGAGTGAGTTGCTTCCATATGTTGATGGATATTTACTAGTCACTTTCTTCCGTTGCTTGCTCAATCATTGCGCTCTTTTCTCAAAGGTTTTTCTTATTTCCGCCACTGCTTCAACGGTTCCCCTGCGCCATAGCTAAGCTAGAATCTTTCAAAACCACCCATGGACCCTATACCCCTAAAGGACCGTGACAATTTCACACCAAAAACATTTCAAATTTATCGATTCTAGTGCAATGAGTGTGGAAGGAAACAAAACCTTTCATTTCTAGATTCGACCGTAGGATCTCAATTATGGCCTATTAAGTAACATACTCACAAAATTTCAAAAACTTTGACCGCACGGATTGAATGATTGTGGTGTTTGAAGTCAAAGAATGGTTCATTTTGTTTCTTGCGTGGACTAGATTTGCAGACTTTGACTTCACTTGGTATCAAATTTTTGCACTATACAAGGTGTAGATCTTTTACCAATGTGTTAAGCATGATGTTAGTTCCCTTTACACCAAGTTTTAGAGGTAGAAAAGGGGTGTAGCATGTAGTGTGCAAGGAGTAGAGGTTCAAAAATTGTCGATTCACGTTTTATTTTTTTGTGAATATAATATGTTTTAGGATGATAATCGAGATGGCGAATAAGAAGATTCTCACCACATATTGTCGTTGAAAAAATAAAAGGTGAAAGACGTGAAGATCTCTAGGTTTAATGTAGAAAATATGAAGTTTTTTTCTCTGCTTACCCAAAATGTGTAATAATGTTTGACTTGAGTTAAAATGTTTTTTCACACGAACGACAAGACTCTTTTTTCACATCTTCAAAGGAGGTAATATTCTCTATAAGTATCGGAGTCTCCATTTCCAAATTTGAGTGGTACTAACTTTCAAACCATGAATCCAAAAATAATAATAAAAACACCTCCACCAAGCTCGTAGCAATGATAATTTAAGACAAAAATAATACTGAAAAAGGAATTTTTCCAAATTTTAGCAACCTCCCCAAAATCAGAATCATTCCCCCAAAGGACACTTGGTCGTTTAGGGGGTTAAACCACCACCTTTTATGCCCTTCCTAGATATGTAGGCCGTCGGTACATCACTTCTCAACCCTTTAGCGAGGCCTGGTTGAATTTACAAGCGTAATAGATTACGTAGACCATCATCTACATTTCATTGCCACCCCTTTTCACAAAAATCACTGTAGTTTGCCAATGTTTGCATCGATTGGAGATCGAGAAGATGCATTGGAACGCTATTGCGCAAACCAATGTGCATGTTGAAGGCCGCAATGAAAAGGGCCAATCATGTTGCAGCGCCCAGAGCACAAAAATTGACCCTCTCAAGGCCTTGTAGGCACTAAAGGATTGATTCATTGATTGGAGTGGTGTGATGATGGCCTACATATCTTCCTTGGAATCTTAAAAAAACATAGAAGCTCGCCACTAGGTGGTTTTATGTCAAGTGAAAGAACCGTCTGTAACATTGCTAAACAACATCTTCCAGCCTCTCCATCAACACGCAATAGAGTTTTCCCGGAAGTGCTTCTTGAAGAGGAAAGCGACTATGACAATGGTGCCAAACATGACAAATTTTTTTAATGCACAAGTATAGACTTCCAAAAATATCTTACTCCCTTTTTCTACACCAATGAGATGCATGGCAATCAATGCTCTTGGGCCCTACCTCATCCAAGCTAAAGCTTCCATGTAATACCCCAAGTTCCCAAAAAGTTTACCAGTAGTCCCCCCACACCTCTCCCAAGCCAAGTCACCATGTGCATGTGGTGCCAGGTACTAACATAAGACCCTAAGATTTGAAGCGACATGCGGGGTCACCTTCCTTCACCTTCAAGAAAACTCTAATAACCCATGGATTCTCATTGGCCCATAAGTCATTAATAACACACAATAATACACTCAGAATGAAGAAGCAGGAACTTTTGATTATGGAGTTTTCCTGAAAGTCACCAAAATACATTCGATAGGTACCCCGAATCTTAGGGGCTTATGTTAGTAAGTGGGACCACATGCACATGGTGTCTTGGCTTGGGAAAGGTTTGGGGGAACTATTGGTCAACCCTTTAAGAACTTAGGGTACTATGGGGGAGCTTTACCTTGCATGGGATAGGGCCCAAGAACATTGATTGCAAAGCATTTCATTGGTGCAGAAAAAGGCGATATGAAATTTCCTCATGCTCTCTTTCTTTCCGTTTATACATCTCATACTATCTGGCACCATATTCCTCCTCACTTGCCCCTTTAGGAAGCACTTTCAAGAAAACTCTAATAGAGAAAACATGAAATTCTATTGAAAAGGAGGGACATTCTGTATTGTGGAATGCGTAAGAAACAATTATGTTAGACATAACCTCAAAATAAGGGGTTGGGAACCCCTCTTTGTAACCTGAAGCTTTTTGCATTCATGTTTTGGACGTTCGACTTTAAAAATTAATCTCTTCATTCATCCTATGCTCAATCTTAACAGATTCTGTTCTAGTAAATTTCAATTCAAGCCTAGTTTTTGCTGTGAAAATGTGAAGTCGATTGAAGATGTTGAGAAGATTTGGCAAGCATTATAAGGTAAGTCCCCTAAAACCGACGAGTTAAGGAATGTGCATATATGGAGAGAGGAGATTATTATACTAATATTTTTCAGTGATAATTACAGTTCCAACCCAAGTGGTTTCATATTTTTTTGATGAAAACTGGATTAGTTATGAATTTTCAAAGTGTGCAGCCATGTTTAGTGGGTGGCCGGCAGTAGGTACCCCCTATAACCAACGACCAAAAGTAAGGGTCTTGACTAATAGCAAACCTCCATTTGGAATTGAGTTGGTGGTAATGGGATGGAAGAGGGATATACCCCAATTTTATAGGCGTTGGCTATGGGTTTTTGTTGGTTATGGGGGCTTTACCTGAATACAGTATGGTAAATGACTTGTGAATCATACTCCTCCTGAATTCTTTTTTACAATTGTAGGACCATTCTTGTGTACACTAATCTTTTTTTCAACAATTTTGTTTAGGTAGCATTCTATCTTCAAGTTGATTTGAAACAAATTTGTAAATGTAAGTTTATTATATTTCCTTTTTAATAATCAGATTTCAACTTCAAAGTGCCTACAACCTATGAATATGAAGAACCCAAATCTTCATATTCAATTACATGACTCTGAAATGGATCCACATCTTTTACAACAAGTCTATTGCAAGTTTTTTACAATTGAGATATATTTATAGTAGTTTCATTTTCATATATAGCACTTCAAATGAAATGATTTTTCTTGTAAGTAGAGTTTGGATTCAGCTCTTGAGGTTAAAATCGTGGGTTTGTCACATAGCACATGATATAAGGTAGAGGCACCCAATTCCAATCAGCCATCCAATTCCAATCAATAGAGTATGCATGGAATGGTGCATGAAGCAACCCAAAACTAGTAACTCAAAATTTGAAAACTCGAGCCATTATCGGCATTGGGTCATGATGTGTACAATTTTGGGTTTCTCCACCTCAATGGAGCTCTCATTGGTGGCCTTGCCTCAAAAGTCGAAGAAGGCCGATCTGCATTGAGTACCCTCCATGAGTTGGTTATCCATGGCATGTCTTCTCTCTTTTACTCACTCTCACTTATTGGCATTGAGTGAAGGAGGGCACCAAATCTCACCTACTCGAGAGTTTGATTATGGGCTCTGATGGTTTTTGGGCTTCTAAATTCAATATCAATTCCAAATCTTTCTGATTAGATTTGAAAAAATATTTATTGAGTTTCATTCCTAATTCCACATCTTTCTACAGTAATGTTTTTGACATACAATGTCATTTGAGTCCCCAACTGGCTTAAGTGATCGGAATTGGGTGCCTCTACCTTAAATCTGGCTTCCAATTTCAGTATGTTTACCGTGCAGCGAGATAACACATCTCTACAATAACTGAAAAGAATAGAGTTTGGATGTTTTGACCTCTGGGTTTTTCTAACGATTTTATGTATAAATTTCATGTATAAACTAAATTAACCCTTTACTCTTATGTGCTAAATATACTGAACATTGAATATAATTACATATTTGAACATGGTCCCAATTACATCTTCTAAATTCATAGAAACTAAGTCCCATCACCAAATGAAAAATTTCCTTACTTTCAAGACAAAGCATTTTTTTGCCTCCATAATAATCACCCTAATGAAAACCACCAAACTTTACACTTGTTTGTCATTCCTATTTGAAGAGACAAAATTCTGGATACAAAGTCAATGAATAGAATTAATCAAGAAATAACAAACTACCTCCAAAAGTAACTCATACCATTTGTCTTTCTCTTTGTCGGATTCACAACAAGCCTATTTCCTCAAAGGACACTTAATTAATCTTGCAAATCAACTGAATTCTTTGCAGAAATTGAAAAATAATAAACAATAGGCCATTCAATCAATCAAGCTCAATAATCTTCACCACTGACGAATCTCCCACCTTTTGGCACACCACAACTCGGTCATGCGCCTTCACAATGCCCGCAGCCTTGCCGTGATCCAACGCCACCTGAAACAGCCACAAAGGTAAACAAAACAGGGAAGATGACAAGAAAATGGTAAAAAAACTAGAGCTATTTCACGCAGAAGATGAGAAGAAAATCGTCAGAAACTAGAGCTTTTTCACGCAGAAGATGAGAAGAAAATTGTCAGAATCTAGAGTTCTTTCTAAACTCACCTGAAGTTTCAACAAGACACCCCTCTTTTTACTCATTGTACTAATGTTTCCTCACTCTAGATATTACATCAACATCACGAGATACAAACTCAGCATCAGTGACAAAACGAGGAACAAACTTCACGCGGAATATGAGAGGAGAATTGTCAGGAACTAGAGTTCTTTTGTAAACTCACCCAAAGTTTCCTCACTCTAGATCGATTAGATCAATAGGAGAGCATGATGGTCTTTCAATTCAGTCAATGGAAGAGCTTGGTGGTCTCCAAACTCAAGCCACAGTAGCTCTACCCATCTTCGAGAGAAGAAAGAGCTTGCATATTTAGAGGTGATTTTTATTTAGAAGAAAAAGAGGGGGACTGCAACGTACATCTTTGAAAACACAATAAGTTGATGGCAAGGCGAGTACCTTCAAGATGGACTCATTGGTTGTGCTTGCGGAATCGGAGGAGTGACGCGGGTCAGCCAGCATTGGGAAGAGGCCGCGGATAGCGAGGCATTGCCTGGCCTGGAAGGCGCCGGTGAAGCTCCACCTGAGGTGATTGGTAGTGAGCCTGGGGATGACGACGCACAGCACTGGCATGGTGGGTCGGTACTTGGCGATGAGGCGCGCGCAGCGGCCTGAGGAAGTGAAGACGACGATGACGGAAGCGCGGACTTTGGAGGCAGCGCGCACAGCGGAGGAGGCGATGGATTCCAGGTGCTGCATGGGCTCCTTCGCGCCCTTGATGGTGCGCTTGAAGTACACGGCCTGGTTGAACACCTTCTCGGCTTCGGCGGAGATCTTGCGGATGGTGGTGATGGTCTCCACGGGGTACAAGCCTCGCAGAGTTTCAGCCCCGAGCATGATGCCATCTGTGCCGTCGAGGACGGCGTTCGCCACATCGGTTGCCTCGGCGCGAGTCGGGCGGGGGCTGTCCACCATGGAGTCCACCACGCGCGTGACGATGGAGGCCTTTCCTGCCACGTTGCACTTGTGGAGCGCGACTTTCTGGAAGAGGAACACCTTTTCGGGAGGGAGATCGATGCCGAGGTTACCACGCGAGAGGATGATTCCGTCTGCCTGCTCCAGAATCTCGTCGAAGTGCGCCAGTCCCTCGTAATTCTCGATCTTGGCGAAGATCTGCGTCTGCCGAAGCTCCCCCAGCTTGTCGAGATGCGCGCGGCATGCGCGGACATCGTCCGCATGGCGAGTGTACGAGAGCGAGATGAAATCCACCTGGTTCCGCGCGCCCCAGGAGGCCATGACGTTCAGATCCGCTTCGCTCAGCGTCGGGAGATCGATGCGCACCTGCGAGACGTGCGCGGTGAACAGGCTGCCTGTGAGAGTGGCCGTGTTCTTCACCGTGCACACCACGTCTTTCTCCTTGGCCTCCACGACCTCGAGCCACACGGACGTCGTCTCGCTACCCGTGAAGAGATACTGTCCGAGGAAAATCGTGTCGCCCTTCTTCACGACGGTGGCTAACCCCTCGTAATTGATGGGCAGAACCTCCGCCGACGCGACCACGCTCTTGTCCCCCGTCAACACCAGCGTCGCCCCCTCCTGGAGCTCAATCGCGTGCTCGTTCTTGTTCGTCACGTAGAGCTCGGGCCCCACGGTGTCCAGCATCACGGCGCACAGGCGCCGCGTGTTCTTCACAGCCTTCTTCAAATTCTCCAGCGTCTCCTGGTGGTACGCCTCGTCGCCCCAGGAGAAGTCAAACCGCGCCACGGACATGCCCGCCATGAGCAGCGCCTCGATGGTCTCCACATCGCGCGACTGCGGCCCCAACGTCCCAATGATCTTCGTCAGCGCCGAAAACGCCGTCGGCGACGACGGCTCCAAAATCGACGCCAGCCGTATCGGCTCCTCCAACAACAACTGCATCGCCTGCATGATGCCTCACTGATCTCTCACCAAAAAAAAAACAAAAGAATCAACACTCCTCCAGATCCCTCAAACCCTAATCCCCGAGACTCAAAAACGACTGCCTCGCGACGGCTTCCTTGGTTGCGAAGCTAGGCGATGGTCGATCGGAGTCGACGGTTGCTTCCACGGAGCATACCCTAATTGCACGACGAGCAGGTGCGATGCGGGTCGGGGCAGCGACGACGAAGACGCGACAGGAGTATCTTTCCGGAGGTGCATCTTTCCGGGGCTGGAGTGTTGGGATTCTTTCGCGGGTTCGGGCGGTGATTGGTTCCGAGGGGTGGTGTTTCTTTCTGGGGGTGGGCGTCTTTTGCATCGGGTGGATGGGGCCGTCTGGGATTGGACGCGGAGATTGCTCCCGACGGAGGTGGTCGTTGGGGTGGCCCTTAAGTTCGTTGCCCCTTCTTCTGACCTCTTCTTTGCTACCTTCCAAAGGGCCCCGGCCCTTTTTCTTTTTTCTAGGAAGGTCATCAGTCAACCCTTTTCTTAACCCTTTTCTTAACCCTTAAACGTCAGCCCGGGACCGTATTTTACTCTGTGAAATATTGTACATAAAGTGTATTAAGTTTAGCAAGATTGAAGATCTTTGGATTGAAGATTCTTCAACTAACATCTTCAATTTGGAGGTCATTTCAATCAATGTGAACCTTATCATCTTCATTTACGGCACCATACATGTAGAATACTATGATCCAATTCATTGAATTTAGGTACTGCAATGACAAATTTTCCCCAGAAGCAATCGAAAACAAAATTAATAAATACCAACCACTTATTTATTAATGACATTGGTGCTCTTGGATGGAAAGTTGACCCCCTTATTGTCATTGCCGGTGGACATGGATTTAGCGGTGGAAGGAACAGACACTTTATTCTCTCCGGCCCCCTTTCGAGGACCGGAGTTCTTCTTCTTTTAGAATACTATGGTTTAACCGGATTTGATAGAGGGACACAGAGATATGGTATTTCGTACACTCATCCCTCCTGTGAGTCTAGCGCCGATGGATGGAGGAGATAAGAACTTAATAGAGGTCATAGTT
Organism: Bryoerythrophyllum caledonicum; assembly: GCA_963971425.1. Taxonomy (NCBI): domain Eukaryota; kingdom Viridiplantae; phylum Streptophyta; class Bryopsida; order Pottiales; family Pottiaceae; genus Bryoerythrophyllum; species Bryoerythrophyllum caledonicum. The sequence continues at coordinate 15,379,767 of OZ020525.1, read as the reverse complement.
AGGTGAGATTTTAGTAGAGGTTTGGTAAGTCCGTCGGATTTCAACTACGACCACCCGCGAAGTTCGGCGGAGGAGACGGAGGAGTGCAACCGGGAGAGCTTGTTCACTTCATTCATTGAATGCAAAACCCTAAATCCTTGTTTGCAACTAAATTTCTGCGGGAAATCACCAAACCCACAACCCTGAATCAAAATCGGCCAACATTGACCTGGTCCTTGTGAGTGTGGATCAGGTTGGTACGATTAGAATGTTGGGTTCTTAACATTGCCAATGCTCTTGCGAAAACAACCCTAAAAACCTATAAATTGGAGGAATTGGTGTTGGCACTGCTTTTACAACAATGCCTATGGCAGGGAAGCAAACCCTTGATTAAGTTCATTTCCAATTGCAATTACTGGAGACAAGATTCTCACAAGAAGTTTGTTGATTTCACAAGAAGTTCACAAGAAGTTCGTTGATTTCACAAGAAGTTCACTGCAAACATCGGAAGTTCAATGATCAAGCAATGTGATGCAGTGATTGTGACATTGGATATCTCCAATCAGTGGTTTTTGTCTGGGCTAATATAATATAATCAAGCATATGAAATGATGACTATCAACAATCAGTGTAAAGATTAGAAGTTCAAAAGATGCAGATAGAAGTTCAAAAGTTCAAAGGAGTTAGCGGACGCTATAATTTAGGAGAGGTATAACTTATAACTTATTAGAGGTCTTTACCGTTTAGTTAAGATCAAAAGTCATTTCATGTTATAGTTCGTTGCAATTATGAGTTAGCGGCATTATAACTTATCAGAGGTATAACTTATGGGAGGGATGAGTGTATCTTGAAAATTAGAGATATTCCAAAAGCCATCTCAAACAAATGTCTCTTCATTGATCCGCTAAAGGACCAAGGCATTTTAGAACAATCTCTACTTCAATGTTTAAAAACTACCGAGATGAACTTTTAAAAAATGTATCAGTAGAATCTTCTTCTCAACTTATACGAGATGATGTGGTACAAGTTATCTAAATTTTTATTGAACGGATTGAAAAATGATTGCAATCAAAGTGAGAAAGAATATTTCTTAGTGACTAAACCCTAACCACTAAACCTAAGATTCTAAATTTCTTAACATGTACAATGGAGTGACATTTAAATTGACGTTTTTGCAATTCCAGGGATAGTGTCCTTTCTACTACCAACTTTAACGCTCTCATGAGGGCTAAAAATTTGTTAGTTTACCATGAAAGTTTTGGCCCAAGATCATCTTTGTGTTGACAACATGTTTATCATGCTTATGTTTATTATATATGGCAGCAGTAGGTATTTGCAAAGGAGATGATTTGCCAAATTCACAATTTTTGTGTACTCTTTGTACGAGATTTTGATAATTATTTTCTTTTTTGGGGAGATCCTTCATTTTATCTATATACCAACCTGTAGGACAAACATGTGCTTTACTAGACTTGTCTATTAATAAAATTCCAAGGCTATGAGATGAATGTATAAAAAGATATTTAAAATCTACCAACATGGGGTAGCTGTGAGAAAGTTTCACAGCTGCCGCTTTGACACCCTCCCAAGGGTTGAAATTTTTAATTTGCCTATGGAACTTTGGCGTGAGACCATATCTTTGTTGATTACAAGTGGGAAAATTTTCAAGTCCAAAAGACCCAGACAAAAGAAAATATTCCAAGTCTACTAGCATATGTAGTTGTGAGAAACAAACAGGGAAACCATTTCACTACTTCCAACTTCGACACCCTCCCAAGGGCTAAACAATTGTTACTTCACCATGAAATTTTTGGCACAAGATTATCTCTATGTTGATAAGATGTGTAAAAAAATTTAATGCTAAATGTTGCATATCAAAAAGAATATTCAAAATCTACCAACATGTATGTCCTCCCTTAGCGTCAATTACTGCTTGTAACCTAGACGGCCTAGAATGACATAGTTGAAGGAACTTTGTACCACGTGGCTGACTTTCACTGTCTTTCAAGAACTTAGTTCAAAGCATCAAAATTTCCAGGGCATGCCTTGCAATGTTGCACAACATCTTTTAGAATATTCCGGAGGTTCTTCAATTGGAATTGAGATTGGAAGAGTTTGTAGGCAAATTGAGCTTCTTAAGAAGGCGTGTTTGTCTCTATTCTTCACATACTTTATTGCAATGGACGGGTGCGCCATCTTCCATGAGCACTCCTTGTGGATCTTATCCATGAAATGAATCATAATTGCCATTGTAGACCTCTTCTACAAAATCCTTAGCAAAATGTCAGTTTTAGACATAAAGACAAGTTCTAACTTTTGCCCTCCAACAAATGTGCCGCAAATCATCAAAGAAGTCCGTCCACTTTTCAACTTGATGAATAGCAATCATATATAGTTCTCCAAACATGAACTTGTCTAGAATTTTTTTGAATCTAAAGGGAAATTCATCTATCCAAACTATACGCTTCCACTCTTCTATACTCCATCCATGATATTTCTGAGCAAAAGTCAATCGCTGAGACATATGACAAGGTGTCAAGAAAGATTTCTTGATTGCAATTTAAATGGAAATATCACTTCTACGTAAGAGCCTTTGTACACTTGAATAAGGCACATACTGGTAATCCCTGAAACTGACGAGTGATGATGAATTCTTGAGTATTGCGAAACAACACAAGCATGTCTATTACTAAGCTTTTAGTGCGACTTCCACTGCAAGGTTTGCACATGTAAGTTCTTGTATTCCCTCCCTCCCTCATACCTATAATGCGAGCACAAATATCATTTGAAATTGCCATCATGCACTTTCTTTCATAATGCAAATAAGATCTTAAACTCTCATTAACAAGCACTCATGCATCACTATTTCCATGTGCCTTCTCCCACATATATAATTTCACTACAAGAAATCGAGGAATAAATATATGAGGATTTGCCTCTTTGTTAAGATATAGGTGGGCAATCTATAACTAAAAAAAGAGGCAAAACCAAAGAATAACTACATAATTTTTGGAAACGGCCACAATTATTATTGTGAGTTACTGATTTATGTAATTATTCTTTTTTGCCACGTAGATTTTTCATCCACCTGCGTACATTGAATGCTATCATGGGGGAATGATGAAGTGGCTGATGACATGGATTTGAGTGTTACATGGAATTTGAGGTGGATATTGACGTGGATTTTACGATGAGGTGGAATTTGAGGTGGCAGTTTACATGGATGATGACGTATTTTCCTATTGATATATGATCAGGGTTACCAATCCTACGTCCTTGGGGGTCTGAGTGCGTCCTGAGACGTCGTCCGGACGTCTCATTGGACGTCCGCGGGATAAAAAATCATTAACCTAGGGCTACAGTAAATATTTTTAGTGAAATTATTTTTACTGAAATTGGATGGCGCGAGCGGACAACAAAATCAGTCGGCACAGGCCATTATCGACCGTTCGATTCCACGTGGAACAACGTGGACATCTCGCGGTTGTCTGATCGTGCGGACGGCTCGCCGACCGTTTGATTGCACGGGCGGAGAGCCGGCCGTCTGATTGTATTCGGTCGACCCGCCGTCTAATTTCACGTCACACTCTTTTCTATAACCTGCTGATTCTAAATTGGTGTGGCAATCGCTCATTAGATCAAAATTGCATGAGTTATGAGCGGATGAACATTTCCGGCAAAATACTTCATCCGTTCATATGTCCTTCGTCCTTTGTTGGATTGTTAGTTGCCACACCATTCTGAAATTAGCAGCATAATTTCCGGAGCGTAATGTATTACAAATATGGTATCCCATGTGAACGGCAAGACAAATTTGTAATGGTTCAAAAAAAATTCTTTCGATTGATGGATCTTTCTTTTATTGAGATGTATTGATCATGCACAACCTTCGTCTAATCCTTGAAGGAACAAATCACCCCCAGGGAGAAACTTTACACTTCGTGCACGTTCCTATGATTGTGATTTTAATTGGAATTTCGTGACTTCCATAATGTTCCCACTAGGCTTGCATTAACATAGATTTCCATAATGCAAGCCTAGTGGGAACATTAATTTTGTCCCACTTGGATCTCTAGAGAAAAAACAATGCTTTTCTAATCACACATAGTTTGACTCCGCACAACTCCAAACATTTTGCTAGAAGCTTTCATTGATTTTAAGAGTCTTTGTAATACTAGATCGTACCTAGGTTTCTTAAAAACGTCAATAAATATTTCATGTCTTCAATGAAAGATCTAATTTCTAAGCAAAGTAAAAAATGTTCACACATTTGTAGGTAGTGTAATGAGAACCACTAATAATTTTGGACATTTTCACATCTTTGGGTCTAGGTTTTTGTAAGGTTTAAAAGTTAAAACGGGTCAACTCACAAAACACCCAAGACTCACACATATTCTCCTTCTGATTCCAAACCCATTCCTCGGATGGTTTAGCAACTATTGTATTATAATTTGACTCTAGTTTCTATATAAAAACTCTCTTCCATTATCAAAACTTAAGTTTTAACCCAAACTCTTAAGAATTTAAGGTTGTTATGCATCAAGAAGAAGAAGAAGAAGAAGAACGCCGGTCTCCGAAGGAGATGTTATGCATCATTCTTAAGGAACAAGGTATTAATTGAACCCAAGGACTAAGTGCCTAGTAGGAACATTATTCCTTTATCAATTATGCATGTGGTCAACCGTGAAGACTCTCAATCCAGGCCTAGATAGGCCGATGGAAGATTCCATCAAATTTCAATACAAATCATTACAATGTTCTCCTTAGAATTCAAACCTTACCTCATGCAATAAAACTTTCTCCAATTTCACTTAATCATTACGATCCTCTTATATTCAAGTTAGTCTCAAAGAATAACACAAAATTGGTTTAAGTCTAGGAAATTATCTCAATTTCCATTACACATAATTCTCAATTGTCTTCGTCACATAAAACACAAAAGTGATAATCCACCTTAAGGAATATCTCCTTTCTAGGTTAAACTTAATTCAACTTATTAACGTGCACATAACACTCTTAACATGCTATGCATCAAGAAATGAATCTCTCTTCATGATTTTTATATCATTAGCATTAAAAATTACTCTTATCCTTATGTCTCTTTAATTTTCAACACTCAAACTTAAAGTCCTTATCAACTGGCAAGTGCCCATGCATTCCTGAGAATATTGCATTAGGTCACTGATTACACATTAACACACACACATGAATCTCTCATTCATGAAATCACTCCTTAAACATCTACAATGCCACTCAAAGCTTCAATCAAATCATACTCTTACTTGCACTCAAGTTTTACATTAATTTAATTCAATCACACTCACATCTCATTACAATGTTTATAATTAATTTTCATACACACAAAATTGTATTAGTTAGACAAATTAGAGTAATTCTCTAATTTATAATGAAGTACTAATATTCAATGTATTACAAATGACTCAATTCACAAAATTAAGACAATAATTACACAATGAATAATCACATATATTAATCATAAATCAAATACATATAGCAACCAAAAAAACTAGCTTCCAAAGCTAGGACACACTCCAATCTTCAACGTGGTACACTAAAGATCACATTTAGTGTAATGCTCAGTAAATGACTTGTAAATGCGATAAGTTTTTACATTAAGTGAATATTTTTACCAACTATGTTTATAATGATCCTCTTATTTGAATACTATAGAGAGTTGTGCTCTTGGTAAAAATTGGCATCAACAGTAAAAACTTATCGCATTTACAAGTCATTTACTGAGCATTACACTAAATGTGATCTTTAGTGTAGTGGTGGAATTATTGTAATTCCAATGCTATTTATAATCTAAATTTTGGGGAAGACACCTCTTGGGAAGAGGTGTGTATTATAACTTCTTTAACTTCCACAACCGTTCATCAAATGGATGCACCTCTTCTAATCTTAACTAACTTTTAATGAACTCTTGGCTTAATATGTCTTTAAGCTATTTAAACTAATTGATATGAACTTTTAACACTAATTACTAATTTTTGAATATATACACAACCCTTTTTACACTTAAGATTTTGAAAAAAACTACTTTCAATGTTTCTGCTCTACAATTTTATTTTACTATATGATGCGATGTATGTCATCCTTTTTACTGTTGGGATTCTCATTTTATGACAAATTAGGTTCACCACCAAAAAAATAAAATATCATGATAGTATTTGAACCCCAATCCATTCTACAATGTTTTTGAATATTTTGCACCCTTCATATTTCTCTTTGATTTTTCTTGCAAGGAACTAACATTGTATATCAAGTTTTTGCAGAAAATTTGATCCTAAACTAAGGCCCTCTTTACATTAGAAACGAGAAGCCTCCGGCCAAACTCCACTTGGGCCATGGCACATTCTTGTGAGGCCAATCCTTGAGAAGCCATGGCCTTTGGATGTGGTGTAAAGTGAGAGAAGGCCAAAAGCTCCAATGTTGAGCTTTTTCAAAATTCATCTTTAAATATATTAAATGATTGGTTGTGAGTTTTTTGGCCAATGGCCCCCCGGATTTATAGTTAGGCCCACCTCTTGAGGTAGGCCTAACTATAATTCCGGGGGCCCTCATTATTATGCACATTTGTTGCCACGGAGGACAAAAGTGTTGTCCATGTCATTTTCTCCTCTTTCGTCCCTTGGGCTGAAAAAATCGGGTGTAAAGTGACATTCTTTGGTCTTCTCAATTTCTACGTCTCCCATTGGCTGAAATTTCTCTCCTCGCGGCCTCTCGCCTCTAGTGTAAAGAGGCCCTAATGCTCGAAATTGACATCATTAAAATTCAAAGAGAGATGATCCACAAAACACATGGAAGAGAAAAAAAAAACCTTGTTTTTGCTTCAAACATTTTCTTGAAAATCTAACGATAGGAAGTTTTTTTCCAACTTATAAGAGATGATGTGGTCAAAATTTTGTGTAATTTAACCACTTGAATTGAAAGATGATCGCAGTTAAGGTAAACATAATAAGCCCAATAAAGTGCACTTAGGTCCGCAGGGGTTAAACTTATATGGCTCAAGAGTAAGATGCGTTCATATTCTTGTTACAAATTTTTTGGCAATAGTGTTTCCAACAATAACTAGTAGTGTGGTCTTTCTGAAGAAAACAATAAAAATAATTATTCTAAATATCATTGTTTTTTCCTTGAACGCATAATCAATTTCAATCAATAGTAATAGCATGATAGATGCAAGAGTGATATTCCATATAACATGATTATCAATATGAAATTCATGCATGGATATATACAAATTTTGATGGTGGTTGGTTTTCCAAATATATCTCCCTTAATATGTAAATTTCAGAATACATGCCATTGCCATACCTAACTATGGAAGATCTAGCCATTACCTTTTGTCACTAGGACTGTGTCACTGTACCCGTACCTTTTATTGAAATACGGCACTATTGGGCTATTCCATAATTCTATCGTAGCATTCTAAAAATAAAAAAGTGGTCCACATCCAATGATTTAAGCTTATGAGCTTGACCTTGTAGTGTATTTCTAAATTTTGGGATCTCAATAATAAGTGTTTTTGAGGGCTTTCACGCTCTTCTTTTTGACATGCTCATTCCAAGATGGTATGGAAATAGTCCATTGGATAACTAATGGATGCGTTAAATGCGGATGAACTCTTCCAATGGAGTACTTCATCCATTTAGAAGTCGTTGGTTCTTTGTCCGATTTTCAGATGCCATACCATTCCAAAATTGGCAATATAATCTCAAGAACATTGTGTATTAGAAATATGGATTTTCATATGAACAAGGAAGTCCAATTCTACCGGTCCAACACTTCATCTTTTAACTTCTGCGTTTTTTTTTTAAATTCCAAGTGTGTTTAGAAAGTTCAACCTTGGTTCAAACCCCCAACTTCCAATTCTATCTGAAACACAAACATTGCCACCCCAAAATGGTGTAGAGTTTGGAAATATTTTATGACATTGCTAAGGTAATCACATTGTTAGTAGAACATTATTGACATTATGATTTTGGAAAGTATCGTTAAACACTTGCACCTTTCTCCAAGTTCCAAATTCACTACATACATCCTTGCAAAAATAATTACTCCTTTCAAATGTAATGTTGGAGATGTTAGAATGCATAAAATTTTCTCATTCCACACATCCACTTATACAAAAAATAATCAATCAAGTTTATTTAAAAATGGATAACATACAATGTATATTCTTTGTTTACATTGACATGGCTGCAATGTAGAAATAAACATCCACTAGAAGATCTTAAAAAATGACCTTCAGAATTTATAGAATAGTGTTCATGCATCAAGACATTATCCACATAGACTACATAACAACATGCCCATGTACAATTAATCTTCATCTAAGTTAGTATCATGTCTTGGACTTTGCCCAGCCTCATGTGAGATCGCTCAGGCTCTCTGATGCGGACGGACTTGGCCATAATGCTCGATCGGACCGCCGCGCGCTCGACACCATCAATCGTAGCCATCCGATCGCTCTCATCCATGGCCGTTCGATTGCGGACGCACTCGACTGCGCCCGCCTAATCGGACGGTTTCGCTCCACCCAATATCGATCAAACATCTTTGATCAATCGACTTGAGATCAGTCGGTCGGCACTTGGTGGTCGACCGCCATGCCGTCCGCCCCTAGAGCTTTGTGGACAACCACCACGCCACCAAGCCTCAAATTTCAGCAACTCCCTCCCCTCTCCCCCACTTCTCTCTGCTCTTTGGCAACACAAAAGTGGTTTACAACTTTTATTTTTTAGGTAGTTTGACATTGCACGTGCAGTCTAAATAAGGAAAAAGAGTCACATGCATTATTAGTTAGGGGAATGTTTGGAAGATTTTATGCAAATATAGTTGGATATTCCATTCCAAATATCTTGTGCGCTTGGAAACATATGAAGAATAGAATTTGTAAACAGTGGTTCTACTTAAAATAAACTACATAAGAAATGTTGATTCATTTTCTTCATTTACTATTCACAAGCATATTGGAATGGCCACCTGCCGTCCGCTCGGGGGTCGGTTTTTCCCATTTGGGCGTCCCCCCTACCGTCCGCCTCGCCAACCGCGCATCGTTCAGTCCTTGGGCGTTTGCTCTGCGGACTGCAAAGCCGACCGCGGTTCGGTCGGCCCTTGGGCGTTCGCCCGGGCGACGGCTTGGCTGACCGCCGTGCGGACAGCCCTTAGGCATCTGCTGCGCGCTTCATACCGTTGAAAGAGCATTTTCAAGACGCTTTCAACGGTATATTACAAGTTCAAAAACTCTCAAAAATAAGGGAGTTATGGCCAAAAACCCGTGCGGACGACTTGGCAGTCAACCGCACGGACGGGTGAGGACCGACCGCCCTGCGGACGGCCCTCAGGCGTTCGCTGCGCGCTTTATACCATTGGAAACGCATTTTAAAGACGCTTTGAATGGTATATTACACGTTCAAAAAAAATTTAAAATGAGGGAGTAATGGCCAAAAAACCCACGCGGACGGGAGGGGGCCGTCCGCCTTGGCGGACGACGGTCGCCCCAAGCGGATGGAATGGCCGTCCGCAGCGCGGACACCTCTAGCGGTGGACGCCCGACGCTGTCTGCCGAGCGGTCGGCTGAGGTAGCGGACAACTATTTACCACGGGTAAACTGACCAAAGTCGTTATGTCGCCGGACGTTGTCATGGGGCCGAGGACGTCCTTTGTCCAGACGACTGGACGTCATGGACGTCGAGCGTCTTGACAACTCTGCCCTCTACCATCAGGCGATTGCTTTTTTCTGCCAGACTCGAATTCTTGGTCTGTGATAAAATCCTTTAAGAGCCACATTGTATATGCTAGTTTGCTCTTGGTCATACAAACTCACATTACATAGAAAGACGTGTCAAATTTTGCCATGCTCGGAGGATAAACATCCAATTCAATGGAATTTCTTCTTCATGTAAGCTTTGGACGATCATAATTGCAACATGATCATCTCCTAGTGTCCGACCACATGTTTCACGAACAAATCTAGAATCTACACTTTGGCATGGTCCAATTCCAACATCAACCTTAAATGTGATTCTAAAGATAACGCGCTTTGTAAACCACGACGCGCGAGATATTTCTTCACATGCAGCAACACGTCAAACAAAAAATGATTTCTGTTACCCTAAACCGCCCTAATCTACATGAACATCACAGAGGCAACCCTCCGTGTTATAATGCACTCCACACTCTCTACAGATGTCACCTGATGGACCGGGACGACCATACCTCCATGGCTGCGAAGGCGGGCTAGAAGGAAGAGGACGTGGAGAACGCCCAACCCTAATATTTGACAGAAAGTCTCCAATACGCCATGTGGACAACCATCTACCACCTCGTCTCATATCTACCACATGGCCAACTCTGACACTATTAGAGAACTCTGTCGCCCTAACCACTGCAACTCCAAGCACATCACTAACTTGAGCAATTGATGTAATCATTGCACCATTCGAGCACATTCGCAGCCACATTCGTGGCGCATTTTTAAGACGCTTTCAATGGTATATTACACATTCAAAAACATCCAAAAATGAGGGAGTTTTGGACAAAAAACCCGTGCGGACGGGCCTTAGGCGTTTGCTGCGCGCTTTATACCATTGGAAGCGCATTTTAAAGACGCTTTGAATCGTATGTTACACGTTCGAAAACTTCTAAAAATGAGGGAGTAATGGCCAAAAAACCCGCGTAGACGGCTAGGCAGTCAACCGCGCGGACGGGAGAGGGCCGTCTGCCGCGGCGGACGGCGGTCGGCCCAAGCAGACGGAATGGCCGTCTGCAGCGAGGTCGCCTCTAGGAGTGGACGTCCGGCGCTGTCTGCCGGGCGGTCGGCTCGGGTAGCGGACGGTTATTTATCCCCGTGTAAATTGACCAAAGTCGTTATGTCACCGGACGTCGTTATGGGGCCGAGGACGTCCTCTGTCGAGACGACCGAACGTCATGGACGTCGAGAGTCCTGATAACTCTGTATATGATCACATGTGGCAGCCTATAGAGTTTTCGTGAAAGTCATCAAAATAAATTGGATAGGTATCCCGAATCTTAAGGTCTTATGTTAGTAACTGGGACCACATGTACATGGTGTCTTGGCTTGGGAAAGCTTTGGGAGAACTATTGGTCAACCCTTTGAGAACTCAGGGTACTATGGGGGAACTTTAGCTTGCATGGGATAGGGCCCAAGAACATTAATTGCAAAGCATTTCATTGGTGCAGAAAAAGACAATATGAAATTTCCTCATGCTTTTTTTTCCGTTTATACATCTCATACTATTTGGCACCATATTCCTCTTGACTTGCCCCTTCAGGAAACACTTTCAGGACTCTTATGTGTCACTTCTTTTAGGATCCAATTGGTTTTACATGGAGGAATTTGATTGGATGAAATCTATAAGTGCACTATATAGTTATATTGTAGTTACCAGGAGGTGTTACCATAATCATTTATAATCTATTTTTGTAGTACATATTTTCTTATTATAGATTACATGCGCTTATAAAGTTACGTCATAATTATTCCTTTGCTACTGTATGGTTGCTCTAAGGTTGTTTTATATTTATTCTAGAGTTATTTTCTAGTGATTGTTTAGATATTACACAGTTATAAAATAGTTATTTCATAGCTATTGTTGAGTTGATAAGACCTGATTATTAGTCACCAATAAGTGATTATGGAGTAATTACCTAGTAATTTCATAGTTACCTTCTAGTGATTACATAGTGATTAGGGATTTATTTTGAAGTGAATTTGTTAGTTATTAAATACCTACATATAGGCATTGCATACACAATATGCGCCAAAAAAACTCATACATGCATAGTGATTACTTTACAAGTACGATAGTATATAAATAATGATGTATTGTCTGGTTCAACAAAATGCTTCAAAGTCCGAGCTAGAACATAGTACCAAAATCCCTATCAATGTCAAATAATACATGCCTAATAAAAAACCAACCCTCAATTATGGCTGAGCTTTACGAATCGGGTGTTCTAAAGTATCACCAAATCTCTATATCTTCCACATGGTACTAAATCTTCCACTGGATATTACTAAATCTCCCACATAATACTGCTAGTGCACCAAACACAATTGTAATTAAACATTCCATGCAGATGCATTACTATATAATGACTACATAGTTATAACACTCTAACTATTCAACGACTTTGACATAACTACAGAATGACATAACAAAGAAAAAATGTATTACTTTGAAATGATTAAATAATTACTACACAATAACTATATAATTACTAAGAAACAACTATACAATGATTCTGACATAACTATAGAATGACATAGAAAGCAAAAGTGTATTACCTTGAAATGACTAAATAATTATTCTAAAATGACTAAATAATCACTACATAATAACCATATACTTACTTGAAAACAACTACAAAATGACAAGTGATATAACTTATAGAATTTACTAGAAGTAGCGCTCACTTGACCAAAATTTGAGTTGTTCCTTGTGTTCTTTGTCTTCAAAATGGGGGCCTCAAAAATGCTCAAAATGGATCAATGATGGATCAATTGACTAGATCTAGATTGGATCTTATGAATTGAGACCCGATCTATTCAACCCAAAAGGTCTCCAATACAAAACCACTCTCTAAGAACAAGATCTCATGTCCACACACTCGGCCTTGCCTCCAAACACACATTAGGGTTTTCAAAGACCATTATTACTTCACAAAACCTTCACAAAGTACTCGGTGTGTACTTTCCTAACCCTAACAATTGTTTAGCCTCTCTAACAACTATACACTACCACCTTCTAGCTCTCTCTCTCTACATACACCCTAGAACAAGAGAGAGTAAGAGAATGACAACATTTACCTTCATCCCCTCCAAACCCTAGCCGCCATAATCCTAACTTAGTTTTCATCCGTAGTTCGAATTTCATCCACTATCCACTGTCTAATTTAGTATACGAGTTATTTTTAGTCATAAATTATATTATTGCCTCAATAATTCTATAATTATACAATAGTTGTTCTTAAATGTATTACGAATGAATCACTAAAGCACAATCCACATCATCAATGTACTTGCCTGATGAGCACGGCTAGATGTAAATAGGTAGCCATCTATGTCATGAATTATGTAAAATTATCCACGAGTTATTTTGTAGTCCTAGATTATATTACTGCATGAGTTATTTTACAAATATACAATAGTTATTCTCAAATGTATTACGATGAATTACTAAGGCACAATCCACGTCACTGACGTTTTTGCCCCATGAGTACTACCGGACAAGATCATAACTCAAACAATATTGACAGTCATGTGGCTTTCGTCTCTCCCTGCCTGCCAAAAATTCAATTATTGCAGAATTATTTGGGTAGTTTTGCAGCTAGAAACGGGCAGCTCAACAATTCTAAAGTACTTGTTTCCTGGCTAGTTATTCCTGTTCTAATTACTTATCTCTAAATTTCTAGTAGTGTTTAGCCCATGAGAATGAATCAACTTATGTAAAAATATGAGCCCATATGTATAAACCAATCCATGTGAATAACTCAATCTATGTTGTCACGGGATGTGGCGTCAAGGGCCTCTCCGCATCGTAGTGTTTTAGCGAAGATTAGTTTGTCACTTATTTACAGGTTTAGGGACGTACGGCGGCGCACCGCATTCATCCGTGGATGATTTCCTACCACTTAAGGTTGTATGTGTGTGCGTATAGCGCCGCACACGTCCTTGACTTGACATTTTTGTCAAGTCAAGCTTTGTGAGTGAATTAGAGAGTGTTTAATAATTATCTTTGCGTTCTAGTGATTGTTTATCATTAGTGAAGGCTCCGCATCTTCTTATACTACTTGCACACGTTGATTCTCCCTTTGTGGAGTGCGAGATGCTGAACTACTCTTGTGATTTACTAGTTATTCCTTGAGGGTGTACTACGTATACTTGTTTTAGTGTATGTTTTTTGTTTATTTGATGTTGATTAGGACTCTCAATCTCTTGTCGTTATCAACCTTTCTTTACACGACAATGTCCATAACTTGCCCATATGCATAATTCCACTCATGTATCACTCATGCATAAACTAATTCAATCTATGTAACTCAACCAATATGCAACACTCATGCATCACATACAACAGTCTCTATGTTGTCATTATGATCCCAACATTTAATTCATTACAAATCACATACAAAATTCTTTTTACATAACAATGCTCAATTGATATTTAGAAGAGAAAATTTCATCATGTGTATATGATGCACAATTTATAACCAAGTGGATTCTTCTTAATGAAACAACTCCACACTTCTATATGTAGACGTTACAATTTTTTTGGGAAGAATCTATATTTAGGGATTGTATTAAATGGATAAGTTCATAGCAGGAGCACAAGGTGTCAAAGATATTTTGACATTTTCAATGTGCCCTTCAAATTGTTTCATGTAGTTAGACACCTTGGTAAAATTGGTAGGTTTGAATATCCTTGTTGCTATGCATCTTTTAGCCTTAAATTTTTTTTACACATCTTATCAACATAGAGGTGATCTTGTGCCAAAAATTTCATGGTGAAGTAACAATTTTCAAGCCCTTGGGAGGGTGTTGAAGTTGGAAGTAGTGAAATGGTTTCCTTGGTTGTTTCTCACAACTACATATGCTGGTAGACTTGGAATATTTTCTTTTGTGTGGGTCTTTTGGACTTGAAAATTTTCCCACTTGTAATCAACAAAGATGTGGTCCCATGCCAAAGTTCCATAGGCAAATAAAAGTTTTTCAACCCTTGGAAGGGTGTCAAAAGCGGCAGCTGTGAAACTTTTCTCACAGCTACCCCATGTTGGTAGATTTTAAATATCTTTTTATATATTTGTATCTTGGCTTTGGAATTTGGTATGCATGTTGTTAACATAGAGGTGATTTTGTGCCAAAACTTTCATGGTAAACTAACAAATTTTCAACCCTTAGGAAGGCGTCAAAGTTGGCAACAGAGTGGACACTATCCCTGGAATTGCAAAAACGCCAACTTACAAGTCACCCCACTATACATTGAAGCAACTACAATATCAATGTACGAACTTAAAAATCAGCCAAGAATCTTGCAAATGGGTTGCAAAAGGTGTAGGAATTTCATTGACATCTATGAAATTGTAACATAGATATGATAAGTATCCGAGCTACCTCAAGACGCATCCAACGGCTAATTATTGATAGCACCGCCACTGGAGAGTCCCTTTAGTTGGCACGATCAAAGTTAGGAAACCATATGGAAGTTTGAAAGTAATCA
Source organism: Bryoerythrophyllum caledonicum (assembly GCA_963971425.1). Classification (NCBI taxonomy): domain Eukaryota; kingdom Viridiplantae; phylum Streptophyta; class Bryopsida; order Pottiales; family Pottiaceae; genus Bryoerythrophyllum; species Bryoerythrophyllum caledonicum. The sequence goes on along the minus strand of OZ020525.1, from coordinate 15,364,519 downwards.
TTTGATACATGACAGAAGAAAGACAAACTAGAAGAAATATTTGTACGGATTTGATGGTGTTTGCATCAAAGTATGTGGATCCACAACTGCCAACCAAATTTATTGGTCGCCCGCTTGAGCTTCCTGTGACCCAAGAACTTGAGAGCCTAAAGAAATGGTACAAAAGTCTTAGGATCCCACACCACTAGGTCCTCATAAACCACTCTTCCAATGGTCACTGATGAACTAGCGCTATGATATGCACCGCCTTTTATTAGCTTGATGCGCTGCAATTGAGGTTATAGAGAACACACCAACTACGAAACTTGGAGACCTTAAATAGTTGAATTTTTCTATCTAGCATTTTGGAAGTAGAGGCAAGGGAGACAAGATCTAACCAAAACCATATTTTTTATATTGGGAGATTGGAAGCCTTCCAAAATAATATTTGAAGCTTGAGTTGACCTAAACATGCAAATGTTTAGTGAATTTGTACAATGCAATTTGTCCAATTTCTACAATGTAGATACATATTCAACTTGAGTTGACCTAAAAGTGCACAAATACTTACTATTGGGAAAACCATTCATACCTTTCAAAGTCCTAGAAATCTCTCAATATAATGAATTTGGTGTCAACCGTGGTTTAATCTACCTATCATCCTATTTTTTAAACTAAAATCACTTACCTTTCATCCTTGTGACAATGATTTTAATCACTTGGCTCCACTACCATTCAATGCAATAGGAATTGCAAAGCAAGTGCTTTTGGGATTTGTCCACCAATGATCGCCAATTATGTGAGCCAAAAATCTTGCCTCACATTATAGTTAGAGTAAAAGTAGAAAATATGGATTTATCTTGGAACTACGGTAGTTTTAGCAAAGGTTAGTTATTTGATGAATGCCAAATAAGAGAGTAGAAGTAGATTAAGTAGTTATAGGCCCAAGAAAAATAATAGGAAAAAAATTAGAATATAGAAGGAAAAATCAATAGAAATAATAAAATTGTAGGAAAAATTAGAAGGAATGAATGTAGATGTAGAATTTCTGTATGTAGTGTATCAATATCCACTAGTTTAGACCTTTTTCACATAACATCGTATACTTTAAAATGTCCATTAATCCTTAAAGGACAATAGTCCCATGGAGAACTATTTGAGTTTCAATTGACTCCCTCCATCTCAAATTTTGGCATGATTCTTGAATAGGCAACTTTTTAAATATTTTTTTGTTGACATAATTTTTGTAGAAATCCAACTTACAATTTTGAAAGTTACGAACAATTTTCAGGGACAAATGACACAAAGCGCACCAATTTTTAATAATATACAATAGTGTAGCAAAACTACAATTGATTCTAAATTCAATAGAAATCCAAGTTTTAGTCCATTTAGAAAAAAAGAAAAATTCCACTCAAAAAGGGAATGGAAATCTTTGCATCTACTTACGTATTTTTGAGTTTTTGAAATATGCAAAGGATACATTATGTGCAAAAAATATTAGTGTATTGTTAATTCTCAACACATAGCTTCATTGCAAGATTTTTAAGGGCATCTTCTATCCCTCTTCTATTTCTAAAATGTGGTGCACATGTGCCTAAGATGATCATTTAAAAGTTAAAAATTGTAAATCATGGCTTGAAGTGCAAAAATTTGCCGAAGAAGGTGTTCAAAGTTTGCTGAAGGTGTTTAGTTTGACCTCAAAGAGAGTTCATGTCTCACTTCAAAGGCTAATAATTTTCAATCCATGTGGTTAAACTAAACAAATGTTGTATCACACACACTTGTACAATCCTAGTACAAGATCCTACGGTTAGATATGCATAAATTGTGTTTATTTGTATTTTGTGTTGAATGCATGGAAACTGATAGTTTTTAGGAAGTTTGGATTTTGAAATGTCAAAGAACTTTAGAGGTTAAAATGCTTTAAAAACCACATTGAAATATTACAAGCCATGCTTGACTGTATGAAAAAAATTCACTTTAATTATGCAATCACATCATTCACTTATTGCACTTTCTTCCAAATAAAAAAATCCTTTTTGTTAGAATTATTAATTTTTCAAAATTTCCCTTCAAATCTTTTATTTGTGATAGTAACATTTTATTTTATTTACCTAGATTATTAAAACTTTAACCCCTAAAGTTCCTTTGATAAGTTATAATGCCACTAACTTATAAGCTCAACTCATCATCAAGTTCATGTATGTGACGCTCATATTATACAATTGAATTGATTATTTGGTGGAGAATAATGCAACTAAGTAAACTTTCCAAAAGTAAAAAGTCTACAAGCTTTCCGTGGTATTTTTCAGTGCATAGCTCATGGTATAGATTTGAAAGTAGGTATAGATTTGAAAGTAGGTATAGAGATCAAAGTGATTCAAGGTAAGGCCTCATATCCCAAAGTTTTGCACCTTGGATCCCAAAGCTACAAACACACCATTTGTGGTCATTGGTCAACCACTTGTTGACGCCCTTTGCCCTTCTGAAATTACCAAGCCCTCTATTAACCCACTACTAATCTTTAACCTCTACTAAGTTCTTACCACCTCCATCCACCAGAGCCATATTTGACTAAAACACATAGAAAGGATGAGTGTAACTACATCCAATATGATTTTTGCAATCACAAAAATCCATAATGCTCATTAAGTTCAAGTTTAATAAAAATTCATCTAATTGCAAAGCCACTATAATGTTTTTCTTTCGCAACAATATTTTCCAATCTACTACATGGTTAAATTACCAATGTACGTTGGTGAAAAAGGATTATGGACTAATTTATTCAAAAGCAAGCAAGATCATGAGATATAACCATAGATAAGGGCCTACTCTGATCTACCAATCAAAACATGCTAATTGTGAAATTTCACCATAATCCTGAATTTCACCACAAACATTTTGAAAAAGTCAGGAGGATTACTTTATTTGGGAGGAAAAAGAAAAAGAAAACGACCTCGAAGGGGTTTAAAATAGAATTGTATCTAAATTCTTGGTAGCAAGACTGAACCTGTTCTCTTCTCGTTGGATCAAACAGCAGACCATATCAGTACATAAAAACACTGTTGGAAGTGTTGAATTGCATTTTAATTCGATTATGCAACAGAAGGACGCACGTTCAATGAAACGTTCTTTCCTCTCCTCAAATGAAACTGCCAACTTTCACAACTTCACAATCAAGCAAATCAGTAAGCTAAATCTGGAAAATTCAATGAATTCTGGACTTTGGACTGAACGCATCACTTGGAGCTCTCCGGTTGAATTACACTAGAATCATCCGGAGACTTCTCAATTCATCGGGAGATGTGATCAACGGTCATAATTTCTGGACTTTGCATAGTCCAGATTTAGTTAATGACAATAAATTATGACTTCCTTCTCTTGGCTAAAACGTAGAAATAGACGTGCTACCAATCACAAAATGAAATCATGTCAAGCTTTGAATTCCAACCAGAGATCACTTTGTTGACTGTAACTACAGCAGTCTACAAAATCACGTTCAATTTGAAAATGTGGTGTGAAACTGAAAACAACAGTTATCCACTATCAAGGAGTGATGGGTGAGAGAAAACAATTGAAGGTTTGAACAGGAATACAATCAAGATACAATGGACTTCTTTTTTCTTTGAAAAGGAGTAGTTTCCACAGATTCTTCTCCGTCTCTAACGAACTAGACAACCTTGCCCAGGACACACCAGGCCTTGTTAAACTCACCCCCACAGCAAAATCCTGGAAGGTTGCGTAGAAAAACTCGTCACCAGGCAGCTGTGAAATCTACTCACCTTCGAGTTGAGGAGGTTGAATCATTCAACGACTTGTCCGATTTGAAATCATGTCAAAAAATTTATTAGTACGTGCCCATGAGTTACAATCACCTCACAGTAGAGAACACCTTTCTGTTGCCTCAGACAAGCCCCAAAATACTGTACATCATGACACGCATTCTTTTCGGTTCAATTGATTCAGGTGAGCTGGTGGTCATTCCTGTTAAGTTGTTGAAGAAGGGGGTGGACCAATGACAAGAAAACGTAACCAGCTTCCCTTTCAGTGTAGAGCCCATAATGAACAGGACCACCTTCAAGTATGAGCTGGCCATGCGCATGCGAACATGGATCAATCTCCCATCGTCAAACCAAAGCCAAACTTGTAGTTCTTCCTTCTATGGTCAAGCTGCGAACATAACGCATGAACGACTTGTCAATCGAAATATAGCCTCATAGAAGTTCATAATCGTAGAGTAATTGCATCTGATTACTACTCATTTAGTCTGCAGAATGAGTCACTTATGCAGCTTTCGTATAGACTTGCATCTCTATTTTCATTACCAAATGCAAAAAAGGTAGATTGCAGAGATAATGTACTAATTTTAATCAAGAAAGTTCCACTTCCACTGCACTGCAGTGTAGTCTCCAGCTTGAACGTGAGCATAAATTTTTCCAGAATTCCATATCACCCTATGTTGAATACATGATCCACATGAATTCGAACATGATCATTGAGTTGTAGAGTCTGTATGTTAATCTAACCTCCGCAGAAAGCAAAAATGTAAAGCCGGGTGAAAACTTCTCCTCCAAGTAGGCTGTCGTGCACAAGTTGGTGTCTGCCCTGCCCCTTATCCGGCACTGCAAACAAACCAGAAAAGCATCAGCGTGACCTGCCACATGTGTTGTAAGCACATCAGACATAGGTTCAAATGAACTCCAATAAAGACAGACGGGTTGAAATTGAAGGCGTGTTTTACCGGGCCCAAGAGATAGTCGTAGGCAACACTGGTTAGTGCCTCGCCACTGTTCCAGTTGTACACGAAATCGGAAACCACTGACACCTGAAACGATTACATCATATGCATTAATGTTAACGAAATTCTGCATCAGTGGCATCTGAAACTGATGCAGTCCTTAACAAATGCCCAGAACATTAAAGATGTATAGGTTTAAATACTTTCATGCACATTTATACATCATCGTTGCCGCAATTGGATGAGGAATCCTAAGATCATAAACTAGATTGCTTCCATACTAACCAGCTTCGGACAAAATAGTGTCTCGGTCGAAGGTCCTCAAATTCAAGACTCTCTGGAATTAATGATAAGTATCTAACAGTTTCAAATGCTCAGAGTCGTTGACAATAAGATGAACATTACCTTGTCGGTCAGTCTTTGAACATAAGTGCAACTTACGTCGCCGTCAAATTTCACAAGACCTGTAGCGATCTGCATGCCATCATGGTATGATTCTTAGAAAACATCACTTGCCACAGTTGTGCAGAGCTTAATGTACACGACCAATGTAGTGCCAAAACTGTATGTAACAAACTATAGAATCTCTTTTTTATCACGGGGACATCTAGTATTCCCTACATGCTCTGAGAACTTGGTAAATAGTGATGAACACCCTGAAGAGTTTCTAAAGAATCTAGAGGTCTTTCTGTCATAAGAATGAGAAGGACAACAAAAAATAGTTATTATCATGAATGCGGTATAAGACACGGCTACCTTACCACGGCATCAGTTTTGTAGCGACCTGCAAGACCCAGGCTTGATTTTCGGTCTCGGCCGTGCCAGATCCCTTCTCCTCCAAGTGACAATTTAGGCGTCACACTCTGCTCCACCACTAATCGATAGTAGTCAAGCTCTTAGAAACTTTACAAATCAAATACATAAATATTATTCTCACTCAGCATATAATATTGCAAATGAATCATCATGGAAACGAATCAAGCTACAGATGTACGTATATGGTATCATGTCTATCACTGAAATTGAAGCACTCATGCCTAGCTAGACTATAACCTATTGGAATGAGATCCTTTGTAAATCAGGTGATCATCAAGGTAAGATTATGGATCTCACCTGCATGTAATTCACACCGTAGTAAGCATTGTTTCCCATCGTCAATTGAGCTTGGTAGTCATTCCCCTGCAGCAATTTTCATCAATAAGGTTCAATGAAGAAAAGCTGACAGCGTAGGACAAACTCCCGGGTCCTCTATAGACCACTAATACAACACTTCTCGTGGCATTGAAATCGATAAAGTCTCTATTTAAGTTCGCAAGATGAAGTTCCATAATCGATGTAACGCAAAGACGCAATGACAGAGTCTGACTCCGAATGAAAACATCCTAGTACTTAGCAATTTCCTTTACTGTTCTACTTTAACAATTAAAATCTTGTATTCAATGAGTATGAATCGAGCTTTATACCTTGTAGTTGAAGTTGAACATGCCGACAGAGAAATGTGGATCGTTTGTAAGCTGCAATATACATAAACGTTGTTAATAGGCAATGTGAAAAAGCCTCAAAAGAGCATTTTACACTACAATATAGACATCCATGTTAAATCTTGACAAGAAGAGGTGGAGCTGCTCTGTATAATATGGGTACTTCTGTGACGAGCTGTCCTTTCATGATCGAGTTCATAATAGAATTCGATAATAAATGCTCGGGAGATGATGAAACGTGCGGCGTACACATTTACTTATCACAGGACGAGTGCGAGAAATAGAACGGATATCATATATCTCGAATGACTGGTGAGTGATTAGAGTGAACATGCAGAATATTGTCAAATTTCTGAACAGCTCCAGATGAATGTATGCTCGAAATCAACAAGAAATCATATTGCCTAATTTCTCAATCCTTGTTACTGAACATGGTGCACACAGAACTCAGAAACACTTTTCGCTTTAGTTGAAGCTTTAACTTCTAATGAAACGGAAACGCACAGTGGAACACAAACCTGGGCATTTGCTTTAATGGAAAATCGCTCGTTGACATCATACTTCACTCGAGCTGCCATGCGCCCATCTGACATAGCACGTCCCATCATCAGGACTATGTCCATCTTGCCCTGCAGTTTTCAAAATGAAATAAGCATTGCTCAGATTGAAAGTGCACCATCTTGTACACAGTTCAAAATTAAATTGAACGTAGAGTACAGATTTTTGTCACTTGTATTTATTCCCGAAGACAAAATTTACATGATGGCTTATAATCGCACACCAATAATTGAAACAGCAATTTTAAAAGATCTGACCTTTTGATCAATAAGATTAGCCCCCAGTTCATAGTGAGCGGCTGATTGTTTAACCACAGGGCTGGTAACAGGTCCAGGCAAGTCTATTTGACCCATATACACACTGCATTCCAATTCGTTGTAAGATGTGTTGGAAATTATCGAAAAACACAACAAAAGTTTAATGAATCTGTTTAACAGTGGCTAAATAACATCAGTTGGATGACCTCAGGGGACAGATGGAAAATATTCTCATGAATACTAAGATCTCTCACATAGTGACCACGCTCTAAAAACCATGCTAAATGACCAAGTTGGGATAAGAGTATGCCAAGATATTTAGCAGACATGACATAATACGCATATTGAAGGAAACCACATCTTGAGACACTCACCTTTTGCTCAGTGCAAATTTATTATTCAACGATCTGGTCATATCAAATCGTACCCCTTCGAAGAACGCCGGCTTCAAGGTCACTGGAATGAAGACAGTCAAATCATACGTCAGATAACTTGCATGATTCTCTGCTAACGGTGAACATTCCAGAACTTATTGACAGGACTTCGTGAGTCCACCACCACATGAAGGGCCAAAGGGATCATATACATACCTGCTCTTAACAACTAATAATCTATAATATCTCCATACCTCAACACAGTTTCTATTTACAACACCAGGTTATATGTTTTTCACCAGGCTTCCAACTTTCACATCAAGGCTGTTGAATGACAAGATGGTCAACTTACAGTATGCTTCCCGGGTGATATCTTCGTACTTGACCGGACATGGTAAATGCGTGTAGTTTGGGTTGCCCGGAGCACCTCCTCCCTCTCCACATATGGCCGCTGACAGGACCTCTTGTGGAGAGCAATAGCTGATGGCTGCCCCCATTGTCACTTCACCACCTTCTTACAATCGGAAGTATCAAGAGGCTCTCGATCTCAACTACACTGCTGTCGCTGATCGGCTATTCCAAACTGCAGATAATGGCATTGATAAAAACCTACATCTCCGTAGAAGGTGTTCATCTTCCTGGCTCTACGCAACCGACAAAAGATTCAAACATTCTGCATTATTACGCAACCGAGCAGACTTGCTTCTTTTTGAGAACTGAAAACCCTCCCGGCTCCCACAAAGCATGACAGAACACACCCTCCACATACTGTAGTCTCCGGAGACTCGAGGCCAGGCCACATATTTTCCCCTCCGAACCGTCGACCAGATCAATGCAGTCGGTGCAATAACCGCTTCAACGTGGGAGGAATCGTTCAACAGGATCCCTGGTTGCCTGCACTGGAAGTTCAGACACCGAAAGGCACAATGCAGCTTAATCTTCGTGTAATAGCTCCAGGCAGGCCACCGGGTCTGGAGCTCCTATCAACACAATATTGCTTACGGAGGGGTACATGACACCAAATGGTGCGTGACCCTAACAAGTGCGAGTGAGACCTCTAGGTCGGAGAAACCAGGGAATTTTAGGGCTTTGTTGTTGGGGCATCTGAAGGAGAAAAAAAAAGCAGAGGCCTCAATCTAATCTCAAGGGGCATGGATCATACCTGAACCGCTGCAAACCCTCTGGCTTACTCGTATTGAGGACGAAGGCTCTCACGTTCTCCACTACCTGCTCCCATTATTACACCCTCCTCGATTACAGGATAACCGATACTGGTACAGGATCTCCGCTACACAATATCCGGTACCAAAGCCACATGTTTCTATATTGGCCCAGTTTCATGATCGAAAGCAATCAGGATCCTTTTCCAACCAAGTGCTTTCAGCTCCCATATCATTGCCATGAGACAAAGACAGTTAGGAAGCCTGTACTTCAGCAATCAGTCCGTCCATCACCTGTACTTCACCTTAATTATCAAGGCAAAACTCAACTGTATTCAGTATCGTTTCATACCTGAAAGTACTGGAGCTAACTTAGTTTATCAATCTCCGAGTTCAAAGAACTTTCTCAATAAAATGAAATGACCTAAGAAACTGTTTATGAATGTTTACATCAGTATCGCACGTTATTTATAATGAACTTACATGTAACCGTGTTTAGTGATCCATTCGAACTACTTTCACTGACTTCATTATGAAAACATTATGGGATCATAATTACAAAATAGAGGATTGTGTAGTTTAAGCATCAAAGTTACAACATTTGCATGATACATGTTGAAACAACAAGATGTTGATGTTGTATGTATAGTAAAAGTTTTTCAACACATTGTATTTATTGATCATTGAATAATGTTTATTGAATTCCGTGTGATTTGAAAAGACGAATATATTGTTTAAGAAAGTGAAAATTTGAAATAAAACCTGTAAACATACACGTGGATAAGTACATACCGGTTTTTTTGTCACCAAGATTTGATATAAATATTTGATCTTGTCCAATTTTTTGTCACGGAGATTTTGTTACGTCATCTGTGATCTTGTACACAGTTATAGAAGTTCAAGTATTATATGCATCACATTTGTCTCATATGTTGTTTAATGTGCACGGAGTAGATTGATAATATTAATAACTACATGCAAGAATGTTTTTTGAATCTCGCATACAGTATATTAATATCTACTCCCTGTACTTTAAACAACATATAAGACAAATGTGATGCACATAACACCTAAAATTCAGTGACTATGCACAAAGGTATTTTTGTCTTCAACTTAGAAGACAGAGATGGTCCACCAAAGAATATTCTCAAAGAGCTTATTCAAGCTTCAAGGTAGGAAGCTTCTGATGCAATATTTGTCCCTGGACGATTATATAACTAGCTCACACTACAAATCAGCAAAGAGATGGACACAGAATCTGACCAAGTGCTTGTTTCAAGAGTCATGTTCTTGAAAACTGAACCCAACCTGTGCCAACAGCCAAACTTTCGGTTGCAGGAAAAGGAGTTAACTGTTGGGTCTTCTACTCGGGAGGGAGGTCGACGAGACTATGCCGATGGTTGGAAGATTACTGTGACGAGAAGTACTGTTCATGATGCCCCGGGTTTAAACAGCTGGCAGGAGAAAACAAACGAAATGAAACAAAAGACGAACGACGACCTACATTCGTCGGTGGCTCAGCCAGTTCCAAGTCTTCGATTACATCTTGTCCAGACACCTGAAATTCTTTCGTGTAGGTCACCGTGGAGATGATCAGGACCGTCGTTGCGAAACAACACTTTCACAGTGATTATGAAAAAAAATGACTACGAACTGTTCAGTGAGGGCAAAGTGAGACTTCGTCTACCTGAGTGGCAACATGAAAAGCATGGGTCTGATTGTTCATATCTTCCGCCTTCAAGTAGTAACACCTGTAAAATTATCCAGAAACCTCAAGAGATTATTAGAAAATTTACAGCGAGCAATTATCTGAGCACTACGACAATAAGAGCAGCAAGATTCTCTTCAGTTCAAGTCGGGCATCATTCGGTACGCGAAGCAATAATTCGATTGATTCCGATCTCATTTCTAAGGTTTCTTACTCGTCTGTTTCAACCAGAAAAAATTATTATCGTGAGAAGCAGCTGCTACGAGCTTAGTAACATATTAGCAACAGTACAGTACGTGAGAAACGTGGCAAAATCTTACTCTCCAGATTATGTAGTTGCGATGCCCATCTATATTCTTGGAAATGATCAGATCAGTCACACTCCAGCCCAGGTTCTTCTGATTCTGCCACATATACTGACTTAGAATGCTTAGATCGGAAGGGGAATCAACACATGCAGCGTTATTGCCGTCTTAATGCAAGAGTCCAATAACGGATTCCGGAAGACCCTTTCCGTGGCAAAAGCAGTGGCAAATCGCAGGCCGCACGGCTTTGACTTTGACCTGGCAAGTCGAAGAAAAGAACTCCTCCAGAGTTGGACAGCTATTGCATCAGATCTTTGACCTGGCAAATCAGAAAAAGCACCCCAGTGAGCTGGATGATCTCACCTGCTGCAAGCCTGCATGCCGAGGACTTGGGTTGATATTGTGCACAGCCATGCATCACCCAGCCACCAATTAAAGTCGTACTGGTTTCATTGTGTATGTATGGACGTAACAATACGTCATCAGCAGATACGTTCATCATAGACCCAACCTCCTAAGTGGAAGGAGATAAAATTAGTCCTCTTAATGCCGTTGTGATGCTTCCACATGTTCGGTTCCGGACGAGAAACATCAGCTCAAAAGTCCTAGCACGTAACGTTCCAAAAACTTAGAAGATCATGGCCTAGATCTCCATAAAAGTAAGCTGATCAACACATATTTGTCAGGTGATGAGCTGACGAGAGATGAATTTCAAGCTTTCATTCACGTTGGGATGTAACAAAATGAGTGAATCATTCAAAAGCATAATCTCTCCAAAAAAAGATTGTGCAGGCATTGGCCACATACCTCGGAGGCTTCCATAGGTGAGAACGAACAGTCTGATATTCTGAAATGAAGAAGTCCCACCTTGTTATTCTGCAAATACGTTCATCATCTAGATGGCCAATAATATCTCGGTATCCAACTGTCAGTAATCCATGCTTTGCTTTTACATTTTCCCTGAATGCATCTGAATACTCGTACTACAGGCACCTGCAGCCTGATCCAACATTCAGGAGTCCTCTGTAAAAGAAGTATACCTTGTAAATCAAAACCAAACAGACACAATAACCAAGTTTGCTCTGAAACTATGGAGAAATGATTTCTTACAAAATCATATACTCTCATACAGGTTCATCAAGTTGACTTAAATGTTCCTTGAGAAGCAAAAGACAAAACAAGCGTGACGCATTACCTTGTGACTTGTCAATATTCCTTGACGTCATTCAAAGACGTATCACTAGTGAATGGGCAATAATGCACCAGCATCTCTAGCAAGCCCCACCTGCTGACTTCATCCTTTAAAGTGTTCACTCGTGGATCTCCTCACGTGGCTGATGAAAAAAAGGGCAGGCGGAAAGAGTCAAGATGAAGAGTTCAAGATAAAACCCCGATTGAAGACGTGACTGTTGAACACACCACAGTTAATTGAACATCCCCTTACCCTTCAGTAAATCAGCTGGTTAAAATTTAACCATGTACACAGGCTCCATCTTTAGATGATGCTACAGCAGTTTTATCCTTGTCACTCAGAAAACTCTTACCACTAACCCACCCACACATGCCATGTTCTAATGTGCATGACAATAGACAGCCGGCATACTTTCTAACCAAATGGGACTACTGGAAAATTTCAATCAAATTCACTCTTGTCTATCACCAACATTAGGAATCTACAAGTGCCTTCATAGTTAGTAACTGAGCCACCCTGATAATCAGAGGCATCTTAACAGATGACAACATGCTCTGAGGCATACGCCACATACAGTTGCAGCATTCCCATCACGTATCTGAAATGGTCATTTCTTCACTTACTGCTATTGAACTCTTCATACTGATCGCTAAGGAGGAAAACAACAGCGCTGCAGACAAGAATGCAAGTGAATCATTAAGCAATGTTGCCCCGCGACACTAGCCGTCTGACTATGTTCTACAGGATGAAAATACACTCGGCCTGCGACACGAAGAACAATTCCGAAGGCTCTCCAAACCAGTGAAACAAATAACCGTGAGTAGCATACGTTTTGATACAATCTTGACTCAAGCTGATCAGCTCTGGACGTTGCACATAATCTCCTGCACTAAAAAGATCGTGACGAGAACATACGCCACTCCGGAAGAAGTGTGCAAGCCACTGTGATGCGACAAGGATGCCCATATTCCCAACCATCCTACAGAGCCGGAGGTTCTAAATGGACAAGCGATTTGGTAGCTCTTCAGAAGATTCGGGACACATGAAATTCTCTCGACGTTCCAAAAGCAGTACATAACGTCCTGCCTTATGTGTACTTGACATTCAATATCATGAGATGTGGTCAAGGACAAAGGAGGCAGAAAGCGTAAAGGCTACAGATCACTAAAATGCTAGGACTTTCACTGAAGCATGCAGGTAGTCTCCGACACAGGTACCATTAACTACGACAAAGAAGTCTAAAATTTAGCCTAGCATAACAGTACAACCAAACAGTGCTATCAGGTCCCAGTTTGTTAGAGGTCAGAGAATTGTTATAAAGAGTAACAACCTGAACTTCCCCCTATAGCTTCCTCTTTGTTGCCGGCGAATGTTCCACATACTTGCCGAGTGGCAGCGTCGCTTCACCACGAATGCGTTGATTCGAAATTGAACGTCATAGAATTGTCAGATCTGCACCCGCTCGGTAAGTAACTGAAGCTTCGGAGACCTGTTCCTCCGTCCATCATACAGACCATCGTCCTCGTCTTCTGTCATGATACGACACAAAAGGACATAAGTACGTTCAAAATTGGAAGTCCGTTTCTTTTAAGTAAGGTTAGAACGAATAAAGTGTACATTTCAACCCTGGATTAATGAAGACAGACTAGACTAAAAGCCGAACAGAAGCAATACTTTGGTATTCCCGGGCAGTCCTTGGTTACTCGCGACTGGCCTCAGATCTCCTGCTAAAAGTAAAGCTACATGGAATCCGTTAAGGTGATGAATCACGAATGAGTAGCACGTTACATACATGATGCTCTATGACTTTGCACTCTCCAATGGAGCAACATCTTAGCCACTCGGTTCGCAGAGCGCACATGGACCGTCAGGAGAGAACAAATGCCGACAAACATTGTCTACATGTCAGGGTATGGAGTGCAGGAGACGGTATCCTCAGACTTCAACATGCTTCAGCTTGTCAGCAAGTAGAGCCTGGTGCTTTCGCACGCACCGCACGGATGGTTTCCAATAACCTCTTGAGGACCATACCTGGCTGGTCTCATGCACTTGCTCAGCGCTCTAGAAACCAGAGAGCGTTCTGAAGTTCTGTTTACGTGATGTTCTCTGTAGTAAGAAGGCGGATTAGGGAAACGCCACTGTTAAAAAAAATCCACCAAATGCAGATGATCCGCCATTCGTGGTCGTACGAAGCAATCTTGTTCGCAACGGAAGCAGAGCGCCGAAACCAGGCAGGTAAGTTGATGATCTCAACTTGTGCACGGTCTGGTGTTTGGATGATGACACTATTGCAGCCAGAGGTTGCCTCCCGGCCGGCAACAGTAGCAGGCTCCGGCGCTGGCAAAGGAAACATTCCGCTGTCAGGGAATTTCTCCCAGACTGACGTCATCCCCGAAACTCCGCATGCAGCAGCAAGCTCACCGGCCACGCGCGCATCAGCGCCAGCTTTTGCAGCCCGCGCTTTGCTGCAGGCAGACAAGCACACGCACGTTCTCGGTCTACCGTTGCACATGACAACGTGCCAAGCCTGGTCCCGCTGGCGGTATTGCCATCGTCTCCCGTTCTTGCACCAAACGCGTCCTCTCTCCCGTCACGCAACGAACCAAGAAACCTACCATGCACACACTCTCACCACTCTTCACCCCCTCCACTCAACACAAAAAAAAAAAACAAAAAAACACGCAAGGCTAAAGGATAGAGGTGCGACAGGAAGAGGGTGAGCACACATGAACAAGTACTTCATCCGTGGGTACATGCTCAACTGTGCTCACTCTCTTCTGTCACGTCCACTCCCCGCGCCACGAACTACGTCAGTACGTTACCCGTGCGTGGCCGTGTCCGCACCCTGGCCCCTCCCCCACGACGCGCGCCCTTCACGGCGCCGAGGCCGGCCGCCATCCTCCACTAGGCCATGATGCTGCCGCCGGTGCTAGTGCGACCCGCCGCCGGTGCCGTGCCGCTGCGAGCGAGCGAGCGAGCGACGGCAGGAATGGATTCGGACGCGGAGTGGAGCGCGGGCGGGGCGGCCAACATACAGCAACTTCGCAGCAAGACAAACGAATGCCGAGCATCCCTCGCCAAACGGAATGGAATGCTCTTGTACGGTGAAGAAGCTGTCCCCGCCACTGATATATATACTACCTGATAAGTTATATTCACTTTACTTACTGCGAGTTAAGTTTGCCTTTCTTGTGCCCTCTAATTTAAAAAAAGATAAGTTCACTTCCAAGTAACTCCAGGACCGCCCATGCTTGCCGTCACTTTCCCAACCCCTTTGCCGTTTCTCATGGGCAACTTGTCCTCTGACCGGTACACTGGTTTTGGTATTTGGAGCTACGCTACATTTCATGTTACAGTATAACCTCTCTTCACCCGAGTTATGTTTCTCTTGAAAATTAGTGTTACACTTCACTAAGTTCACTTTTTGTACACTTTGTAATACTTTGTTATTTTTCTCAGTTTTCTATAACACTGAATGTAAAGGTAGTAAAACTCCAAAGTTACATTTCTTTGCATTTAGTGTTCATTAAATTAGTGTTGTGACATTATCGGCGTTGCTGACATAGTGTTAGGGTTGTGCGGTTCACTAAATACCAAGATTAGTGTAGTATGGCTTCAGTCTTACCCGGGCATCGTTCCCCGGGTACCTCAGGGTATCAGGCTGGTGTCAGTCCTGACTCCTGTGTGATATATCAGTTCAGAGGTAGGCATTGGAAATTACTGGGGAATCCATGTCCAGAGTCACATTGTGCCTTGTTGGACTTTCGCACCAGAAGGGCAGCAGTGTGAGCCGGGTATTGCAGGGTATCAGGAGAGTATCCAAGCTTGGATGCGTTGTCCAGAGCTTGAGCTCCAACTTTAGTGCTCCTCTCACCCACCCACCCACATGGGAGCTTGCCATTTCTGAGAATGTGATCCACTCAATTCTGCATTGGAACCAGTCTAACTGATTGCGCAATTTTTGGACGCTCTTTCCGAGCTTGTGTGCATAAAAATTGTATGTGTGGGCAATCATGCATAGGACAGGTAGGACAAGTGCTGCCAGAACTTGGTTGCTGATTAAGTATTGGGCGCATTTTGGTGTGGCTAGATCAAGTCGGCATGGCCATAAACAAACCATGCATGATGGCCCATGGGAAATAGCAGCTTCTTGGCTAGAATCAAATCATAACTACCTCAGTGTTTGAGGGCTCACCATGCTGGACTTACCTTGGTGATGATTGTGGAAAGAATATAGGCTGGCCCACAGTGACATTGGACTGCCCCTCTTGCCCTATACACAAGAGGTACTGGTACCACCAACTCACTGCATATTCCTCACTTAGAAGTTAGATCAGCTAGGTTTTCTCGCAAACCTAGAGCCCATGACATAAACTCCATGCAGAAGACGGCCTCAGACTGTCTGCAAAACGCAATTTCACCCAACAGATTGTAACAAGCTTGTGCGATCAATGGACCAAGTACATATGATTTGCATGCAGTGAGTTGTGGAAACATGCTACAGTATTAGTGGTCTCTGTAGTACCAGTTTGGCTGGCCTACAATATTATGTGAACTTCCTTCTTCTTCTTTTTTAAAGTAGCCTTGGCCTATAGACTAGCTTGAATCAAGAGTTTGTTGGGAATTGTGTTACAATGTGGGACACTGGCATCTAGATAGCATATGACAACTCTCCACGCCTTGTTTTAACCCTTTACCGCCTACGTGGACCATGATAACCGGGGAGAATCTACGATCATAATGGATTAGGTTGAACATCATGTACACAGCGTGTGTATTTCAACATGACCCCACTTCACGGAAATCACTACACTTTGTTGATGCTTACATGGATTGGAGATTGGAGAGATCCACTAGAAAGCTATCAAGGAGCTCAAATGCATTTAGAGAACGTGAGACAATGGCTAAATATGGAAAGAGTTATAAGATCAAAAGCACCAAAAAGGACCCTATGAGGGCCTCGTAGGCGTTAAAGGGCTAAGAACAATCTTTCTTGTGAGAAGCATCATCAAGATTATCTACCCTATAAGGCCTAATGTTCATTTTTGGGTCGTTTGAGCACGTTACTTTTGTAGCAAGTATTACATGCCACCTCCGAGGAAAACTTGAAGAAATTTAGAGGGACAATAAGATGAGAATCTACTAGGACCGGTAGCGCAATGCCACAAAAATTGAACAACAAATACTTGTAAAGTGGGGTTGCAATGAAATGTATCCATTGTATAGATGATGATTTGCATAATATGTTATGCTCATAGATTCTTCTAGGCCTCTTGAGCTTGTAGGCCCTAAAGGGTTAATTTCAAACACATTTTGAAGATAATGATATGTACTCTCCAATCAATTAAAATACTTAAGTCATATTCCATAAGCCACCAAATGGAAAACTATACGTACTAAGTACAAATTTATGAATTATGTCACTTAATTAAAACCATCTACCTTGGAGGTTTTACTAGGGGCAAGATCATTTGTAAATTTTTTTGCTATTTATTTCTAAAGTTTGAAGATGAGAAATTATATGAATAATATTATACTAATATTTCTATAGGTCTGCCACAATATCTTGTTTGTGCCACGTCAGGACTCATGATAGGGTCTTGCACCTAGGTTTCAACTTCACAAGGTATCACATGTTTTCTTTTAAATAAAGAAATAGAGATTATGAACATTTTTTAAATTATACATAACCATTCTACTATTAAACATCCTTGTTGGACAAACAACTCTCTACCACCAATGCCACTTCTATTCCCAGGGGCATCAAAGTATGATTTTTTTATTATAACATAAAAGCTGATAAGAGTTTTAGTGCACATAGATCCTTTAACCCCTAAATTTCTTTGACATTTTCACACCAAAAACACTTCAAAATTATTAGTTCTAGTGCAATGAGTAAGAAAAAAAACGAAAATTTGTATTTCTGGTTTTAACCCTAGGATCTTACTTTACACTTCATGAATAAGATACTCACAAATTTTCATCAATTTTGTCCACATGGATTCAAATATGGCCTCCTTTGAAGTAGAAAAAATCATTCATTTCTATTCCTAGGTTAGTGGATCAACAAACTTTGACTTCACTTTGTGTCAATGTTTTGCACTATACAAGGTCTAAATTTTATATCATCATGTTGGTTGTGATGATAACTTCTTGTACACCAATTTTTAGAGGTAAAGGAAGGGTGTAGCTTATTCAATAAAATTGTGCAAGGAGTGGAGGTTCAAAAACTTCCAATTCATGTCTAAAATTTTGGAAACAAAACATGATTTATACTGATAATCTGAACAGTCAATTAGAAGGTTTACACCACATCTTGTAATAGAAATAATAAAAAGTGAAAATATGAAGACCTCAAAGTTTTATGTTGAAAAGAAGAAGCTTTTTTGGTTCCTTGCCTGACAATGAGTGGCAATGTGTGTAAATCTTTGACTTGGAATAAAATGCATTTTTTCACTAAAGACAAGAAATGTTTTTTGACAATGTGAAAGGTAATGATATTACTTTCTAGTAGCAAAAATTTCAAATTTACTAAAGTGTCCTAGCAAAAAGATTTCAAGCTACCCGACATGCCCGCACAGTCCGCACTTGACAATTCTTTCTTTTAGATGGCATAATTTTTTCAATAAGTCCAATGAGAATAAAACTTATACTCCCACATACCTCTTGTCTACTTGCATCTCTATACAAAATTTCAAGAATTATAAATCCAATTTGCAATCATGGGAACCTGCTCGAGGGCCAAGATTTGAAAAAACTCACTTTGGGACTTTTTTCATTCAAGGGTTGAGATGGACAATACCACGTAGTAGCTACAATAGATGCGTTTAACTGCATAAGTTAAAACTAGTATGTCATATAAATTAGAAGGATGTTTTTTTACAAAAGAAAATGCTTTACAATGGAACACATCATATGTAATTAAAAACTCTACACTCAAACTCTTAAGTTTGATTAATTTTTCATGCAACAATATATAACTTTATTTTTAATACACTTCTATACCACTGTCTATAGGTGTTCTCAACATCACATGTCAAAATTAGTTTTCTATGTTGGAGTTATTGTGAAAATAACAAGGGATGGCCTCCTTTGTTGCCCTCTACTTTATAACTTTTTGATGGTAAATGGAACCATATGGAAAAGGTGACTTGGTTTGGAAGAGCTTTGGGGAATAGTTACAATAGTGATCAAATCTATTCTTTGAAAACTTGGAAATAGTGGAACAACTTTAACTTCCTATAGGTAGGGCCCAAAATCATCAGTTCTTGCGCATTTCATTAGAAATTTCTTGAAAGTAAAGGGATGTAACCTGTCATCCCATACGTTATGTACTTATGTTTATTACTCAAATGACATGGACACGGTGACTTGGCTTAGAAAAATGTGAGGAACCACTAATCAACTCCTTCAGAACTTGGAGTACTGTGGGGGAATTTGAACTTGCATTGGGTAGCCTAGCCCAAAAGCATTGATAGCATGACCCAAGAGCATTGATAGCCATTACATGCATGCATTTCATTAGTGCAAATATTGAGAGCATGAAATGCAAAATGCTCTATTGGGAAGGACTTCAAGGAAAATTCCATTAAATCCCCCCAAAAAAACATGAGATTTCTTTTTGTTATATTCTTGGACACATTTGAGTTTGGCCTTCTCTTGGTCCTTTCCTTTTCTTTCCAAGAAACACTATTATTTAGAGCATGACCACCAAGACTCCAATCTTGGTGGCCCTAGCCTAGGCTGGTTGGAGCCTAGTGGAAATCAATGCCAAGCACTGAGCAGTGCCCCACCCATGCCAAATTGAAGCTACAACTACCTTCCCTTGTTAGAGCATGAGACAGTAAAAGATGTGTTTACTTTTTAAAAATGCAACTAATGGCGGAGGACCAAGCGGCTAGCCCAACACATTGCCCTTTGAGCAGCAAAGTGTTTGGAGGCAGGCTCGGCCCTCGCCCGGTAGCCTGCCCTTGCCTCGTTCAAGGCACGGTGGGCAAGTACAAAGCACCTCCACTTGCGCCATCCACCGGGTTGGAGGTGCGGAAGGACCATACGGGTGCTCTTAACTCTTACACGTTAGAAGGTGCCACTACACCAGTTTTGGTATTTAGTGTTACACTACATTTAATGTTATAACCTCTCTTCACCACATAACCCTAATTATGTTCCTCTAGAAAATTAGTGTTTCACTTCATCCACAAGATTTTTTTATCACTTTTTGTACACTTTGTAATATTCTGTTATTTCTCAACTTTCTACAAATGATTTCTTCATCAATAACACTAGATGTATAGGTAGTCAAAGTCTTGAGTTATGATTCTTTGCATTTAGTGTTCATGTTGAAATTTGGTGTTGTAACATTATTGGCTTTGTTGACATATAGTGTTAGGGGTTGTAATTAGTGTCTTAAACACTAAATACCGTAATTAGTGTAGTGGGACCTAGGTTGTTCGAACAGACGGGACGGACGGGATGGACGGGACGTACGTTTGGGAGCTCCGCAGGACGTTTGTAACTTAGAGGTTTGTTCTTTAAAACTTTTTCACATGTTTTATTGCCGGTCGCCGGATGGTCAGTGCGGTTAGGGCCCGGTCGCCGCCTAATTGGTGTGCGGTCGCCACACGATTGCCAACCGCACACCAACCGGGCGGCGACCACGCCCTGACCGGAGATAAATTTGGCGACCCCAATTTACCCGCGTACAGACTGACGGGACATCCGAGGACTTAGATTTTGGACGTATGTGACAAGTGTGAGTGGGACAATATTTTACATGTATGGTGTTGTATTTGAACATGATAAGGTTGAGATATCAAAATACCTCCAAATGAAAGATGTTAGTTGAATAATCTTCAAATAAAATGTGTAAGTCTTGCTAAACTTTTACACATTTTTGTATCCTACAGAGTAAAATACATGCATGTATATGGTATACAGTTCCCGATTGACATGGAAGGATTCAAATGCCTAAATCCATAACACAGACTAGAAACCACACAGTCTCTCTCACTGCCTCACTCAATCATGTATTTGAATTACATGCATACAACTGAATATATGTATTCGTATTTAGAACATGGACCCATGTATACCGTACTTGATAACCTCTACTGAGGATGGAAACAAATTACTGTGAACAAATGGCAAAAGAGAGTGTGAGTCCTGCAATTTCTAAGGGGGTGGGGCCTACTAAAATTAAACTCTAAAGTGACCAAGTGGTTCACATTAAACAGAAAATCCAAAGTTTTAGAATTTTGTTTTGATGACGGCTGGATATGTCATGATGGCAAGAGAATGTGCCTATTCTCCAGTAATGGTTTAAAAATGGGTTTATGCTACAGGCAACAGCACCCCACACATGTCTTACCAATTGGGACTGCTTCAACACCATCATTTACGCTGATAAATTGTGTGATTGGAATGTACTATTGTACGTACTTCCATGAGAATGTTTGAGTCAGCAGCTCAGCTCTCTAATTTTGTGATTTACATTCAACACTTTTATACGTACCAAGATTTACTGCACACCATGGATTATTGTGGATACATACTTTGTTGCTCTGCAGCAGTTCCATTACTGTACCTACTTCCACTTCAGTGATAGCATGGAACCGGCCCTTAGACATGTAGTCTGCATTGTTGACTTCTAAATGCACGTACACGGAAGCTGATACGTTGCAGAAGATTGTGGGAGAAGATCTGGGCAGGGAACACACCTATGACCGGATCTTCCGAAGCTATGTAGCTGGCCCACGGGTGCTGACATTTCTTATGCAAAGACGGATCCCCATCCATCCCACTGAGCTCACGTTTCAAGATCAGTGTCAATGCTAGCACCAGACCTTTTCTTTTGGTTCCCCGGTTTTAGCTAGAGTGGCGACACAAATTTTTTGAAGACCACACATTTGGCGACACAAAGTTTCTCCTGAAACAGTACAATATCAAATTTTCTCCACACATATCTTTTTTGGAGAATCCATCTCCATAAACATAGATTTGTACATCCTTTTTGGCGACAGGATGGAGTGCCCGCTGTTCATTAGTAGTAGTATGGCAATATGGCAACAACCACCAATGAAATTTTGGCAAAATAGAATCATGATTTTCCCACTTTTGGGGAATATTCCTTTGTTGGGAAAAAATTCGCCATTTGGCTCGGAATCGCCCAAAAAAAAAGCCTTGGTTAGCCCCATTCATGTTGGCATTTCCAGCTACAAACTCTACCATTTTTCTTCCTGACTAGCAGACAATGCCCTTGTCTGTTACCAAAAATATGGCCATCGGGCAAGTTCAATGTTAGAGAGAAATTCCCCCCTTCCTCAATATTTATCAATGTGGAGCAAACAAAATTCTAGATTCCATTGCCACATGGATTAGCTTTTGGAGTCCGAAAGTTTTTTTTTTTTGGCACAAAAACAAAACGAAGTTTGAATTGCAAAGAACCGAGGGAGCCAACACAAAACAAAAGGCGCGCCAAGGCCGGCAACGCAGAACCAAGAGAACGGTGATCCTAATGAAACTCCCTAACCCACATAACCCGATTATCCTACTTCAAACACAAGGCCTACAGCACATTAGCAGCTCTCCCACCCATGGAGCCAAGTAGAACGTGCCTCTAGGCAGGATCAAAATCTATGCACGATATTCTCCGTCTCTCCAAGGTCGTAGACCATACAACTTGGGTCAGTATTAATCAAAACATGACTTCTCCATTGGTTAACCGCAATAGCCTTGTGCCAAAGTTGTCAGATCAAGCCCGCTTCTTTCTCAACTGTCTCAGAGTCCCAAACATTCCTCCACTTGAGCTTGAAGCCGAAGGTAAAAATCTGATTCCACTTCGTGGTGACAATATTAGGAGGTGGCCGTCCGGCTCGCAGCAGCTGCCTGCCAAACTTGGTGGTGTAGGAGAGCAAAGGTTCACCGTTGGTCCACTTGATCATGTCCGGGTCCCAGGTGAGCAGGCTGGTCATCCCGAAGAAGAGAAGGACACCTATCTTGCGCTCCCTTTTAAAAAGGGTAACTCTCACCCGCTCAAGCCGCCCGTGGATGATGATGGTACTAGGATTCTCAACAATTGGTTTTCAAAGGATGATACGTGCTTGGACGGCGACCGTGAAGAGTCCTCCGTGTTCTCTGAGTGACCAATCACCTTCTTTGCCAATTTCGCGTCTTCCGATGAGTGCTTTCCCAGTGAACATACAGTGAGGCGTGTGGTCATTCCTAGAGTCAAAGATACCAAGCCATTCGGTGCTTTTAGCCGGATGAATTCCAACCGTAGCCCAATAGTGTTGGGTAGGCCTGAGTCTTTCTTCCAATCTCTCCCATGGTTCAAGTTCGTCTCCTTCTAAGCCATAGCAAGGGGCTGCCTCCTCGAAGTTAAGAATCATGTTGTCCTCAGAGGACCACAAGTCCCTGGTGAATTCAAGTCCCCTCCGTGCAAGTTGAACTGCTCGCCTTAGGGAAATCCACATACCAGTCATAACGCAACATCCAGAGCAGCGTACTCAACCATTCCTCTTTGGTGCTAGGCGGGGTGATGGACACATCTCTTACCATCGCACGCCATGCCGATTTAGTCCTATTCCAGAGACAAGATCCATAGGGGCCTTGAAAGCCTCGTTTAAAACCCCACCGCATGCTCGGTAGCCATTTAGGCCCTCTTTCGGGTTGACAATGCGATAAATGGAAGCGAAGTAGTGAGTTAACGTTTGACCTACTCGGCATGCATGCAACAATAGTCCATTTGCACATGAGTGTTGTCATTGCTTCCATCGGATCCACCGCATTGAGCCCCCCTTCCTCTCTCTTCTAGTAGATGGTGTTCCACACCACTTTGGCTCTGGTAGGGTTGGAGGAGCCTGCCCACATGTAGTTGTTGATTTTGCCAGTAACCCTTTTAATACCAGTGGAGCTTCCTCCCCATAATTCCAGGTAAAAAAGGGTAGTTGACACAAGCACACTATTGTCTATTATAATTCTATCAGTGTTGTTGGATTTTACTGTGGACTAGTATTTTAGTTTCCTGTCATTTTTTTCCTCCAGGAAGCCATCGATGTCCGGAGTGTTCAAATCTAATCTAAACGCCGTGCCTAATAGTCTGGAGATCTCTTCCTCTCGGGCCAATTTGAATGGGCGATTGTCAATCCACTCAGGTTGGGGTTGCCCACCACTCTCCCAGTATAATGCAGCTGACTTATCAGGATTCATAATTAATCCTAATGCATCACTAAATGTCCCTGATGTCTCAAGGGTATTTTGGATAACATGTTCTTCTGCAGCTAGTGTGAGGAATGTGTCGTCTGCGTATTTGGTGAGCAGTTGTGGGCTTTCTGTTCCTGAAATGCTAATTTCTTTAATCCTTCCTCTCACAACTTCCTTCTTGAGGCAAAAGTTTAGGATTTCTCCCACTATCAGGACAAGGTAGGAGGCTTAAGGGCATCCTTGTCTAACTCCTTGCTGAATGGTGAAAGTCTTCGTGATTCTTCCATTAACACTAACTCGGGCTTTAGCACCTTCAAATAGTAGGGAGATCATATTCAAGAATTCTTTGAGGAGTTCCATCTTAATCAAAGCCTTGAACAAAAAATTAATTTCTATTCGATCATAGGCTTTGGAGAAATCTAGCTTCAAGAAAAGAAGAGGATTGGATACTTTAGCGTGGTGAATAGTTTGATGTGCAAAGAAGATTTTGTCCAAGACAAACCTCATGGGGAAGAAAGCTGACTAATATGAGCTAATTAGGTCCATTAGGATGGGCTGGAGTCGTATCTGGAGAGCTTTTGCAAAGATTTAGTAAGACACGTTCAAGAGAGGGATAGGCCGCCAATTATTTAGAGTGTCGCGTTCCCCTCATTTGTGAATTAGTGCTATAAGCCCTTCCACCACGTTCCCCTGGAAGCTCTTTCTTGTTAAAGCCTCCTTTAACATCCCATGATATTCCTTGCCAATGTTAGGCCACATCAGTTTGTAAAATTCAGTCACTATTCCGTTCGGTCTTGGAGACTCCCTTGGTGCAAGGTGTTCTACTACATAGGTCAATTCCTCAAGAGTGATGTCTAGCTTCAGAATTCCTTGCATGGTTGGGGAAAGTTTGGAGCTCGGACCTTCTAGAGAAACTCTCTGAGCCTCCAAAATCTCCTCAGATTGTGGCCTCCTTCAATACAATCTTGAATAGAAGTCGTAACACACATTCTCCATTTCTAGCTGCTCTCTGTGACGGGCTCCATCTTCATCTAGGAGTTCTGTAATACTTGAGTGTGAGGGTTTCTATTTATAGGTGTTGAAGAACTCCTTTGATGGTTTATCTCCCACCCTCTTCCACTTTGTTCTTCTTGGGGTTTGTTGTCATGCCAATTTCCAATCCTCACAATGAGTGAGAACTTTCCTTGCCTGTTTCACAGCTTCCTGGGTAGCTAGGTCATCTGGATGCTGGTGAAGTTTGTTCCTAGCTTCCTCTAGGATCAACCTTGCCTCCTCCTCCTTTACTTGTCGTTCTTTTGCTTTTTCTATGCAAAAAGTCTTATACCACTTGAGAACCCTTCTTACTTTCCCAAAAAATTTGAGTTGAGGGGGGCAAACTTGCCATCTCTCCTTCAATTCCATTTCCACCTGTTCATTCTTCAAATAAAACGCGTTCACTATATATTTGGAGCCTCTTGGGGGCAAATGGTCTAATTCTAGGTGAAGGATAAGCGGTAAGTAATTAGAGAGTCCACTATTTCCCATTATCTCGTATTTCTTGATGTATTCCTCTTGGTTGCTTCTTGGAACTAAAAAGGTGTAGAACCTATCCAATTGTTCAAGGACTCTCTCCGTTCCACTACGACGGTTGTCCCACGTAAAGATGACAGGTTGGTTGTGGTTAGAGCAATCTTGAACCCCAAAGAAAGCTTTGAATAAGTTGAAGTCCTGTAGTTCTCTATCAGAAATTTGTCTCCCTGAGGTTGATGATTTGTCCCTTGGGTTATCCACAAAACTCCAGTCCCCTCCAATAATCCACTTATGGTTGGGGTTTAGTTTCCCCATCATCTCTTGCCATAGCATTGATCTCTGTAGGAAAGAGTGCAGTGCATACATATTGAGGATACCAAGGTCCCCTCTGGAAGATCCTCTCAAGATAATCCATTGTGTTGTTTTGCCATTGGAGGAGCCTTTTTCTATTACTAGGTGTTTGATTTTAGAGGAAACCATAATGCTTAGTCCCTTGCACCCTGCTAGTGCTTGATTAGCTTCCACTGCTGCGCAGTTGAAGGCCTTCTATTGTCTCCAAAGTCTCTCCGCAAGAGTGTCTAGAGTTGGGCCTCTTAGTTTGTGTTCATGAAGGCATAGGATGTCTAGACTACTAAGGTAAGGTCTAAGATAATTCTTTGGTTTTGCCACGTTGTCAAGGTTGTTGAGCCCTTGCACATTCTGGGTTAAGACCTTCACATTCATGTCTACTGTAGGGAAGGGAGTGGCCTCAGGGAGGTCGATGTTTCATTCATAATCCCTGCCCTTTCTTCCCTTGAGGGTAGTGGGCCAGTTATGTTATCCGATTATTTCCTAGTTTTAGTAAAACCTGTCTGATAAGGTTTTTGCGTTGCCTTCCATCTCCAACCCCCAACTAGTTTCTATCTCTCATGCCTCTCTATTAGGCATGTGGATGTAGAGAAAGGTGGCTTGAGTCCTCCCTCATTTCTATTTTCCCAGTGATGGTGCGGCCCTATAGGGGTGGAGAAGTCAAAGGCTTATTCTATCATGTCTAAAACCAAAGGAGAAGTAGGATCTCGGGTGGAACTTATCCGATCAATGGATGCCAAGGACCCCACGTTTTGGGGTGCTAGCACATCTTCCCTAGTTTGCGCACTGTCACTCCTGCTAACTTGCTCGCCGGAAATCCTAGCAAGTGGAATGTTCAACTCGGGTGCTCCCACCAATTAAGTGCTTGGGTTGTACTCTGAACTCTCCGTTTGCCATGCTCTAGCTTGGTTAGAACTGCTTGTCATCATTAGTTCCCAAATTCTAACTTCTTCCATACTTTGTGGTTGTGTGCTTCTCACCTCTTGTAGTCCATTGAGCGTGCCTCTTTCCTGGTCTTGCTGAGCTAGGCCTTCTTCATCTGTCCTAGCCGTTGGCTCTTCTAAGACGCCTCCTTGAGAAGTTTCGTTTGGTGCATAGTGGATTGGTTGATCCGTTCCATGTGTCACTCTTCTACCTCTTGTCCTTCGCCTTGTTCCTGTGTTGGTTCTCGTGCTTTTTAGATTCCTACCTCGAGCACTATATGATGTTCTCCCCTCTATTGTGGTTTCATCCGGATTCATCGTGTCTGGTGTTGTCCCTTCACTGCCTAGGGTGTAAGCCGAGGGGGCTATCATCCCTTTTTACTTCGGCCAACTACTGAGGGTCTACAATCATACCTTCTCCTGCCTCGCCTTTGAGGGTTTGTGCGTGTTCATCTCCCCTGCACTCCTCCGCTTGTTTGCCCCTGTTTGTCCTCATGGGCTCTACCTCCGCTTATCTTGGTCTTTGCTTAGGGTTTGCTATTGAAAACCCCCCTTGCTTGTCTTCCTGTGCATGTTCCACCTCCTCCGCCGTTGCGCACCGCCCTTCCTTAGCCAATGAACGCAGCTCTTCCTCTTTCGATGCGCGCCGCTTTTCCTCCGCCGCTGCACTTTTGGCTTCCTCAGTCGTCGTAGCGTGAGCTTCTTCTCCGGCCGCCTCTAGGTGTTTTGTTTCCCTCAAACGTTCTCCTTCCGCTGGTAATTGTACTCCAGTTTCTTTATCTTCTGTCGTCCTCAAATTCTTTCCACCCTTCGGATTTTGTGCCACATTTGTTGTTCCCTCCTCTTGCTCTTTCCTGTTCGTCTTTTCTCCATTATGTCCAGGTTTCCTCCCTGCCTGTCTGGTTGTTGATTTTCTTCTCAGGTCTCTACTCTTCCTTATTCTGGTTGCGATGCTCTTACTGGGTTCCTGCTAGCTCCTTCTTGTGGTCGTTTTTCTCTTACTAATCTCTCTGACACACAGGTGTTGTCTCTCCTTCGATTATGGTGCCTTTAGAACTGGAAACCTTCTTCATCTTTGTGTGGTCCCGAGGTAATGCTCCACTTTGTATTCCGTTGCCTTCTTCGACTGTTGTGGGTTCATGATTTGGCCTTGATGGTTTTCCATTCCAAACCTAACAATCTTTGATGTTGTGGTCCGTTTCTAGGCAGTAGCGGCAACGTATGGGAAGGAAGTTGTAGTCAATCAAGATGGTGTGGCGCGTACGTGATTCTTTCTTTATCACCACAACCGAAGATTCTCACGCTTCTCCGGAGTCCATCGCGATACAAAAGCGGTGATCACTGCTTTTATCATTGCTGCGAGCTTCTCCTAGGACTTTCCCAATTTCCAGTGCGATGTCTTTGATGATGCCACTCAAATCCTCTGGCACATGCCTAAGCGTCACCTAGGTAGGTAGTTTCATTCTCCGTGAAAATCCTCCTTGGTTGTTTGGTTGGTCAAAGTTGTCGCTATATGGATCGAACCCTGGTATCCACCTCTGAAAAATGCAGATGCCATCTTGTGTTGTGTATGGGGTCACTAACAACATTTTATTAATATTTTCAGGCTTTTCTGCTTTGAGGAGGAGGAAACCCTTACTTAGGTGTCGTCCAAGTTTGATGTTCTCACCAACTTTCCGTTGCAGCTCTTTGCACCATAGCTAGAGGCAGTGTTCTTTGGGGCGACCGCCAAGGAAGAAGACTATTGAGCTAAATTGTGTAGATACTTTGACTTGCTGTGGATCGCTCCTTGGTAAACCGAGATTTTTCTTTTGAGGTCTTTAAGAAGAAAACCAGCGTAGCTCCGTTTGTATCCGACCGGAAGTTCTTCCCTCGGAGTCACTTTTGAGAGGTGTAGTCCCGTGATTACGGTACGTTGGTCATTAATATCTGCTCCATAGAATCCTGTGACATTGTCTCCATGGGGGCTAGTACTTGTTGGATTTGAATTCCGGACTCCTCTAGTATGTTGGCGGCGTTCCTCAGAGTGTCTGTGTAAGAAGCCATCTTGGCAAAGATGGCCTCTTCGTATCTATAGTAGGCTTCCAACTCGTGCAGGAAGGGTGTGGTTACCCTCTCGAAGGTGTGTTTTCACACCGAAAATTGGTTGCGCCGTTCTTGTACGTCAACGTCTATTTTTTGAGCTTTCTATTTCCTTTTCAAGTTTGTGAAAAAAGGCCTAAAAATCTTTGTACTGCAATTAAAATCCACGTTGAGAGCTGGGATACCTGATTGAGGAGGCCTGCTTTGTCTTGCCATGAGTCTTCCTCCTCGCTCCTTTCTACATCTTGTTGTCCAAGTTCTTGCCTTCGCAGGTTGCAGGTCCCGAGGAGGTGGAGATCCTCTTGCCTCCGCCTTGGACTTTGGCGCCCCTGCTCTGCACTTGTATGATGCAATCTGTGCCTTGTGTCAGCTGAGGCGCCGTAGGTGCCCCCCGTGCTCCTTTCCTTGCACAGTTCATGTCTTCTTTATCTAGCTCTTTTACTCCTGATTCTTCTAGGTTGCAGATCCCGAGGGGTAAGATCCTCCTATCCCCACCTTGGTCTTCAGCACACCTCCCCTTGCACAGCACTGTACCCTAAAGTATTAGTTAGCCTACCTTACCACATGATCTAAGTTCAGAAGCTCCACTTAACCCTAGACTGGTCATTTCTTTCTACACTCGACTTCCTACTTTCAGATCTCTCGTTGACTGGAGTGGATCTCCCTAGCACGTTTACAGAAGGTTGTTCCTTCTATCAACTTCGCGCTCATTGCTGCCATCCACCCGGTGAGCTCCGCGATTTGTGGACCCATCTCCCTCCACTAGTCCACTCCAGGATGGAGTGTCCGCTGTTCATTAGTAGTATGGCAATATGGCAACAACCATCAATGAAATTTTGGCAAAATAGAATCATAATTTTCCCACTTTTGAGGAATATTCCTTTGTTGGTAAAAAATTCGCCATTTGGCTCCAAATTGCCCAAAAAAAACCCCAAAAAAAGCCTTGGTTAGCCCCATTCATGTTGGCATTTCCAGCTACAAACTCTACCATTTTTTCTTCCTGTCAGACCAGCAGACAATGTCGTGGTCTGTTACCATAAATATGGCCATCGGGCAAGTTCAATGGTAGAGAGAAATTCCCCCCTTCCTCAATATTTTTCTATGTGTGGAGCAAACAAAATCCCAGATTCTGTTGCCACATGGATTAGCTTTGGGAGTCTGAAAGTTTTTGGCAGTGTGTCTCTAAGAGCCAATTGCCCGCCCATTTTCACTTTTATATTTATAATTGGGATGGCCCGGAATAGATATTTCGTATGCCTACCTACCATCAAAAAATTGAATTGACAAACGTTAGATTCTTCTGTAACTGCCACAGATGTCCATTAGAAGAACAATCCATGGCTTGTTTGTTGCCACCGCTACGTGCAATGTGACTCAACCTTCTCACCTTTTGTTGGATGCACAAGATGATAAGAATTGCGGAAGGGATGTGGGTCCTCATCATCTTCTTGATTTGGATAAATCAAACCCTACTTGCCGGTCACTTTCGTGCATAATTTGTTCACAATGGGGAATGTCCAAAATTTAGGAATGTTCAAGAGACTCGTTAAAGGTGATGCCCTGTAACGCCCATGTAATGCAAAGGTGATATCCATTATGGTAAATGCATGGGTCAAAATATATATTTTATTTTTTTTGGTACGTGGTGCCAAAATTGGCTCGCAGTAACTAAAACTTACCATGGTACTGTTTCCATACACTGTTTTGCCCCTGCACTAAAACTAATGTGAGGGGAAAAAGATTACTTAGAAAAATCACTACAATAAAATTTATGTACCCTACACGTTGGTTGGGTTTGTACATAATTTATTTGAAATGGAGGGTGTCCAAAAAATTTGGAAAATAAAAAATTATTTGTCTAAGGTGATACCCATGTAATGGCAAGGTTATACCCTTGTAATACCTAGTCAATACTCATGTATTACCTGAGTAATACCCATTGTGTCCAAACCACTATGTTTCAAAAAAAATTGGTTCGTACACAGGGTGTCCGAACTAGACTGATGCATACTATAGTAGTATTATGTGGTTGAAAAGTGCTATATTTTTTACTTTTGATGAAAATTTTTACTAAGAACACAAGTATCTATACTACTCAAAGAGGATGATCATTGTCAACATTGTTAGTAGAAATATTCATTGAGAGTAAAGACTTATAGCATTTTTGAATCATATAGTGTGGCTACACTAGACATAAATTTTAGTGTAGTGGTTATTTATAACTATCATAAAAAAGAACATATACACTACTTACAAGAGCAATACATATAAAGAGATGAAAAAATAAAGTATAATGTACAAGATCTATAATTTACTCCTTACTTTGAATTTGTTAGGCAAGAAAAAAAATTAAAAATAGGACATGTTTTACAATTTGAATACAAAAAAAGCGTTTGATAAAAATTGAACATATTTGTAATAAAATGTAAAATATTTTTTGTAAGACTTCAAAATTAAAAACAAAACCCTCTTTTCATCTAATATATGTACTTTGTTGTGGTAATCATGGTAAATATGTAAACCTCACACCTCACCCTAGAAGTCTTAATGGAATAAACTCCCCTACTGCGGAAGTGCTAGCTAGACTAGGTCTTACAGATGTGAATTTGGCCGTTGTAAACAATATGGAGAACGCTCCTAATCCAAGACAATCAAAAGAAGATTGCAATCGCGTGGAAACAATGGTCAACAAAGGGACTCGACACACTATCATGGAGTTACAAAAAGAAATGGCAGCCATGAAAGGAGAGATTATGATGGAGGAAAGAACTTACGCAGACATAGTGCAAGCTTCTACAATAAAGGCACTTTAGAGTGAAATGACCTCACTACAATACCAAATCATTCAAGCAATTGAAGCAAAAGAAGCAAAAACATCACAAAGAGAACTAAGGACCATTGAAGGAATGGACACATCCAACTAATATGGACAAACAACGTGGTGGAGATGAAACACCCTATAATATGTATCTATACTAACTAATATATCTATATACTAAAAACCAAAAAAGAAAAAACAACAAAAAAAAACCAAATACATATATATATATATACTCTATAGAAAAGAAAAGAAAAAGAAAAAGAAAAATATACGCAAAAGTATATTTCTATACTATACAAAAAAACAAACAACAACAACAACAAACCAACAAACCAATTCCAACAAATACCAAACTAGAAAAGAATATGAATACAAAATAAATCCCTATCCTAACCCTAAACACCATCACCAAAATATGCCCACAACACAAAAACACCCATAGACACACTAAAAGCAAACGGGCTCATGATATAAAATACGATATCTTAAACACTACAACCAAAATACAAAAATACCAAACAACACAAAAATATCAGAAATATATAAACAAGAGAAAAAAAAATATACCCAACTAAACTTTTCCATTGTAAACTTCTACTATTCCTCCGTGGAAACATTGAAAAGAACCCCGGCTTCATGCCAAACATAATAAAAACACACTCCGCAGCCCATAAAAACGTGCAAAAATGTATTTTATCCCAAGTACCATAAAACTGCACCTTGAATACCAACACCTCGCTAGTTCATTTGCACCCTTACTAAATAACACACATACACTACACAACACACATACCATGTCATTTCCGCATATTGCACACTACCTTCAACAAAAAAATGCACATCCACCATCACATATCTTCTATGCCCTAATTGTCACTATCCATCCCTCATTAGACGAGTGCAACCAGATCTTAGCCCCACAAGACACTAATACAACACAATGGGCTAATACCCTCTTAAACAACCTAGCCGCCCTATCGAACCCACCCAAACGACATATTCATACAAATCATCCGTACGCAAAACTCCTAGCAGAAAACCAAAATATTATTCACCATAGAGACTCATACAGAAAGAGATATTCATAGTCAAGATCCACCTCCAACACAAAACATAATCCAACTACACTTTCCATTTCTCCCAAATGAACTAATGAGAGAAATACTGAGATGCTTTGAACCCATACCTGAAGATACACACCCGCCTCTACCACCCCCATACATCCCTCCTCTAACTCAGAACACAAACACCATAGACATCAACACATATATCTTAACATGGAACACCGCATCTCTAGACACTACTCTCCCATGCCTCCAAAACCTCATCACATATACAAACACTCCTCCGGCCATCATTGCCATTCAAGAAATCAAACTCATAGCCACTAAATCTACAAAATACAAACAAAGAAATTTTCCAAATTATAAACTTATCTTTAACAACATCCATGCACTCACACATTGTATCCAACAACGCCGCCTATAGAGAGCAGGCCATCGTGGTCTTCTTACGCTAATACACAAATCCTATGCATTCTCAAACAACATTATTAAAATCCCCACACCAATGCATATATCTCTATACTTATAGATTCTAAAAATTAACAATTGTCGTAGTCGACTAGTTTGTAATTCCCAAAGTTAACCAAAATTAACCTTAAGCGAGCCCACCTAACCAGAGCATTTCCAGGGATTTTTATTGTATGTCAAACTTTCTAAATCTAGGGACAATTCATACTCAATACCTCAGCACATCTGAGAGGATGGCTTCCCCCGTACCTTAGTGGCCGGTAACAAGTAACCACAATTGTTTAATTTAAACTCTGTTGAGCGTCAAAGTAGTTTTCCGGCAAGTTTTTACAGTGCCCAAATAGCCACTGCCCTCCGTTCTCACAGTCCAGAGGCCAAAACCTCCACATATTAACTCTACACCATGAAAGAGTTAAAAGGTTGCAGCTACTTCACCGACCTTCACAATTTACAGGAAAATAGTCTGGATAAATCGATCATGCAAATCTGGATTCCAACTACAACCACATCCAATGAATCAAACAACGAAGATTCAAGAATCACAACAATCTAGTGCTAAGTAATTTACATAAGCAAGATAACTTTCCACGGGGATTAAAGGATCTCATCCATTGTAAGGGTAGAAAACCGGGAATACTCCAGACTCAGGCTTAGCCGGAATCTCTCCCGGTGTACCAAGATAGGAGATGTCACCCCTCCTCCCCACCAATCCAAACCCTTTCTACTTAAAGGATGCTATCATAAATAGCAGTGGGCTTTCCGGATCCTATTCGGTAAGCAACTCATCCCGGTCCAACCAGTTTAGGGTTTGAAGTAGATCCCGGATCTTATTCTACCATCTAGCCTGGATATCCTAATCCCTCCGGAAGCCTTAGCTTACATTCAACCACATAACATTCAACAAGCCACAACCTTGTACATCCTAGCAAAGACCCACTTAGAGGACTCAACTCCCTCCCTCTCTACTCACACAAGCTCAACAATGACTCTAGACATTTGCAATGAAGGCAAGACACAAGCAAAGCAACAAAGATAAAAGTACTTAAACCGAGAGCCAAAGGCCCCTTAAGTACAAAAAGATCAGTAGCTACCCTCCAAAAATTAGGTCCACTAAAGGTAGAAAACGGCATCTAGATCCTAGAATTGAGGGTTGATTAGTCACCAGCGGATTATCGGTTAGAGTGGTTAACCGGAAGACTCCCGGTCCGAGACCGATAAAACATTCTTAAACAAAAGTAGGCAGCCAAAAAAATTACTCAAGTGGTAGTCATCGAGTACACAATGGGGCCCCATTGACATCACTACCTCATCCTATCGTTAATCTATCGCACCTAGTAACATCCTATCAACTGACCAGATAAATCCACAATAACATATAACATAGGCTCATCCAAAAGACTTATCCGGAAGAGTGGACTTATCTTCCGGTAGATCCAAGGAAGGATTGACTGGAAGATTGGGAGAATCCACGGGTACATAATCAAGAGAATCCATCGAAAGGTTAGAAGTCTCAATCGGGAGGTCTACCAGTAGATTGGAAGTATCCACTGGTATATTGGGAGTATCCACGGATACATGAGAAGTCTCCACTCGATCAACAAGTATAGCTATCAGAGACTCAACCAATAAATCCGTTCGTGAGAAGGAAAGATCAATCGGTTCCTTCCCGAGAGGATTGACCGGAAGACCTCGTTGCCTCTTACAGACTTTCACACCCGACTCCTTGGAAGATGGAGAATCGGCTCTACTCGTTGGACATTAAGCGGGTGGATCATCATCTGCTAAAGAAGGAGAACTGGTATAGACAAACCTTGTCTTCTTCTGGATTGGGCTCTGGTTTTGCATTGGTATGGTGACATTCATCTGTCCAGCAAGCAGCTCGATTAATGCCACCATAGTCTTCTCTGCCTTGACCTTCGTGTGAAGGTGTTCCTTTTGGAATGTCCGGAGATCCTTCTTCACCTTGGTCAACTGTTCCCGGACCTCTCGGGCTGCAGCTAAAATGTCTCCGATGTTTTATACTCCAAATAGCTTCCAGAGAGCCCTCTGAAGACTCCTTGCCTCTAGAAGCTCCATCTCCATCTACTAGATATTCCGAGTCACATCCCAGGAGAGTTTGGCTATGTTTTCATCCAGTGTGAGATTCTGGGATGGTCGGGGTGGTGATTTTTCTCGGTGAGACTGAGATGACCTACCCTTGTTCAAGAGTGACTGGGATGATGACGCCTCCCGTGGGTTTTCTGGTAGCGCCAATCGTATCTCAATATGTTGGGAAATGGCCCGGGGAGCATAGTCCTGGGGAGCCATCCCTTGCCTCCAACTTCTCTTTTCTTCCAATTCCAGATAGTCATAATACTCATACAAATGCATGAGGTATAGAGTCAAGAAGGTCTTGGAACATCCACCTTGTTGAATTGCCCGGAGGTGTCGCAAAATTGCTTCTTCTAACAAAAATCCCTTGTTTGGGAAAGAATTCTCTAATGCTTGTATGTAGATTGTAGCTAACCGTGTTGTGATTCTTTCACGTTGATTGGGGTGGAAGAAGGGATTTCAAAACTCAACCACCCTCCTCAATTGATTGTTTGTGAATTGATCACTCCGATAGCTTTACGATACATCGTAGGAGTTTGATAAGTGCTTATCGAGCAACTCGCGATTGACCCCCATTATCCATCCCTCTTTTTCTTAAAAATAATATACCTTACGCCATACTTTAGTAGTACATGTCCAAGGATTATCCTGGTAAAGTCCTCGGGGTGTCCTGGGAGGTAGCAATTCTGCAGTGGCATATCCCTTTTGGAAGACCTAAGGTTTCTCGTATAATTTCATGCAACCCATCTGGGTGAGGTCTTCGTCCAATTCTCCTCCTTGCTCTGTCGCCTCCCACTTATTAGGATCAATCTTGGAAAGCTTTAATGTCCTCGGTGGAGTCATATTGTCTGAAATGGACTAACTTCGGGATGAGCCTACACTTCCATCAATCACCCTACCACGTTATCACAATTTCCGGTCCAGCCCAAAAAACATAAATATACCAGGCAACCGATGTACTTTCTTCGGAATACTTTTCTAGATTAATGTGGATGTAGGCATCTCACATATCTAGTAACATAACTAACGAAACAACATAACAATCAACCACTTCAAGCAAAAGAGATGACTTAGGAGAATAAGAATTTTTTAAGGGGATTTTCCAGGAGACCGGGGAGACCAGGAAAAAGACAGAAAATTTAGGCAAGACTGAGATAAAGAGAAGAATAGGGAGAACACATGAGAAGACTTGCCACAAGGCCGGGACAATGAAAAATAAATGATGGGACAAAAAATAGACACACAAGTAACAAGAATTCAAGATCCTATGACGTACAAGGTCTAAGTAGAGTCTACTCGGAGATTTTTCTCTAGACCGGAAAGAAAGCAACCGGAATTCATCTCGGGAAAAGGAAAATGAGAAAAGATCTTACCAACGAGGAAGTTGTACAAACATAAAAAATCCATGAATTGACAAGAATCACCTTGTCAATATTCTTGTCACCTCCTTGTCGCACGTGCAACCTCCTTGCAATCGTGTTTTAGTCTCTGAATCTTCTCGCCGCAATTGTGAACCTCCTTGCACCGTCTCCACGCCTAGTAATCGCCACCTTTGTTGTGCCTAAAACCCCCCCTACACCACAATCTTCTGCAAATCCTAGGTTGCAAACTCAAACCCTAGGTTGCAAATTCAAACCCTGGGTTGCAAATGTGTTGTTCTTCTTCTCCTCACGGTGTTCGTGGTCGTCGCCCTCATCGATGTGCTCCTCTTCTCCTCACGGTGTTCGTGGTTGTGCTCCTCGTTTCCTCACGGTGTTCGTGGTTGTGCTCCTCTTCTCTTCACGGTGTTCGTGGTCGTCCCGGTACCCAGGCAGTGCCGGTATCCGGGTGATACCTATACCCGGTGTCCTGATGGAAATTCTTCCATCATGTAGATATTATTACCAGTGTGGATATGTTTTGATTACAGCTAGCGGTTAGATGAGGTAAAAAGGTTTGTCGTGGTGAGAACCACGGTTTGAGGATTTAGGCAAGTGTTAGCATGTGGGTGCTGCACCGTTCTTGTCACTGCTCAGGGGGGGTAGGTAGCGGGTTGACTGGTATTTTTCCTGCCTCACTAGCGAGCCAAGCCGTGGGCCGCCCAACCACTCAACGGACTCGATCGGGTTCGAACCCGGACCGGCGGCGGCCACTGACCACGACATTTCTAGCCAACCAAGTCCACGACTTGGCGATCAGGTTGTGCGAATCAATACCTTTATATGTCCGTACCATCAGCTATCTTACGATAAGTTTTTTTTAATTAATTATTTTTTTTATTTTACTTATCTTGTTGGTTGGAAGGTCTAAGTTTTTAGTCTTCCAATAAATAAATGACTAGGGGATTTTATGTGGTTGAAAGTGGAAAGGATAAGAAAGTAATGAAGTACCTTGTGGGGTACTTTAGGTAGGGTGATATGGGCTGGAGTGCCCACGTCCACTTGAGGGAAAAAGTTGGAAAAGAGATTCCTTAGTGAGTGTGTGTGTGTGTGTGCGGGTGAGAGAGCAAGGGTTTTGGAGCAGAACTTTGACTGTGTGTAACTCGTTGAGCTTGAATGATATGGAATTGAAAATTTGTGATCTTGTTCCTTGTTTCAAGAGCTTTCCATACTCGTTTTAAATTTTGAATTTGGAGTTGTAGAGAAAAAGTTATTGAGGTTTTAATTCTGTGAAAACCCGAGGCCATCCATTGAGGGGCAGAGGTTTCGAGGAGCCACAACTTTTTCTGTAGTTCTCAATTTAATTTGAGATTTTGAGGGACTGTGCATTTCTATCTTAGCTTTTTAGAAAGATATTACAATTGAGATTTGGAGTTGTGAGCAAGAAATTATAGAGATCTGAATGAATAGGGATAGGCAGAACTTTGATTGTCCATAACTTTTGGACAGTAGTTTAGAATTGTTTTAGAATTGGAAGGTGCGTAAACCATGGTTATAGCTCTTCAAAAAGTTATTACAATTGAGATTTGGAGTTTTGAAGAATAAGTTATGAGCGATTGAATATCCGGAGGGGCAAAAATTTGAACTCGTATAACTTTTGGACAGTAGTTTAGATTGATTTGAAATTTGGAGGAGTGTTAGTTGTCTAAATTAGCTTTCTAGAGAGCTATTACACTTAGTATTTGAAGTTTTGAGTCATCGGTGTCACTTGTTTGAAGGTTACAGCCTTGGTAAAACTTTTCCATTGTGTTTTTGAACACTTCTTTTGAGTTTCTTAGTGTTTTTGAACACTTGAAGACTTTGGAGTTGAAGGATGGAAGAATTGAAGACTTGAGGCTTGAAGAGAAGAGAAGATGGAGACAAGTGTGTTGTGGCTTGTGGTCCGATTTCTTTTTTTGTGATTCCAAGCCAACTTTGGAGGCTAGTTGTATTTCAATTCTGTTCTTGTAAAATTTGTTGCGGCGAAGTGGGGTTAATTGCCCACACGGTCGTGTTTATGTCGTTCCCACCGGTGAGGCACGTTTGCTGGTCACCGTGGGTTTGAATTTTAAGAGCCAATCTTTCGGACGGTTTCAGCTTGTGGTCTGGCCGTCCCGTTTTACCCGTCCGAGGACGTGGTTTCTTATCACCCTCCTTTACCCTTAACCCTTTAGAGCCACCACAGGATAGGCCAACGGGGAGGAGTTTGAAGACTGAAGGCTGAAGACCGAAGACCACAAGATTTGACAGAACTCCGTAGCAGACTATACGAAGTCGCAGCCAGATACCTCGCGTATTCTCAAAGCGCACTCCTCTCTACACGACACCGGCCGATATCCGGGTTCTGCTTGGATATCAGGTGGCGTACACATATAATTTTATTTTTTTATTTTTTATTTTTTATTTTCTTTTACTTTTATAAAAGTATATTTCTTATTCTTTCAAATAAGAATTTATGACTCTATCAACCACTAAGCTAAAACGAGAAAATCTAAACACTTAGACTAGAAAACTAATAAATAGTATATCTACTTAATGAAAACTTAGATAGCTAATTTAGCCCTACATGGTTATTTGAGCCTTTCTCTCGGAGACTTTCCCGGTGATCCTCCCCTCCGGGCGCTCTCTTTAAGTTTTTTCGAGCACCAAACTTGATTGTTTAAGGCCCAACTTTATCACCATTATAACACTAATTAACTAATTAAGCATTCTCCTACTTTCACTAATTACTATACAACCTACTTCTATGTAATACTAACTACTTTGCTAGTTATCTGAACTAAAAATCACAATTTTAGCTATTTTTTTTGGTAGAGGTAACCTTGTGGCAGTTTCAAACGTCCACAACAACCAACCCCTTCAACCATGGCTAATATTTCATGTTTACATGCCAACCCATCTAAATGACATTAGACTCCTTCCAGACATTAAAAAGACTATCACCACTCAAATTAACAACAACCTTAACCATACCTACTTAGTATGTGGTGACTTTAATAGAGACATTACATTAATTGGCAAATAGCATAGAAACCACTTCTCTCCACCACAAACCAATGACCATCATTGGTAACAATTTTATTGATAACCTAAACCTTACATACATTCCTACAGATACAACATACTCTAGACAAGGTGGCTATGATTATAAAAACCTTAGCCTAAAAGACAATTTTTACATATCAAACCTTAACCACGCACAATTTACATGCACAACAAAAACAAGAGCTTGTCTCAACTCTGACCACTTACCAATTTAATTAAACATCCTACAAAACATACTTATTAGTGGAACACCCACAATACCAAACAATGAAAATACCCGAATACTCAACTCCATCCCAAAAACTAACGCTCCAAATTTTAACTTAATGTTCTTTGAAGAAAATTCCATACAAATAGACTCCCTCATTAATTGTCTAAAAAACAATGACCAACTCTCTCAAAATCAATGGCTTGAAGCCTGCAACATCCTAGACACACTAATAAATGATATCTCCAACACTCAGAAAAAACTTGTAAAGCTCCATCCATACCTCAACAAACAACCAAAGCACCCAAACAAGGAGGTTATCTACCACGAAAACTCTCAAAAAAGTGGAAACAACACTTAACCACCAACCATACCATTCACAAAACAATTCAAATGTTAAGAACAACCTACAATGGTTCACTCACCCCATTTGCCAAGAAATACAAACCCTTCAACAGACACAAATCTCACCTCCACTACCTTCCTAAACATCACCAAATGAATAGTTACATGATATTGCAGTAATAGCAAAAGAGGCCAACAAATAAGCCACGAAAATAACTAACTAGTACACCAAAGAAAATATTAGAAAATCCATCTCTAAATACAGACAATTATATGAAACTAGCCCAAAGAAAATTAACACAAGAGTCTTTAAAAAACAATGAAACTCCATCGCTAGACTGTATCACCAATCAACATAATAGTATCTTAGCTAGCTTTGAAGACATCCCAAATGAGATATGTAACCAACAAACAAAAAATTACAGATTTATCGTATGCACATGCAACTACTTACCAGACCACCCACCTGCATGTACATGTGCTGTAAGACAATACCCATGGCATGACCTTGACCGCTTCACTATAGATAAACGTGGTGAACCACAAATTCCACTACACACCTACTTTAAATGAGCGACATACGATAAATGTCTCAAAAATCTAGGAAACAACAAAGCCCTAAGGTGAGACCCCATTCTAAACTCCATATTAAGACTTATGGTGCCAAGATTCCACAAACTTCTCTCCCTATTCTTCTCTCATTGCTACAAACAAAAACAAATCCTCATGGAAAATCAATTTTACAGTATCACTATATAAAAAAGGTGACCGTCAATGCTTCCAACCAGAGACCAATTGCCTTAGCCAACATTATCTATAGACTATTCACAAGCACATTCACATCCATATTATCCTCATATGGAGAAAAACACCAAGTCTTACGCGACATCCAAGAAGGCTTTCATGCAGAAAGAAGTACCGCTAGACAACTCCAAATCATAATAACCGCACTTGAAGACGCACGATTACAAACCAAGACATATATATTTTATATATTTATTTTGATAATGCATTTGGCTCCATTGTCCATGCAAGATTACTAGCAATAATGTCTGACCACGGATATCCCAGAGACGCAGTCGCACTAATATGAAACATCTACTCACACTCCATCTCATACGTTGGAGAATATTTCAGGTCAACCTGCCTCATCCCCATACAACGCAAAACCATACAAGTTGATACCTTAAGCCCATATCTATTCATTATATTCTTAGAGCCACTACTAAGATGGATGCAATAGAGAAATATCGGATACAACTTTGAAACATCACAAGTCGCCATTAACTGAGGCACCTGTGGCGATGACCTTGTTGCCATAGCCGGTAAACTCAAATCATTACAAATCCAACTCAATAAAATTGACAAATTTTGCGATTGGTCATGTATGGATGTTGGCACCCAAAAATGTGCCGCCACGGGATGTCCAAACAAATCCAAAATGAACCCCGCCGCATTCAAAGCACTTATGCAAACCGCCAACTAAAAATACCGTAACCAATCCATCCCTATACCACATCAAAACAAACCATAAGTGTACCTTGGTACAAACCTTGCCCCCTCACTAAAATGGAAGATACAAATTCACACCACTACCACAAAACGTACTAAACAATGCAAAGAACTAATAACATGCCCGGTCAGTATGAAAGAAAAAATAATAATGGTAGACACCATACTTAGACCCGGGGTAGCATACAGTTTCTATGCAGTCCCATATTCTATGCCCACTATCAAAAAACTAGACAAAAAATCATAGCCATAAAAATATCCATTTGTGACCTCCTCAAATGCATGCCAAATGTTATAAACCAACTCCTTCAAAATTTATTTGGATTAGAAGCTTTTTTCCTTAAAAATGCTTACCTTTGATGTATATAGGAACAACTTCAAAACACACTCAACGACAAAGGTAGACTTGGAAAGATTTATAAGGGACTCATCCACTTTATCCTTGCCAAATATGGTGGTGCTAAAAAAAAATCCTTGAATAAATAAAACCAATTGCATAAGATCACCAATCACCCCAACATTTTCTACTAAAAAACAAAGCAAAAATTACCTAAAAAGCACACTCACGGATTTCACTGAGAACCTTCACCTTTGGAACAAATGTGGCTACAAAAAACCTTAAATGGCGGAAGAATTAATCAACGTTTCTACCAAAAACTCTCACAAAAACTTATTTCAGTAAATATTACTGACTTAAAACAAATTACGTTACCAAATGGAACACACATTATGAACCAAAACAACTTCAAATCATTTCATGCCACACCATCCAAAGTAGTAAAAAGCGTTCTTAATATTGCTCAACAACTATTTTGCTACCTTTAATGCTCTAATACATGCGCCTCACCATGCCCTACACACCCAAACTCGTACACACTTAGAAATGCATATGTCACAACCAACAATAACATCCATCCCAGAATCAACTCCTCGCCAATTCATCCCCCCCATCGCATTCGTTTCTTCCCCCTCTCCCAAGACGCATCCTAAAAAACCCATCCACATATCCCATAAACCTCATTATTGACCATAAACATAGAAAACCTACTGACTCAAACAAAACTATAAGGAATGTCACAAAATATTTATGCCAATGGCAACACAATAACAATACCTACAACAAATGGTTACCTCAAGGGAACCTCTTTCCATGGCATGACCGAAACATCCAAAACAAATTCTACTTAGAAATCATTCAAGCACATCATCCTCGAGAGCATTTTTGTGACTCAATATACGTTATCCCACCCATAATCATTCCCCTCCTCAACATCCACACAACCGAATGCAACTCCAAAAAAGACATTCTCACATCAAACAATACAATTAGAATTATTGATGACCATGCACATATGCAAAGATAATGAAAGACATCTAATCTCTATTCCCGTCACTAGACTCCAATGGCTATGGAACCAATACCATATCAAATTACAAACTTCCACTAACCTAGAGCCAATAATCCAACCATTTGAAACTGAAATAGTTTGGCTATACCAAAGATATAAATACCGCATCCCAAAAATGACCCCTTCAAACTTGCACAATACACATTACCCACACCGATTCTAAACTCAATAATCTTAGTATTTAACATCCAACACTCGTATTTTTCATCCCCCGTCACATACTCCCATCCAACTCACTAAATTTTATTCACCCTTTAAAAGAGACAAAATTTCCAGCTTAGTAGGAAACACCTTTGACCACAAATGGATTGGAAATGGTATTGCACACCTTCACAATAAAGAAGAAACATGTTGGGCAAGACTTGCAGCCTAAAATGATCCAAAATATACCTCCACTCTTATTATCACACCACACGATAAATTGGTACCAAAACTTTAACCCACACCTAGGTCATTCTCCAATTCTCACATCATTGCATTATTTGAAGCAGAATGGATACCATATGAAAAACCCACTCTGCTACCAAAATTAATAAACAAACCTAGGATCAAGCCATCCACTCGACAAGTACTATGCATACACCATCAAAATAATAACACTATAAGAAACCTGTGATTTTTGTGACGTTAGCTGTGATCAAGTATGTTTTTCAAAACATGTTTGTGCGAACGGGCCGAGCCTTGGGCTCTCGGATTCTGGTCGATGTTGCACCAAACATGGAAAAATTGGCGGAAAAACGCAGAGATGTTAGCATAAACGTATTTGTTTTGCGGGACGTCCTAGTGAACATAGTCATGTTTTAGACAACGTCCTCAGAAAGGTGACAATGCCACGTCGGCAGGGGGGTTTCAGCTTCACTGTGAGTAACTTCGAGATTGTTACTGCAACCTCCCGTAAAACATTGCCCAACGGTTAAAACACAGTGGAGATGGGCTGACCCCTACAAAAATAAAAACGTGGATGTCGTTACTGACATCACAAAAAACATGGATGTCCTTACTGACATCACAAAAAACATGTTTGAGCCACGTAGGCAAGGTAGAAATTGGATTCTTTTTAAAATGTTTGTGCCACGTAGGCAAGGTTGAAATCAGCTGCCACGTAGGCAAAGAGGATGTTGGAACAGACGT
Organism: Bryoerythrophyllum caledonicum; assembly: GCA_963971425.1. Classification (NCBI taxonomy): domain Eukaryota; kingdom Viridiplantae; phylum Streptophyta; class Bryopsida; order Pottiales; family Pottiaceae; genus Bryoerythrophyllum; species Bryoerythrophyllum caledonicum. The sequence continues at coordinate 15,320,210 of OZ020525.1, read as the reverse complement.
CTGGATGGACGTCTACTGTGACATTTTAATGTTTATGCTAATACGAGGCTAACACCATGACAAATCCAATAATCCCATATGGATTCTCACCACTTGTGCATCCCATTGTATATATATGTAAGGCCTTCTCTCCTATCTCATCACACTTGAATCAAGAGTGATTCACTTTCATCCATCTATTTGGATGAATTTGAATTACCCTTGAAACTTAAAGTGATACGGTATTTTTTGATGACATGGCGCTTCTTTTTGGTGACATGGCACTTGCTTTTGTTGACTTGGTGCTTGCTTTTGGTGACCTCCATCTCAACGAACGTCACAGAAAACGTCATAACGAACGTCACAGAAAACATACCGTGTTAGAAATGACGTCCCAATTTACACTGTCCACAATTAATTATTGCATTAAACTATGCTGATTGGACATGCCACGTCATATTTTAAAAAGTGACACGTCATATTTTAAAGGTGCCACGTCATAAAATGGCGGGTCCACGTCTGCAAGCCTAGTCACAATCGTATGCCACGTCATGCGCCACATCATGGGCCACATTACCAAGGGCCCGGATGAAAAAGTTGGGGATGTGGCACTGCCCGTCCATGTGGCGATGACGTGGACGCGACGTGGCAGCCACATGGCAGATTTTTAACACCTTCAACCCCCAAGTTTTTGTGACGTTTTAAAAAACGTGGGTCTGTTTTTTGAGATTTTGGCATGTTTTTCGCATGTCAATTATAACGGATTTTTTTGGACGTCAACGTTGACGTGCCGGATGCTTCACAAAACATAATTGCAAGTTAGTTGCCCTGTCACAAAAAACACGGGTTTCTTATAGTGTAATATTGGTACAACGGAACAACTTGCCACACTCACCTATATAAAAAATAACCTCAACATACGCCGACTATATACAAAAATAACCCCACCTATATCCTTCCAAACCTCGGTGAATCGCAACAAAAAATGGTCCCATCTGCAACATGCAAATACAACAAAAGTCCACCTCACTACACCACCCCCTCCTTGCATATCATGACCATACCTCCTTAAAATTTGAACTCACATACAGTTACTACACAGACAGATCCTTCAAAGAACCAATAGAAGCAAGCCCCCGACATTGGCATAGACAAAAAGCCAGATATGGCATATATAACTCCACCAAAGAAATACAAATATCCTAAAGACTACATGGACTTCAAAATATCCTTAGAGCACAAATGATGGCCCTCTATAAAACCCTCCAAATTATCACTACACAATATGCTAATCAACCCGCACACATCTTTACAAATTGTATAAATGTCTTGTATCTATTAAACACACAAATAATACACCTTACCCTTCATAATAGCCACCCCGACAAAGCCATACTAACATCTATGGTACAAATGCTAAAAACCCGCACACAAATTACAACCATCCATAAAGCCAAAGCACATGTCAATATAGAAGGAAACGAACAAGCGGATAGACTAGCAAAAGAAGGACTAGGTAAATCTCATAGAAATGCCAAACATCTGTATGAACATGCCCACGCTACCCCATACTACTTTCAAAGAGAAAGTTGGTCTTCTATAGAAGACACCTCGGGCAAAGGCCCTATCAGATCTCTTAATAAATATCTCAAAAAACAAGATCTAATTAATAAGCTCAATTTAAACTATAGCTCAAAAATAAACTAAATAGCTCAAAAAACAAGATCTAATTAATAAGCTCAATTTAATAAACTCACTTCTCCAATTCTTCTTTAATAACAAAACATTTCAAAGGATGTAGGCCCTTCCCTACTCTTCGCTTGGTAACAATGAACCCTCAACTCGAATCTTGGTAACAATGAACCTTCAACCCAAATCTTGACATACTACCTAATACTATATAGTACTATTTTATTTCCAACATTTTCCTTCAATTTTGGGTTTCCATATTTCCAAAATCCAATTTGAATGCATCATTCTTCGTTCACAAAATTAAAATCCTCTACAAATATTGACCATCACAATTTCTCTAGTATCAGCCTTGTCATCAACCACCTCATCTATATCGTTGCCGTAGATCCTCCTAGATGATCATGAGATATAACATCGCGTCTCGAAGACTTTGCGTATCTCTAAAACATTGTTCTCACTTGAGCTGTATTACGAGCTATTTTACGATATACCAATTCAAACCATCAAGCCACTAGTCCATAGTAGAAAAATATGTAAATCCATTGGAATTTAATTCACTGCTACCAATATCAAATGTTAATGCAATCACTCCAACTTCTTTTAAGTACTATTCAACATCAATCTGACACTATGTATCCTCTTACCCATCTCTACACATCTCATGTATTTTGCTTGTAGTTGCAATAATACTCCTCGATTGATTTTTCTTCCTAGACTTTCATCATTATTTGAGAAAACATTCTTGTGACTGTCCTCATTATCATAATTCATTTCAACTTCTTCCGACAAAGATTCCTCTCCATCCGTTGGAGCAATTCTATTAACAATTTTTTTTTCCATTGGTGCATCATGCCCTCATTATATTCAAATAATACTATCTTTGTAGGCTTTCCTACAAGTGTATGCATCATATGTGAAAATCAATGACCTACTATCATCCATGATGTAGGGTAATGATATGGTAAAATGATCTCATCTATAAGAGCGGGACATGTTGCAGAGATCCTTTGTGCATGTATCCACCTGACTCTAGTTAAAAAAAAAGTTGAGTCCCAATTGTTTATTCCTCCACTTGTATTATCTACAATTGGAGCAACAGTAGGGGTGATGAAGTACATAAATAATAAATTCCGCAGACCTATAAGTTGCTAAAATTCATTGACCATCTTTGATAACTACTCCAAAAGCCTAATAGTGTGAACAAAACAAATATTGTTTCTTTAAAATTTGACATCCTAGACGTTTTTTCACATTTAATAACTACATTGCCACATCAACATCCTCACTTATTAACAACATAAAATTACTTCCACCAAAAGACGTTGTTCATCCATTTTGGAGGTATTCCTGTAATAATTTCATACTATGTTGTCTAGAATAATCATACATAGTCTTTGCAACAATCAAATATCCGTAGTGCTATATTTCCAAATTTTCCAATCTTTTCAAAAGATATATTGCCTTCTACATTCAAAACAAATTCTACAGTGTTTAGGCCTTAAACACCTGCAAACCTAAATTCCATGTTCCAAACACCTTCACTATTAAAAAAAAAATCTTTTATCTAAAATAATGTCAGCTTTACCTTCTTACATCAATTTTACAAAGGAGACAACCTTGGAAGGAATGAACATAGCATCTTTTTTATGGTCTCAAAGCCAATGAACTCTTTTATATGGACCTATTTGCCCTTAAAAGCCTTTGTAGCATCCTCACAATAAAATCCATTGTCTTTGTACCTCCAAACTTCTCCACATTTTTACTCAACCAATTTTTTTAGTCATTTAAGCTCTTACATGCTTGTACATCTAAGTTAATGGATGTTGGATTGAAGCTTTGCCCTATCCAATAAAAATGGCATGGTTTTGACATCCATCTTTGCTATAGATTTTGGAAAAATCCCCAAAATACACTTTCTATTGATTACTTCCCTTTTTTTATGGCACCTTGACATAGTAAGATAAAATCCCAAAATACAATCTATATTCAAATACTGTATTTATTTTATACAATTGCAACTACCATTGGCATCAATATTGGAAGTAGATGACCAAAAATTGAAGGCACCCCAGGAATAATGTTGTTAAAAGAAGAATGAATTTTGAGGTATGTGAACATTGAAAAACATTTGGAGGCAATTGAAGAAAATTCAAAGCTCATAATGTATATCAAGGGGTTCCCTCATAAAGGTGGAAGTGAGGAAAATAACAGACCATTTTGGCCCTTAAGAGTTGAAAATAGTGTGAAATGCAGAATGGAACTAGCGTAGGGCAAGATATCGTCGTAGACTCTATTATTGACAATGTATTGCAATCTCTTTAGCCGGTCATGGTTTCAAATTATTTTTTACCGGGTCTCAAAGACCAAAAGGCCACCACATACGGAGCAAACACAAAATGCAAGGAGTATAGAAAAAACTCCTACACTTACAAATTCTATAGAAGCAATTGCAAATTTGGTGGTTGGAAATTCTTTTCCACCTTTTGATCCATAGAAGAATCTTTTTGTAGGCATGTTTGTGGGAATGGTAACCAAAGAAAAAAACCAAAGTTTAGGGCATACCAATTTTTTCTGGCAAAACTATTGAAGATATCTCAAGAAGTATGCAAATACGACATTGTATTGGTTATGTGGTAGCAACTCAAAATGCCTATAGGTGTACAAGATGACTATGGAAAGTCTCATAGAAGGTATCAAAATTACATCCACAGTATATGAGAATCTTCTTGGAAACAAAATGACTTTGTTCCAATAGGCCTAATATTCAATGGTTAGAAAATACCATTGGCACCAAAAAAATTGATAACAATCTTTTGAGAGAGAATAGAGAAAGATGTAAAAATCTCCAATGGCAAGAAATTACACTTCTACAACCTCTTGGAAAGAAGTAATTGGCAGCACCAAGTTAGCACAAAGTTGGATTCAAGGCTAGATTAAAAGTATTGATCAAGAGTTGTAATGGAGAAATTCAAGGAAATGAAATTCTGTGATACTGAATCATCAATGCAATGGATGCAATACAAGTTGAATTTAGCATATGTTGATAGCAATTCATATAAATTGTCTTATAGTACACAATGGATCACTGTAGAAAATCAAATGCGTATTATTTTTATAATGTTTTTATCATTATTTTATGTGGTATTAACTAATGGCTTCGACTCTTGAATTATGTTTAATTCTTTATTATCAAGAAGCACATGATTGATTATCTTATATTGCATTTTCAATGTTTATATTGGTATCATAATTTTTTCAAAGTGCACTTTAACAACGGCATGTGCTGAAAAGGCCCATTTCATGATGAATTATAAAAAAAAAAGAAATACAACAAGGAACGAAGCCCCAAAAGAAGACCGATATTGGGCCCCACAAGCAAGAGCAAACCAAGGTAGGAGCCGGAAAAAGCAACCAGGTAGTGAAAGAGAAACATAATACATTAGCCAAATAGACTAATCAATCAATATGAAACTCCCCAACGAAACACTCCTACAAAGAGGCCGCCAAGGGCCCAAAAGAAAAAGAGCAACTATGCACGAATGAGATAGTGCAAAGCAGATAATGGATTTCTTGCGATGAAAAAGAGTTGTGAGAGGAAGAAGTAGCGGACCTTTCAGAGAGAGTCGCCTTAAGGAGAAGAAATGGAGGCTCATCTCTCTTAAGGAGGGAGGAGACAACAACAAGGCAAGGAGATGACGCACCATGAACAGGAGAAAGCCCAAGCCAAAAATTGGCATGCTCTCAGAGATCGGAGGTCTAACATAGCAAAAATATTATGGTTCAACGGAGGATTTTCCTATATTTTCAAATTTCCAAAGATAGCACCTAAAATCTCCTCCGAAAAAGCTCAACTTCATCATGAGTGGTGATCAAGCCTAGTAGTCTAAGAACACTATCCAAGGGAGGGGGTGCCAAAAGAGAGAGAAATGGACCAGATTGTGGAGAGGAGAGGAGTAGCAGAGAGACAAGAGTCGGGGGTGAGTTGGGTCAAGCCTGATTGAAAGCTCATGTATTATTAGAGAGGTTTTTAGGAAGGATATCCCTATGGAGGACGACGTTTCTATGAAGGGGACATTATCATATGAGTAGAAAACATCGCCAAGGCACCAAGTAGAACAGAAAGAGGTCTTTTTCTTATGTTGTAGCAAGTAAACTCTTTCCATGCTCCTATTCTTGCTTGAATGGTCATTTGCCACGCTCTAAGAGAGCCACTCCAATATAAAAGTTATTGTCTTTGATGTCAAAGGGGCACTTGAGGCACCAAAGTTGCCACAAGAGGCACATACGCAAAATTTTCCAAGGTCTGTCATTGGCTTGTGGATAGAGAGAGGAGCCTGCCGTGTAAGCTGTGGTGGGAAGCGCCACCAAAAGCGGCGGCACGGGGGAAGTTGTGAAGCCGAAGGCAGGGGGCACTACAAGGAGCCCAATTGCAGGATTCAGACTTAGAATGGCCAAGCAAACATAAATAGTGGACAAGGTCTCCCATCGGGAGAAAATCATGGGACCCAAGCAAGCAAGGTGGTGCATCTTGAGTACGCACTCCTACACACCTGGAACTGCATGAAAATTAAAAAGAAGTGCTCAAGGGATGTGCTCTGTACTATGGCATGTGCTCTTTTCTTGGATATGGTATGGTATGAAATCTTTGAAATCATGTTAAATGATTGTTCAATGAATATTGTGCATCGTAGAGTTAATCAACATTGAAGACTAAGCATGTTAAAGATGATATATTGAGCATCAATAAGGATTATATTTTCTAGCACTCAAGATTCTATGACTATTGGTTCTCCTTGCACATAGACATCTTAGAATCCACATGTATCGAGTATACTTAATAGAGTCCTTAGAAGAACTAGACATTTCAGGGACATCTTCAATAATATGCAAGAGATTGTGAAGATAAAGATGCAAATGAATGACAATATTACTTTGAAGATTTAAAAGACTAAATAGCCAAAAAATAGATTTATCTTTTTTGAGCCCATCGTAGATAACTACGACAATTGTTTGCTTAGATTTTTGAGCAAAAGAATCAATCTAATAACTTATGCTAAATATTTGAATGCTTCTAGTGTGAGTATGACATTTTGTAGTATTGATTTTATATTCCTATAGTATTTAAAGGATTTGTACTCTTGTTTTGTCTTCAATTATAATTTTCTTTGATACTTGATATATTGAGAAAACTTATGTTTTGTTCATTTGAACTTTAAAGTGAAAACACATATGTAACTGTATCACACCTTTTGTAATCACTGGGTATCACCTTGGCATTACATGGGTATCACCTGGACAAATCTCTTGAAATTTCCAATTTTTTGGGACATCCTCCATTTTGAATTAATTATGTATGAAATTGACCACTCGTAGGGTATACAATAACTACAATATCATTTTAACCCCTAAAAGCCCAAGGCATTTTCCCCTCAAAAAACACTCAAAAATTGCCACTATCAAAAAGTGGCAAGAAACTCTAATTCCCAAGTACAATTTTGGACTTTAAACCATAAGATCTCAAAACATACAAAATCTATGTAAACTTACCATAATTTTTTGGCTGCAATCCACGACATTGATATGAAGATTATAGCATTTGAAGTCAAGAAAATGGTTCATTTTCTTCCATGCATTGAGTGAATTAGGTGACTTTGACTTCACTTGGTGTCAAAGCTTTGCACTACACAAGGTCTAAATCCTTTGCCATTTTGTTAGGCATGATGTTAGTTCCTTACTCACCAATGTTTAGAGGTAGAGAAGGGGTGTAGCATATTCATAACAAGTGTGCAAGGAGTAGAGATTCAAAAGTTTCCCATTCACGTATTATTTTTTGGTGAACTTAATATGATTAAAAATGATAATCCAAATGGTCAATAAGAAGGTCTTCACCACATTTTTTTGTAAAAAAAAACAGGAAGTGAAAAAATATGAAGATCTCTAGGTTTTATGTAGAAAAGAAGAAGTTTTTTGGTACCTTGCTCGACAATGTGTGAAAATGTTTGACTTGGGTTAAAAAAAAATTTACAAAAAAGACAAGAATTTCTTTTTTGACATCTTCAAAGTAGAAAATATTGTCTACATGTATGAAAAATATCAACAACAATAGAAAATTCTAGAGAAACTTTTAAAGCTCCTTGGAACGTTACTTCTGACTTTGAGTAGTACTAACTTTCAAACCATGAATCCAAAATAATAATAAAAATACCTCCACAAAACCCTTGATCAATGACAATCTAGTATAAAAATGTCAAAAACAAGAGACTTTTTTCCAAATTTTAGGAACCTGTCCAAAATCATCCCCCAAAGGAGAAATGGTCCTTTAGGGGTTAGGCAAAGTAAATTTCAGGGTTACCAATCCGACATCCTTGGGGGTCTGGGAGCGTCCTGAGACGTCGTCCGGACGAGGACGTCCAGATGTCTCGTCAGACGCACCGTCCGGGGCGTAAAAACTATTTACGCAAGGCTCTGGTAAGTTTTCTGCACCGTTGGATTTGCCAAAATTCCGTGCGGCCGCATTGCAGCCGTCAAATACCGATCGGCCGTCCGATCGGTCGCTACCATCCGCACGATCGGATGGCTGCGATCCGATCGCGCGGGCGTGCGACGGCCGTCCGATCAGATGAATGGACTGGCCGCCGGCTGTCCTATCGCTCGGTCCATAGGCGGACGGCCGCCCGACCGTCCGATCGGCCGGGCGACCATCGAGTGGACGGCAAGTCGGCCGTCTGATCGTGCCGACGGCTCGCCGACCGTTTGAATGCACGGCCGGAGAGCCGGCCATTCGATCGCGCGGACAGCCCAACAGCCGCCCGATTGTGATCAGTCGGCCCGCCGTCTAATTGCACGTCACACTCTTCTCTATAACTTGGTGGTTCTAAATTGATGTGGCAATTGCCCATCGGGTCAAAATTGCATGAATTATGTGCAACATTTCCAGCGGAATACTACATCCGTTCATAAGTCCTTCGTCCTTTGTCGGATTGTCAGTTGCCACACCATTCTGAAATTGGCAGCATAATTTCGGAGCATAATGTATTAGAAATATGAAATCCCATGTGAACGACGAAGACAAAATTTGTAATGGTTCCAAAAAAAAATTCCTTCAACTCATGGATCTTTCTTTTATTGAGATGTATTGATCATGCACAACCTTCGTCTAATCCTTGAAGGAACAAATCACCCCCAAGGAGAAACTTTTCACTTGGTGCACGTTCCTATGATTGTGATTTTAATTGGAATTTTGTGAAATGTTAAACATAGATTTCCATAATGCAAGCCTAGTGGGAACATTAATTTTGTCCCACTTGGATCTCTAGAGAAAAAACAATGCTTTTCTAATCACACATAGTTTGACTCTGCGCAACTTCAAACGTTCTGCTTGAAGCTTCCATTGATTTTAAGAGTCTTTGTAATACTAGATCGTATGTAGGTTTCTTAAAAACGTCAATAAATATTTCTTGTCTTCAATGAAAGATCTAATTTCCAAGCAAAGTAAAAAAATGTTCACACATTTCTAGATAGTGTAAAGAGAACCACTAATAATTTTGGACATTTTCACATCTTTGGGTTTAGGTTTTTGTAAGGTTTAAAATCTATTGTACTATAATTTGACTCTAATTTCTATATAAAAACTATCTTCCATTAACAAAACTTAAGTTTTAACCCAAACTCTTAAGGTTGTTTGCATCACTCTTAAGGAACAAGGTATTAATTAAACCAAGGACTAAGTGCCTAGTAAGAACATTATTCCTTTATCAATTGTGCATGTGGTCAATCGTGAAGACTCTCAATCCATGCCTAGATAGGCCGATGGAAGATTCCATCAAATTTCAATACAAATCATTACAATGTTCTCCTTAGAATTCAAACCTTACCTCATGCAATAAAACTTTCTCCAATTTCACTTAATCATTACGATCCTCTTATATTCAAGTTAGTCTCAAAGAATAACACAAAATTGGTTTAAATCTAGGAAATTATCTCAATTTCCATTACACATAATTCCCAATTGTCTTCGTCACAAAAAACACAAAAGCGAAAAATCCACCTTAAGGAATATCTCCTTTCTAGGTTAGACTTAATTCAACTTATTAACGTGCACATAACACTCTTAACATGCTATGCATCAAGAAATGAATCTCTCTTCATGATTTTTTATATCATTAGCATTAAAAATTACTCTTACTCTTATGCCTCTTTAATTTTCAACACTCAAACTTAAGTCCTTATCAAGTGGCAAGTGCCCATGCATTCCTGGAAATATTGCATTAGGTCACTGATTACACATTAACACACACACATGAATCTCTCATTCATGAAATCACTCAAACATCTACAATGCCACTCAAAGCTTCAATCAAATCATACTCTTACCTGCACTCAAGTTTTACATTAATTTAATTTAATCACACTCACATCTCATCATAATGTTTATAATTAATCTTCATACACACAAAATTGTATTAGTTAGACAAATTAGAGTAATTCTCTAATTTATAATGAAGTACTAATATTCAATGTATTACAAATGACTCAATTCACAAAATTAAGACAATAATTACACAATGAATGATCACATATATTAAGCATAAATCAAATACATATAGCAACCAAAAAAACTAGCTTCCAAAGCTTGGACACACTCCAATCTTCAACGTGGTAGTGGTGGAATTATTGTAATTCCAATGCTATTTATAATCTAAATTTTGGGGAGAGGTGTGTATTATAACTTCTTTAACTTCCACAACCATTCATCAAATGGATGCACCTCTTCAAATCTTAACTAACTTTTAATGAACTCTTGGCTTAATATGTCTTTTAGCTATTTAATCTAATTGATATGAACTTTTAACACTAATTACTAATTTTTGAATATATAGACAACCCTTCTTACACTTAAAATTTTGAAAAAAACTACTTTTAATGTTTCTGCTCTTAAATTTAATTTTACTATGTGATGCGACATATGTCATCCTTTTTACTGTTGGGATTCTCATTTCATGACAAATTAGGTTCACCACCAAAAAATTAAAAATTAAAATTAAATAAATAAAATTATATATATATATATATATCATGATAGTATTTGAACCCCAATCCCTTCCACAATGTTTTTGAATATTTTGCACTCTTCATATTTCTCTTTGATTTTTCTTGCAAAGAACTAATATCGTATATCAAATTTTTGCACAAAATTTGATCCTAAACTAATGCTCAAAATTGACATCATAAAAATTCAAAGAGAGATGATCCACAAAACACATGGAAGAGAAAAAAAAAACCTTGTTTTTTGCTTCAAATTGTATAATCTCTCAATCCGTACCGTCAACTTTCATGAAATTTTGAAAGCATGTTATTCTAAATGTATTGTTGACGATGTCACGGTTAAAGTAGAGCTTCAAGCTTTTTCCCCCTCATTTCTTTTTGCACAAAGTAAACGTACATTTTTTATGAGAAATACTCAAAGAATTTTAGTGGTTCAGCTTGCAAAAAGAAACTTATTGAAAATGTAAGGATAGGAAAAAATTTCCAACTTGTATGAGATGATGTGGTCAAAATTTCGTGAGATTTAACCACTTGAATTGAAAGATGATCGCAATCAAGGTAAACATAATAAACCCCATAAAGTGCACTTAGGCCCGCAGGGATTAAACTTATATGGCACAAGAGTAAGATGAGTTTAGATTCTTGTTACAAATTTTTTGCCAATAGTATTTCCAACGATAACTAGTAGTGTGGTCTTTCTGACAAAAACAATAAAAACAATTATTCTAAATAATCATTGTTTTTTCCTTGAACCCATAATCAATTTCAATCAATGGTAGTAGCATGATAGGTGCAAGAGTGGTATTCCATATAACATCCTTATCGATATGAAATTCATGCATGGATATATGCAAATTTTGATGGTGGTTGGTTTTCCAAATATATCTCACTTAACCCCTAAAGGACCACGACCACTTTCGCTCTAAAACCAGTCCAAAACTGCCACTGCCAAAAAGAGACATGAAAATCATATTTTAAAGTGAATTTTGGATTTTCAACCATAAGATCTTCAAATAGACTTTTAAATGAACATTCCAATCAATTTTGGTTGCAATGCATAGCACGGATCGATAGATTTTAGTGTTTAAAGTCAAAACAATGGTTCATTTTCTTCCCTGCGTTGAGTAGATTAGCAGACTTTGACTTCACTTTGTATTGAATTTTTGCATTGTACAAGGTCTAAATCTTTTACCATTGTCTTAAGAATGATATTATTTCCCAACACACCAATTCTTAGAGGTAAAAAAGGGGTGTAGCATATTCAAAACAAGTGTGCAAGGAGTGGAAGTTCAAAAATTGCCATTTTACGTTTTTTTTCTGAACTGCGTATGTATTCAAATGATAATCCAAACGGTCAAGAAGAAGGTTTTCAACACATATTGAACACGCAATTAAGCAATTATGCACTTAGCCAAGTGCATTGGTTGCTGGTAGAAAGCCGCAAGTTATTTGCTCATAACTTTTTAAAAAATCAAAATTTGGCAAAAGTATATTATGTTTTTTGTCACAAAATTTTGGTGTTTGTCGTGTCAAACATTGGCATCTTAATGTTCATATAAGTAATATATTTTTTACATTGGCTACCTTTTTTTTAGAAAATATATGATTTCTAATCTAGTTTGCAAATCCGAATACAAAATTATAATCATGTGCCCAAATAGATTATAAATGTGTTTTGAGTTATTATAGGATTTTAGAGTACTGTACTTCAACTGCAATGTGTAAGAGATACAAAAATATATATGCAACTTCCTAAGATAGTGTAAAGTACCTCATTGTATTTTATAATGCAAAAACATACATAATCAAGCAATTCCACACTATTGTTGAGGGATTCTAAAATCAAACATATCATATGGACCACCCACTATATAAATATATACCACCCACCGAGTGATAGACACATCTTAAACTGCATTATACTAACGTACTTGCCACCTAAACTGCGTGCATGCTCTACTATAGTATATAGCTCCAGGCTCAGAGCTCATCTTCTGGTGCTCGACTCATCCACTTCCGCGATCCATCAGCGGTGGCTCTCCCAGATTCTGTCAATTTTTGGTGGTGCCATAACGCAACACTCAAAAAACCTGTATATCATTACAAAACCATAGTCACTATTAGTATGGAATAAGAATTTTTGAACCTCCAATCATAGCACAATTTTTTTGAATATGCTACACCCCTTGTCTACCTCTAAAAACTTTTGCACTACACAAGATCTAAATCCAATACCATCATGTTAAGCATGTTGTTAGTTCTTTGATGAAATAGCATATCAATCCAAGTCAATTATTTTCACACATTGTCACACATTTTTGGTCACGGTACCAAAAAAATTTCTACCTTTCCACATAAAACTTTGAGATCTTTGTATGATTCACTTTTGATTTTTCCTACCACATTATGTGGTGTAAACCTTCTTATTGACCATTTGGATTCTCATTTCAAATGATATCAAGTTCACAAATAAACATAACGTGAATAGAGAATTTTTGAACCTCCACTCATTGCACAATTTTTTTGAAAATGCTACACTCCTTTTCTACCTCTAAAAATTGGTATGCTAGGAACTAACATCATGCTTAACTATATGCTAAATAATTGAGACCTTTTATAGTGCAAAAATTGGACACCAATTGAAGTCAAAGTCTGCTGATCCAGTAAATGCAGGGAAGAAAATGAGCCTTTTCTCTACTTCAAACATTATAATCTTTCAATCTGTGCGGTAAAACTTTATGAAATTTTTCATGCATATTACTTAATAAGTCATAATTGAGATCCTACGGTTAAAACTACAAAAAAACTTTCTTTTTTTATCCATGCTAATTGCACTAAAACAAGCATTTTTAACAATTTTTGGTTGAGATATTCTCTACATAACTTATGGACCAAGGTACTTAGGGTATCAATATCGAGGGTATCACCACCAGGGTATGACTTCCTGGGTACCATAACCGGTTATCAACAAGGTATAAATTAGGGTTTGGGATTAGGGTTTTGTAATCAAGGGTATCAATCTATGGGTAGTCCTAGGGGGGTGTGCGTGCGCACACCCCTGGCAGTAGTTGTGAGGGAGAGGAATGGAGGGGAGGTGTGAGGGAGAGAGGGGAGTTGAGAGGGGGAGAGAGGGGAGTTGAGAGGGGGGAGATTGGTTTAGAGAAAGAGAGAGGGAGAGAAGCGGCTTGTTTTTTTTTTTTGAAGGCCGCAGCGCTTTGGCAGCGCCTGGCCCCGCACCAGCCAGCGCCTGGCTCCGGCAAGCGGCCAGCGAGCGCTTGACTGGAAGGTGCACGGGGAGGAGGGTTTCGAGAGGGAGGAGGAGAGTTTCGAGAGGGAGGGAGAGGGTTTCGAGAGGGAGGAGGAGGGTTTCGAGAGGGAGGAGGAGGGTTTCGAGAGGGAGGGAGAGGGTTTCGAGAGGGATGAGGAGGGTTTCGAGAGGGAGGGAGAGGGTTTCGAGAGGGAGGGAGAGGGTTTCGAGAGGGAGGGAGAGGGTTTCGAGAGGGAGGGAGAGGGTTTCGAGAGGGAGGAGGAGGGTTTCGAGAGGGAGGAGGAGGGTTTTGAGAGAGTAGCTTGAAGGTGGTAGCTGTGAGGTTGAAGGAGGTGAGGGGGATGGTGGAAAATCAAGGGTCATGATTTTGGGGGAGGTAATGGTGTTTGTGTGCAGATCTACATCTTGGAGGACTTTTTTGGAGATGATAGATGGAGGAGGAGCAGCAGCAGATGGGGTGTGCGCGCGCACACCTCTAGTCTACAGTTTCAACTTGAGGCGTCATGCGAATTCGGCGGCTAGGTTTTTTTAGGGTTTGGGTGTAGGTTGTGGCGGCTAGGGTTTGGGTGTAGGTTGTGGCGGCTAGGGTTTGGTGTAGGTTGCGGCAGCTAGGGTTTGGTGTAGGTTGCGGCGGCTAGGGTTTCAGTTTGTGAGCACAAAATTGTATATACTAGTGCCATACTACGGGCTTCTCTCATGACTTCGGTTCTTAGTAGTTTCAGAGTCACTTTCATTCCCTAGTTGACTCTTATCATGTGTAAACGTTGCATTTCTATTGAATTTGCAAATTTGAACATATTGAAGTTGGTATATACATTTTTGTGCTCAAAACCTGGACTTTGAGTTTGAAACGAAGGCAGAAACTTACCAAGTTCACGAAATCCCTTGAAGTGCAAATTTCCTCCTCCGTTCTACGCATTAGACACAGAACAAATAGAAATCAGTAAATGAAGTAATGAACGATTGTGATTGTGAAAGTGCTCACCTTCGAAAGCGGGAAGAGAAGAGACTTATGGGGTTTGTTTAGAAACCTTATATTCAAGTTGGAACCTTGTGCCTCAAGTTGTAAAGGTGAAATTTGACTTTGGAACCTTGTGCTTCAAGTTGTAAAGGAGAAATTTGACTTTGGAACCTTGTGCCTGAAGTTGATTAGTCCAAATTTGTCTTTTGAACTTTGGTCCTTTTACTTTGTTTCTCTTTATGTTTAAACTTTTTACATATCATGTTAAATTTTCATGCTATATGTAATACGAAGATACTTGGAAGTTTTTATCACATGATTTTAACAAATGATCATATAAATTTTATGCATGTTTTGCAGGTTTCTTCAAAGGTTGAAAAACATGTCCAACAACAGCGACGAAATGGTGATTTAATGTTGAACCGCATTATACATCGGTGCGTGTACCGCTAACACCTACAACGTACCTTGAGGTAAATAATTATTTTTATACAAATTCAAAATTGATTCTTGATTGATCTTCTGTACCATGTTTTTTGTAGAATAACCTTTATGTTGATGTACAAATACGTTTTTTAATTAGCAATTGCAACAAATTCCAATGGTGTCACTAATAGCAAGTAGACAACATGGTTTATTTTCTTCCCTAGGTTGAGTCGATTCCTATCGTTTCAGTTCACTTGATTTCAAAAGTTTGCTTCACACATGATCTAGATTCATTATCACCATGTCAAGAATGATATTAGTTCCTTGTACACCAATGTTTAGGGGTGAAGAAAGGTGTAGCATATTTAACCCTAAAAGGACCAACTGTAAAAAATGAGCTTTATGAAAGTTCGGTCAAGATTCTATGAATCTATGGTGTCAATTTCAAACATTTTTCTTTGAAATTTTTACTATAGAAAAGCATTACCAAGACCTTAGTGGTAAAATATTTCTTTCTTAAATTGGACATTTAATGAAAAAATTATAGGATTTTGAATTTCAAATGGGTAGACACACCGGAAAGAACCATGTCTGGGGCTAGCATGTGGAGAAAGTGCAATGTATTTGGAGTGCAGGTCGAAAGCAGGATTCACATTCTTCAATCGGCAAAGGCTCACATATTACAATATATTGCAATGCAAATCGAAGCTATCGATGACGACCGTTTGCAAGCAGCCCTAAATTCTATGGAGTAGATAGTGTGCCTTTAGGAGAGTATACTAGTTGTGTATGGTAATTGCTATATAGTGTATGTGTAAGAGTAGTATATTCAAAGGGTGATGTAAGACGCTATGTCATTAATCCTATAGAGTAAAGGTGTTTTTACTATTAGTCCTAAGTCCAATTGTAGAAGCATCTATATTTAGTTTTCATCATTGTATGCATTATGTACTACGTAGAATATCTTTTAATCAAATGCCAACCCTTGCATAAAGTATGTTTTTTTGTGATTTCACCTGTTTGTATACTACAATCCTTCAAATCTATCTTTGAAATATTGTGAAACTATATTGAATACACATTTATCTAGTATTAACGAGGGGCCACCAAAAATTAGTTGAAAATGCCAAAAAATCACTTCCAATATTAACAACCATGATGGTACGTAATATTGTTGCAGAAGCTCAATTTTTTTTCCTTTGAAAAACATTTATTTCTTTGAGTTGTTTTTTTTTTTTTGCAATTTTGTCACTTTTGTTCGCAATGGCCGCCGTTGTACCCAAGTGCACTTTTAAATGGCCAAGTGCATAATTGCTTAATTGCGTGTTAGTGAAGATGTTGTAAGCAGAGAGGCGAAGCACTTAAGTACACAATGTAGGATCTAGATCTAAGTCTAACGGAATGAATGTGTTTACTGTATGATGGTAGCCCTAGGATTCTGTATAATCAACAAATATGGCATGGTTCTAGCGATGTGTTGAATTAAGGATTAGAGTGATATGTAAACCCACCTTGTTTGCATGAGATAGTGAGTCACCAAGTCGGGTTCTTGCAATGGAAACATGTGTTCAAATTAAGTGGGTAATTGAACATTATGACATTGAAGTATGTGTTTTAATATTTCTAAATTGCAAAAGTTGGTGGATTCAAAGTATCTCCAGGAAGACATTTTTTTCATATTGTGATAATTGATGATTAAGTAAAGAAGTGATATTGATATGTGATTTCATCTATCAGTTTGTTGCAATTATCATTTCTTCAATTATCATTACCTTACTAGTATGTTCATCATGTTGTTTGTATCTTACGATTTGCGCAAACCTTTTAATCCATTTTTTTTGCATCCATTTGACCAATTTGCTTTCTAAAAACCTTCAAATACCGTACTTCCACCAAATAATAGAAAAAAAGATGCAGTAGATTTTTGAACATGTTGTATCAAACTTTAAAGACTCATTTGGAACTAAACACACCATGCAAATTGAATAGGTCAAAGACCATATTGAAAGACCTAAAATATTAGTTTACAATTGTTGCAATTATATTCTTTAACATTACATTTTGATGTAAAGAAGTATTCAATGTAAGAATTGTCTCTCATGTATAACCATATGATTTCTCATGTTCTTGGTTGAGAAATTCATGTGTGGAAAGAGTGACACTAACGTAGTAGGTAGTTGATGCAAGTAGGAATATGGGAGTTTAAAGTTTGTTAAAAAAGAGGGGTTGCAAGTTTCCGAGGAGTTCATTTTCATGGCCAATGAGGATGGTGCTTTGGTGCATGGAACAAGGCTGCCCATGACCTCACATGGCCTAATTTTCACTGACTTAAGTAATCATCCTCAATCTTGCACACTTAGAGCATCTCCACCCCTGACGGGGAATTTCCAACAGCAAAGGGTGGAGATGCCGTGGTCTGAGCAGACGGGAAGGGGACTGCCCTCGTCCCCCCGCACCCGTCCATGTATTGGGGAAGCAAGGGAACGCCAGCCCCGGCACGCCACTCCCGGCATGCCATGTAGCAGGCCGGGAGTGGTTGCGACCACACGCCGAAAGTAAACGGGGCCCCGGGGAACTACGGCAGTTCCCCGTCGACGAGGCCCTGTCCCGGTGAATCCCCGCCCCGCTTCCTCGTTCTGGGGCATGCGGTGGGGCAGTTGCTCCACCACGCCACTACAAACCGGCCAATTTGGCGGGATGTTGTGGCGGGGTGGAGATGCTCTTACAAGAGCCTCTTGCCTCATTTGCGGAAATCACAGGCCACTTCACATCAAGAATTGAGTCTCTCCAACATGTCATATGATTGCAGACACCTCGGTTGTAGGTTGAGGTTGTATAAAGATAATTTTTGGAATTTATCTTTTCTTTTTTTATTAGTTTTTATCTGTTCACAATAAAGTTTTTTTGAAAGTCAGGGGCGCTTTACACTGGGACCATGAGGATTGACCAAGAGAAATCATTTATTCTCATGGTCACAGCTCTTGGTCTAGAGCCGTGCCCATGAAAAATGAAAAATCATTTTTTGAGTGTCTTGGTCACTTCTCATAGTGTAAAGTGGATTTGGACCGGGACAAGTATGGGCTGATTTTTTTATGTATATATACAAATCCGGGAAAAAAATGAATTAAAAATAACAAATAAAATAAATTTGAGCCAATCATCGA
The DNA here is from genome assembly GCA_963971425.1 of Bryoerythrophyllum caledonicum. Lineage (NCBI taxonomy): Eukaryota > Viridiplantae > Streptophyta > Bryopsida > Pottiales > Pottiaceae > Bryoerythrophyllum > Bryoerythrophyllum caledonicum. The sequence continues at coordinate 15,301,675 of OZ020525.1, read as the reverse complement.
TTTTTAGCTCGACGGTCCCCTTGATTTCCATCGAGTTGACCTATTTGCCTCGACCCAACGGAAAACCCGTTGGACCAAGACACATTATCCACTCGGCAAAAAATAGCATATTAAGGTAACCTCGAACTCCATGGTCAATCTTTTTTTTTCAAGGTAGTGTAAAGCAAACTTGGACCGGGACAACTTCCTTGGCCAATCACAGATTTTAGAGGGCCGTGGTCAACCTCCATGGTCTGTAGTGTAAAGCGCCCCTTAAGGAAGGCAATCCCGCATGTCACCTCAAATCTTATGGTCGTTGTTAATAATTGAGACCACATGGACATGGTGACCTAGCTTAGGAAAGGTATGGGGGGATCTCTATATTATGGGGCTACGAGCATTTGGAAGAGGCGGGTGGGGTAAAACTTGGCCCCTATTTTATTTTTGGATGGAGGATCTATTTTAAGCCATAGGAGGCCTCGTAGAGTAATTTGGGGCCACAAGCCTCAAATTTGCCAAAAAAATCTTTATAAAAGCCTGTGAACCACCTAAAGTGAGAGGGCCAGAAAAATGTGATGGTGCCACTAAGACAAGGGCCTAGCTCCCTAAAGACGCTTGTAGCCCCAAAATATAGAGATTTGTATGGAGGTACCACTAGTTAACTTTTTGAGAACTTGATGTAGTACATGGGAGCTTTAGCTTGCATTGGGAGGGGCCTAAGAGCATTGATTGCCATTACTGCTCATTTCATTTCATTGGTGGAGAAAAAGGGAGTATGAAATTTCTAACAATATATTTTGGTGCATAAAAAGAAACTCACCATGTTTGTCTCCTCTCTTTCCTCTCCGGAAAGCACTTTTAGGAAAACTCTAATTTTGTTTGAGAAATTAAAAAAATTAGAGCCTATAAAAAACTATCTGTATATAGTTTCATTTTGGACCTCTTTATATTGTGAGCATTTTGTGAAAGTGATTATATCTTTACCACACCAAGAATGTGGTATATATTAATTAACAATAGTTTACATTGTAATGCAGAAGAGCTGCATTGTATGAAGTGTGCCAACCTTGGAAAATCAAGGTGCAAAAACAATTACTTAATTGTCTTAAATGTTATAATCTTTCCCTGTGTGATACAAAAGCTTTTGAAAACTAACATGCCTTCTTCTACTATTCTTTAGGAAGATTCTATGGTTATAATTGATTTCTTTAAAATTAGTTGATGTTTTTCATTGGAAATACACTGTATAGTAATAGTTTTCACTCATGGTTTCGGAGAACATACGCATGGTTGATTGTGGGTAAATTACATCATGGATAATTTAGAAACGTGCGCATATTTTAAAATGGTTTTAAGGATAAATAAATTCAAAATGAACCCCTAAAGGCCCAAGGCGTTTTAGAAGAATCTCTCCTCCGTTGATTATAATTTGCTAAGATGAACTTCTTGAGAATGTAAGTGTAGGATCGTCTTCTAAACTTGTATGAAATGATGTGCTAATAAATATTTTGTGAATTTTGACCAGGCGGATTGAACAGTCTAAGTGAAAAAAATTGTACCCTGCAGGTACACTTGGGCCTTTAGGGGTTTAAAAAAGGCTTGGGAAAAAATATACAAAATGAATGAATTTAAAAAGTACCAGAGTTGTCAGGACGCTCGACGTCCATGACGCCCGGTCGTCCGGTGACATCACTGACTTTGGTCAGTTTATCCGGGGGTAAATAGTCGTCCGCTACCCCGGCAGACCGCGCCGGGTGTCCACCACCGTGGGCGACCACGTTGCGGACGGCCATTCCGTCCGCAGGGGCGACCGCACGGACGTCCGCTTGGGCCGAGCGCCGTCCGCCGTCTGCCGCGGCCGTCCTCGCGGCGGATGGCCCTCTCCCGATTTTGCGGCTGACCGTCCTACGGTCGCCGTTTTGCCATCCGCCCCGCCGACCGCTCCCCCGATCTCATTCGCTGGTAGATTGACATCCTCCCGTCT